>VTFQ01000004.1:53790456-54140456 GCA_036281575.1 Ancherythroculter nigrocauda
CCCTGTTCTGTTCAGTCCATGTCAGTTATTGTTTGTGTGAACAGTGTCTTACTCTTCTGTGTTTGCTGTTGGTTTAAAGACTTTTGTTGTTATCACCATCTCCTTCGTTGCACACTTTCTAAGCCACCCTGAATTGTTACAGAATAACCCGTCCACTCAAGAACAAGTAAAGAAAACAAACAATGGACTCCCTGAGAGCTGGACGTTTTTGGGGTATTTGGCCTGGATGCTCCGGAACAGAAGCCTCTCCCTCACAGCCACTGAGCCCGAGGCACCCATGAAGCTTGTCCAGGAACCAGAGCCAGATAACACCAAAACCCCGGAGTCAACGCATGCAGGTCAGTCCATCTCAGAGCCAGGAGCGGACCTAGACCTGATAGATCTGTGGTCCACGGATCCAGTTGCCACCCAATCCCACCCTCGAGTCTTCATCTTCTTTGCCGGTCCTGTCCGGAAATTATCTGCCGATATATCCCTACCTGTCTTCCTGGTGCCATCTCTATCGCTGGTCATGGCCAGTCCCCTGGATCCGTCGGCACCACTAGTGTTGTCCAGCTCCTTGGCTCGGCCCCGCTGCTCACTCCGTGCTTCTCATCTTCCTCACCTCAGGCTTCCCCTCCACCAGCTTGGCATGAGGCCGAGTCCCCGTCTACCCTGAGACTCCGCTGGGCTCCCTCGTCACTCAAGGTCAGCCTCCGGAGGTCGGCACCCAGCTTCTGTCATGGACTTAAGGGATTCCGGCTGTGCCTACAACCTGCACCCTTACGGCGTCATTTGGCTCCTCCTCCGTTCTTCCGACCTTTCCGTCGTCCTCGCCCCATCTTCACCCTGGTCATCCGAGTCCTTGTTGCTGCTTCAGTCCTGCGAACCAGCAGCTAAGCCTCAGGCTTCCAAGCCTTCGATGTCGCCCAGGTCTGTCAGCCTCTCTGCTCCGCCAGTTCCTCCTTTCACCATGGTTCCGCCTCCACCGATCGGTCCCAGGGTTCTGTCCGCCCGCTCAGTTAGGACTCCGCCATGGATCCTGCCACCGTCGGCTCTACCTGTGGCCATCTACCCCAGGTACCCCAGGTCACCAACTCCACACCCTCCACCAAAGCCTCCACCCTCTTTCCTCCTCCTAAACTTTTTCTATCACATCACATAAAATATATAAAAAGGAGATAAGTAACGTTAGCATCGAAAACTGAAATGCCTGGTATGTAAAGAACAAGTGGTAGGATATAGGCTAGCCTATAAAAACATGACAAAAGACAACACAGTAATACTCTTACCATACATTATACAATATGCAAAGTTAATATGTAGACATTTTAAAAGGAATATCTCGCCAATGGTTCATGAAACTGCTGAGAGTTGCGCACGTGCGTTCTCATTAGCATGACTCTGTTAGTCCCTGCTGGTTGATCCCGTAATTACACCATTTGACAGCAAAAAGCATCTTTCTCCAGTGACAGCTACTTAAATAAAAACATTTTGCAAGCAATTCAAAATGCACATTTTTGCAGATATAAATATGGAAGATTGGGAATTCCCCAAAAAATTGAGATGAATTTTTTTTTATCTCTTGATCATAGATGGCACACAAAATCACATCTCAGCACATTTAATGAATCTCTATGCTTTTCTTAATTTTGCCATTTCATCTGAATATCAACATTTGTAAGATTTAGTCAGTCAAACCAATTTTGAAATTAATTGATTTTAATTTTGTGTATCTGGATGTACCTATATATATAGGTTTTGCTCTACTTATTAGATGAATGACTCTGTGAACTGGCACTGCAGTGTGTGCGCCGCTGAATACTGTGAGTGTGTCATGCTGTGTTGTAGTGCAATATTGGATTTCTGGCTGCAGTCTTGTTCATTTCTTCAGGTGTTCTGCTGACTCCGTGTTCCCTCAGGACACAAGCACACACATTTACACTCCCGTACGTTGAGTGAAAGCCGCCAGCGTCCATCACAGTTAAACAGCACATCTAATGAGCTGTGAAAAGCAATTGAGACAGAGCTGTGCTTTAAATCCATCCAGCTCTGGCTCATATCAGCACATGGGCGATGCTGCATGCACTGCATTTAACAGCATTTCATTCAGACATTTAAAAGAAAAACAACCTTGGCAGCAGACGTCCTTTAACGGAAGCTCTTCAGAAGTCAGAAGGAGAAGAACAGAACAAGTGGAGATGCTCTCCGTGCTCATATTCCGGCTTGTTTACTATATTTTTCTGACTGGGTTATTACTTCTTGTATGTTTGAATCATTGGCTTTCATACCATGTTTTCTTTCAGAGATTAAAGCACCAAGTGCCTGGAAGGACCATCTTACATATAATGCATTATTTATTATGTGTCAAGGCAGCAACGGTGACAATGAATATTTATAATTTTAGCCTAGTGAAACAACCTTCTAAACGTCAAAAGCCACAGCAGTGTTGACAGTACAGCACATGGTGGAACATGGCATAACATTGCAAAATAATTAATATCAAAGACGATTGCAATTGCATAATGCATTGCAATATGATTTAATTACAAAGACAAATAGAATTGTAATAATTGTGACATGTTGTTGGTCACTGCATGCAGAACTGATCTGAAAAAAAAAAAAAAAAATCTGAGACAAAAGCCTTATTTATGAAATCTACTTTTATTTATGTTTTTCAGAAAGGACAAGACTGTGGTCAAAACATCACAATAAACACTGTTATATGCTGGCAGAGGAATGCAATGCAATGTTTTTGCAATATTATTTTTTTTATTCATGTGCCCTCATAATCTTTAATTAAAATAACTTTCCCTCCCTCTTGCGGTGACATCTCTTCTCTTCTCTTCTCTGATGATGTGTTTACTGGCGCGAGGGCGGGGCAACCTGTCACTCATGTGAGATCCACCAGTAGTAAACCACAACCATCCAATCAATTCCCATTGGGAATCTTTTCTTTTCTTGTTTGAGAAGCTGTTTCACAATATGGAAGAAAAGACTATCACAACTTCTGTTTCATGCTGACTTTAAAAATAGAAATGGCCAAAATTTATGAAAT
The DNA here is from genome assembly GCA_036281575.1 of Ancherythroculter nigrocauda. NCBI lineage: Eukaryota > Metazoa > Chordata > Actinopteri > Cypriniformes > Xenocyprididae > Ancherythroculter > Ancherythroculter nigrocauda. The sequence goes on from VTFQ01000004.1 coordinate 53,793,494, forward strand.
AAAACAACATGTTTAAAGTGCACATTAAAATTGCAACTAAAAAATAACCTAATTTTCTTAAGAGTAGTCTTTAGCTCCGTTGTGCCCAACACCAAGCTAAAGACAATGCAGATTAATTTGGCTTTAAGTTATATATGAAAGAATTTGAATCATTAATTAAGTCTTCAGCTATGACATCATCTGCCTTGTGTCATTAATAAAGAACACACGCCTCATCTTCATTCTGCTCTTCATATCCTCTTATGACAGATGCTCTTGAGCAGCAATCGCATATGCCTGTCAAAGCCTTCTGTAATAACTGTGTCACTTCTCAAGCATGTATAAATGTAGCATTTCAGCGACAGGCCATGAATACTTAGTTTATGAGCAACAGACTCTGAATAGGTTGACCTTTCCCTGCACCCAACAGAGAGGGAAAGAGAGCAGCTCACTCCTCTAATTGCTATCGTTCTGACAAAAGTCCCCCTCCCACAAGATATAGTCAAGTAATAGGACTTAAACTGTTCAGAAAATGCATGTTTATTTTGCCTCTTGCAGAATAGATCCTGTGTGTTTATTGCTTTTCATTTTTATTTAATGAGCAGGGTCATGACATTTTAAAAACAAATGCAAGACCCAGTGTCTCCTCAAAAAAAAAACTGGATGAGGAAATAATCGATATTACAGAACAAACAAAAAAACAAACAATGCAAATAATACAAAATATGACATTAAAAAGTGTAAAAGTCACTAGTTTTTATAAAGTAACAGTGTCCAACAGCGACACCCACAGGTGAAGTTACAACATCTCTCTTGCCTCCCTTGAACCCATTGACTTTAAACAGACCTCTAAAGCATGCACTGGGTTTGTTGCGTGGTAATTGAAAATATTCTATCGCGCTATGATTGGATATGATCAGTTATGATTGGTTTGTGCGATAAATCCCGCCTCTTGTTTTCGTGTGTGTTCTCGAATCAGCCCGAATGAAGACAATGATGGCGTTAATGGGAAGACTAATTGATAAGTGAGTAAACAACTCAGCCACTTAGATATCACTGCTAATGTCATGTCAAAATCAAACTTGAAATGCCCTGAAAACATGATGACTGTGGGGGTTTTAGTGAGCAATCAGCTTGGGGAAATTAAAACTTCATCTTCATGTCTGTGTCTGTGACCAGTGTGTACAAGCTTGATGACTGTTGAAAATAAATTGACTATTAAAAAGAAAAGCTGAACATTAGTTCACAAATAATATATATGGTTTAAATTGTTACTGCCTTCAGTTATTATTTTAGAATAAAAATATAATAATGCGTAAAAATACTCCAACATGATGGTCTGTTTATTTTACCAGGAAAAGTAACAGGGTCATAAATTTACATTTACTATATATATATATATATATATATATATATATATTTACATTTACTATATTATATATATATATATATATATATATATATATATATATATTTACATTTACTATATTATATATATATATATATATATATATATATATATATATATATATATATATATATAAATTATTAAAAAAATAGACCCTATACAGGTGAAATGAAAAGTGGTTATGAAATGTTAGAAACATGTGAGATCATCCACACAAACTTAGATGCAATTCTCATCACACCCCAGCACAGTAGGTGGCGGTATGAACTTAGTACTAGTTAAGTTGGTTCACAACCCACAGTAAATCCAGTAAAGAAGAAAAAGAATAAAATATAAAATAAAGAACATAAAAAGCCTAAAATAAAGGTCAATTAAAATTAATAAATAACTAAAAATAGTCTTTACTTATTAATTTTGTGCTATTTATAGAAACGTTGGTGTATTGACTGTTGTAATATTGTTGATTGAGGCCATAACCTTGATAACAGTGACAGCAGCTGCCATGTTGCTTTGAAATGTTCTGTTCAGTCAAAAATTGAGATATTGTCTGTGAAGGAATGAAAATGCATTGTGAATAAACAGAAATTAAAGTTGTTTTAAAAACCTTATGCATGAGCTGACAAAATATGTATTCTAAACTATGATATATATACAGTAAGTATACCTACAGTAGGTATGCTTTCTTTTTATTTAAAATAGCAGAATGAAAATAAAGTCCTTTCATACTTCTGGTGTGTCTGGCACAAATTGATTCATCCTGTATAACTTCTGAAATTCCTCATCAGGGACTAATGAGAAGATAAGCGTGCTAAACTCTGAGGAGGCACACAGAGAGGTATTAAACTCAAAGGCTTTTATCCGCGCTTCACTGTTCTAGTTTAATCAGCGCAGAGACTCACGGCTGTATCAGATTGACTACAGGGCTAGAAAGTAAACATGTTGTAAAGCTCTTTTTGCTGCTTATTTACTTCAGTGTTCTTGTGGTTATAGGATGAGATGTCCTCACTCCTGAGGCCTCGGTTCCTTTCTAGGTTAAACTGATTCTTTTTTTTCACCAAATTAAGTATAATTGTCAGTTTTAAATTCAAATTGTGATTAGGTTTGTTAAATAAAGAGTGTTTCAGAAGTATTATAAATGTTAAAATGTCATTAAAATCAACATGAAATCAAAATTGAAAGTAACAAAGCATAAAATATTAAAACAAAAGGCCTCATCAGACATCTTGTAAATGTGTTGTTTCATTTAGAAATGCTTGTCCTGGTAGACCCTACGTGATGAAAGATGGCAAAATCGTTGTCCAAAGATCCAAAACCTTTGTCCGTTTTTGGTCCGCATGAGGAAAACAGCTTATAAATCTTACTAAGTGGTTTTTTGAAAATGTAAAAATTCAGAAACAATGTATAAAAGTCATTATGTCTATGGAATGTCCCCATAAATCATAAAAACCCGCATGTGTGTGTGTGTGGGCGAGCTTTGTGGTTGAGGTTCAGATCGTTGCTGTGGTGAATAGATAATTTGACCTTGTTTTCTTTTTGCATATCATTAAGAAAGATTAATTACATCTTTTATCCCTTCTCTTCTGGTCTTTCCTCTCCCCAATCAGAATTTAACAGAGAGCTTATATGTGACCTTAAAGATTGCCAATTTGCTAAAGTGTTTAATAAAGCGTTACAGTCCGGTTCTGGACATAAAAATTCTTTTCATTTTCTCAATAGAGATAAAGATTTTAAGCACACAGTCTTTTGTGGTTCAGATGAAATGGTTAATCTCAGAGCAGATTTGTTCATGGATTAGAACCTTTTTATTGAAGTTACAAAAATGTATCACATTTCCAATTATTCGAATGTATAAAAAAATGGTGCTATATAGTACTAAAAGTGGTTCTTTGGCTCGTAATCATAGGGGAACCACTTTAAGTGCTGTATAGCACCAAATCTTGGTGCTTCAGTGGTTCTTCACCGGTTCTTTGGGATGACTGAGGTGCTATATATAGCACCGCTACTAGGTCTGTGTATTGCCAAGAATCTGGCGATATGATACGTATCACGATATAGGGGTTACGGTACGATATATTGTGATATATTGCGATACTGTAAGAAAGGCGATATATTGCGATATTTCTTGTTTTTTTAATTTTAGAAAAAGTGGTCATAAAGAACACACCACCATACATAAAACCTGAAAACAACTTTATTTTATTTAATCAATACAGTATCATTTGCATTTATATCACTAATCACTATTTTGTGCAATCTAAGGGAAAATAGTAAAGTGACTGCAGGATTTTTTAGGTGTATATGTTTTAAAGGTTTACAGCAGTTTTTAATTTCTAAACTATAGTCCATTTAATACTGTAGCTGCTTGCTTTAAAGCAATCTATTCCACTGCCGTATACAGAACCTGTTAAGCCCCTGTATGGTTCTTCAGCGGTTCTTCAGTGATTCTTTGGGGTGGTTAAGGTGCTATAGAGCACCACTGCCATACAAAGGACCCGTTAAGCCCTTTAAAAGTTCTTTACGAGCCAAAGAACCACTCTTGGTGCTGTTTAGCACCATTTTTGTTGAAAATGGTGCTAAACTATTGCTTCTACCTTCAATTAAACTGCTAACAGTGATTGTAAATTAAATTGCCTAAATTATTACATTATTAGCTAACTGCATTCTCTAAATTGTAATGTTGACATGCATTCTCTGTAAAGCTGCTTTGAAACGATATGTATCGTGAAAAGCACTATACAAATAAATGTGAATTGAATTGAACATATTATATAACGTAAGGCGTTAGATGGATGTATTGACAGCATCTAAAACGTAAAAGTATTTATGTACGCACATATTTATGTGTGGAAGTAAAATAATGACAAATGTATTTTAAAAAAAAAAGCATGCCGAATTGCACTAACGGTACTTGCATTTTAATGCATTTTATTTTCAGGGCGAATATGGATTATTGCATTTTTAACAATGAAAATGGGTGTGAAATATTTTGAATTTAAATAATTACATCTTAAATATACAACCATGCGGAAGCCCTTAAAAATGCAAGCCCTGAAAATACAATGCATTAAAATGCAAGTACTGTTAATTTAATGGATTTTTTTTTTTTTTAAATTCAACATGCTTTTTTGTTTAAAAAACGTAAATTTAGAAGTATAAAAATCTTTATGAGAGCAACAATTGGTTTTGTGTCAGATGTTATCACAATTTGGCAATCTGATTGTTGAGATATGAGAGAAAACAAGTCTCGCAATGTTTATTATTATAAATGAACATATAGTTATTTGAGATATTTTTGAACCCTAACCCCTAACTACTTCTCAACTGTATAGAAAACGTAATAGGTGGATGAATGTAGTGATTTTTGTCCAAATATACAGATATTTTTAAAACGTAAATAAATACATTTGTATACACGTATAAAACATAAATGTATAAAACATTATAAATGTATAAAACATATGTGTGCTAGAATCCCTACATAAACTTACTGTATGATCTTCTCATTAGTAATCGTATGATATTCTGATCTTCAATGTATGAGGTTTTTTTTTTTAATCCGTTTGGTCATCCAACATGTAAAAAGTTGAAATCCTTCTGAAAAGTAATAGCTCACCAAAAAGTTTAAACCTGGATTCATAAAATTTTGAAATCTTTCTTTAATTGATTCAAAAGCAGCACATCAAAGCTGACACTCTATTGATTGTAAAAGCTGCAGACTGAATGAGCAATTCAAGTCTTTGCTAAATTAAAAAAGAGCTGTAGTAACGGCGACATCTAAATTTCTCTTGAATGAAACAATGTTTTAAATGAAACAAAATTTTATGAATCTCAGGTGTGAGAGCAGAAGGTCAAAGAAAACGTCTTCTCTTCTACCTGAAAGCTACACAAATTTTTATAACAGATTGTGTGACTCATTCATGCAGCCTTCATGCATTTCAAATGAAAAGCTCCTAAATTGAGCTGATTACCTGAGTGTTCCTGCATGCTGACGGGATCAGCACTTGGCATTTCAATTACTTCTCTAGTGGCAAATCATAATCAATTAAAGGTGCATTTAAATGGGCCACCAAAGCACCTGAGCTCTAAAGCAAAACAAAACTTGAGATTTGCCAAAGATTAGTCCTCCAGCATTGCCTCCAAGCGCAACAATCGGTTTAGTGTCAGATGTGATCACAATTTGCCAATGCCATTTCCTCCTACTGATTCTTGAGATATGAGAGAAAACAAGTCCCGTAGTTTCACCTGCCATTTATTTTTGTGTAATTTAAAACATTTCCACTTTGGAATGAATCAGAGAAAACATAAAAATCAGTTTTCATCTTCTTTTTGTTCTGAGTATCAAGACCACTTGGAATCTGACAGGTTTATAGTCTATGATTTTTGATAATTCTGCTTATTTTCTGGTTTGTCAAAACTGTTACATAAATTGTTTGCGATTTTTAGATGACTTCCTTCATTTTGAAGTCACCATAAAATCAAAATGTACTTGGAATATTGCAGTATTTATTATAAATGATTTATCCATGCACATTATCATATTTTTTAATTCATGTGCCCAGTAATCTTTAATCAAAATAACTTCCCCTCCCTCTTGCAGCGACATCTCTTCTCTTGTCTGATGATGTGTTTACTGGCATGTGGGCGGGGCAACCTGTCACTCACATCAGATCCACCAATAGCAAACCACAACCATCCAATCAATTCCCCACGGACAAAATCAAGCTCTGCCCTATATTTATTCTTGTTCGAGAAGCCGTCTCACTCAGATATAGTACGTCACAATAGAAAAGAAAAGCCTTCTGTTTCATCCTGACTTCAAGTAGGTTGTGTTAGTACACCAGAGGGTACAAAATCAATTACATTTTATTCCGTCTGCGAGACTTTGAGTGTCAAAGATGCTAAGAAATTTGAATTAGAAACATATAATGCATTAGACCAACAATATTCCCCCAATGTTGCTCCAACTTGACAAACACAGTTTGAACAATTTCATATTGAATAGTGATATTTGTTAAGGATTTTTGGTAGTTCCCAGCATGCACTGCAGCATAAATAAATGATGCAGTTGCTAATTATTGTTTGGCTATTTGTTAATGCAGTTGCTATTAATTGTGTCATTATTGTTAGTTATTTGTTGTGTGGTGATGTTGAGCTCATCTTTTGACATTTGTTGATTGTCACCATTATTGAATATATTACCAAGTATTAAAGTCTATATGCATATTTAGACAAACTATTTATCATGCATCTGTCTTTCTTTTTGCAAAGTGATTTGTCCTTCAGAGAGAAGATGCAGGGTTCATTTGCCATATGAGACTTTATAAAAAATTAGGGCTGAGTTATGTAAGTGTAAGTGTAAGTTATGTAAGGTTAAATAAACTTGCACCTTGGCTCAGAATGCTTTTATGATGCGAGTTTTGTAATTCGCTTCAACTGTTTATAACTTTATGAATGATTATTTTAGGCTTAAGTGGTGTGAGTGTAAAGTACGGAAGAGGATTAGGGCCAAGCAATAATAAAAAAATAAAACCATCTCGAAATTTCGAGAAAAAAGTCAAAATAAAATGTTGAGAATAAACTCATTAAATTACGAGAAAAAAATTATTAAATTTCAAGAAAAAAGTCGAGATAAAATGTTGAGAATAAACTCGTTAAATTACGAGAAAAAAAATCATTAAATTTCAAGAAAAAAGTCGAGATAAAATGTTGAGAATAAACTCATTAAATTACGAGAAAAAATCATTAAATTTCAAGAAAAAAGTCTAAATAAAATGTTGAGAATAAAGTCATTAAATTACGAGAAAAAACTCATTAGATTATGAGAACAAATTCGTTAAATTATGAGAAAAAAAGTCGTTAAATTTCGAGAAAAAAAGTCGAGATAAAATGTTGAGAATAAAGTCATTAAATTACGAGAAAAAAATCATTAAATTTCGAGAAAAAAGTCAAAATAAAATGTTGAGAATAAACTCATTAAATTATGAGAAAAAACTCGTTAAATTTCGAGAAAAAAGTTGAGATAAAATGTTGAGAATAAAGTCATTAAATTCTGAGAAAAAAGTCGTTAGATTATGAGAACAAATTCGTTAAATTATGAGAAAAAAGTCGTTAAATTTCGAGGAAAAAAAGTCGAGATAAAATGTTGAGAATAAAGTCATTAAATTACGAGAAATAAGTCGTTACATTATAAGAACAAATTCGTAATTTAACGAGTTTATTCTCGACATTTTATCTCGACTTTTTTCTTGAAAATTAACTAGTTTTTTCTCGTAATTTAATGAGTTTATTCTCAACATTTTATCTCGACTTTTTTCTTGAAAATTAACTAGTTTTTTCTCGTAATTTAATGAGTTTATTCTCAACATTTTATCTCGACTTTTTTCTTGAAAATTAACTAGCTTTTTCTCGTAATTTAATGAGTTTATTCTCAACATTTTATCTCGACTTTTTTCTCGAAATTTAACGAGTTTTTTCTTGTAATTTAAGGAGTTTATTCTCAACATTTTATCTCGAGTTTTTTCTCGAAATTTAACGAGTTTTTTCTCGTAATTTAATGACTTTATTTTCAACATTTTATTTCGACTTTTTTCTTGAAATTTAACGAGTTTTTTCTCGAAATTTAATCTCAAGATGGTTTTATTTTTTTATTTTTGCTTGGCCCTAATCCTCATCTGTAGTATGTAGGCTATAGTAGTGCCATCTGCTGTTTTAAATCTAAGCTCAGAATCGATTCGAGAGAGAATCGCGATACATCGGAAAATATCAGAATTGCTCCAGATTCTTCGTATCGTGAATCGAGATTCGATGTATTGTCCCAGCCGAAATAAAAATACAAAAAAATGCCAGATTAAAATTTCATGTTTTAAGGGTGGGGTAAGCCATATTTCAAAAACACTGTTAGGAAGTTAGTGGACCGACACCAACAACAAATGTGTAGCCAATCAGCATTAGGGGGTGTATGACGGTCGAGGAGAGAGAACGAGCAAGAGGGAGATTTGGAAAAAGAAAAAAAAAGGATGGCTCAAAACAAAAGAGCTCAAAAGAATATCACTGTAATGAAGATTTATGACTGGGCAAACACTTTAGGACCCACGTTAATATTAGAAAAGCTTTCCAGCGCTAGATAGAGCTAAGCGGGAAGACCTGAAAACAGATGTGAGTAACACTACTTGGGTAAAGTTGGTTTTATATTCACACATTCGGACTTCTGATAAATTCAGACTTTCCAATAAATGTGCAATAAATTAATGTTTGCGAATTTTAAGCAGCTACATGATATTGACAACCAACGATTGTCAACTTACAACATTTTTCACAGTCGATCAAAATAGGCAAGTATTGTTTTAATGGCATATTTACTTGTGAATGTCCAATGTAGTGTGATTAACAAGGCTATTGAATACTGATGTCCGAATGTGCGAATATAAAACCAACTTTACCGAAGTAGTAACACTGGGTTTCAGTCTCATTGATTGTAAATGCAACATTTTGAATTTAATAAAGTTGACGAAAAATTAAAAAGAAAAATGGCTACTACATTTAATATACATCATATCGAGAATGTGTATACTTCAACATCGTCAGATTCTTAATTAGTGAGTTGAAAGGGATGTTTGTTGCTGTTTCTGTTTTGCTTCATATCAGTCTCTTATGAGGTTTCATCATTTCAGTTCAGATGCTCCCTTAGAAGCCAGTCGTTTGGAACAGAGCTAATAGGACCACTAAAGTATATACTAGGTTATGACAGACGTTGCAGCATGCAGGAGGTGGATAAAGAGGTTCAAGGAAATTCAAGGTCCCTGCTGATTAGTGCGTGTGTTGGTGTGTGTGTATACATTTCTCAGCCTTTGGCGTATTATCTCATAGAAGCGATATACATTACATAATATTGAAGGTGCTTCTGTCCTTCCCCCTCAGAGACACACTAATGTATTAATAATGAAAGAATTACAATATGTAACCATAACGAATATGACATCAGATGAAAGATGAGAGCAAATGTTGGGGTGAAATTTGTTCCAGCATAGATTTCATAGAAACACACAGAGTAAGACGGTCATAAATGTTGATATTTTTTTATTATCATACTAATTTCTGAAATTTGATCAAACTGCTAATTCTTACTATGCATGCTTGTTTCTGCCATGAAATAAAAAAAAGAAAAAGCTAATTGCAAATTTTTTTTCAGTTTATATACCACAATCATGACTCTTTTTTTTTCTTAGAATTGTTTTTAGTCAGAATTGTGAAAAAAAGAGAGATAAAGAAACACCTGTAATATTTCTTTTGCGGCACCCTGATTTTCATCTTTAAAAAAATGTTTGTTTAATATTTTCAGTGTATTGATGCATATAATGGGACATGAACATGTACTACTGCATAGGAATGATCCAGGATGTTTAGATTCTTGTGATGCAAACTGGCCTGGAAATGCAAATGGAAAAAGGACAAAGAATAATATTCCCAGAGTGTGTTGTCCTTTCATCTGTCAGTGTGATTATGCAATGCTGATTCCCGCCCGATAAGAACAAGACAGCCCCCTACTGTCCTTGATATTGAGAAGATCCAATTATACTTGTTCAGAGTTTCAAAAGCCCATGGTCTAATGCGTGAATCTTCTGGCACTTTGATAGGCTTCCCCTTGGAATGAGGTAACATGCATTGAGTCTGGCCTCTGTTAACACTGTTTAGTCAGCTGGAAAATTAAGAATATTGGTCAGACTTTGCCGGGTTGTTGGAGTTGAGCTGCTCTTCTGAAGGTCAGTTTACACTTTCATACATTCACTCCAGCTGAAAGCAGTACTTGTGTGTGTCCTCAAAATCATCCTGTGTGCCGTGTTAAAAGTAATCTGTTATTTCATTAATGTCATGTAACATTTTAAGATGCAGTTTTATTATTTAAAGGTTCAGTGTGTACGTTTTAGTGGTGAGTTTGCGAATTGCAATATAGAGAAGCTATGGTGGCCAACACAGGACAAAGATGTCGTTGTCTGAGACAGCAGAGAATAGCCAGTCAGTAGAGCAGTTTGTCCATTTAGGGCTACTGTAGAAATGTGCAAAATGTCAGCGCCGATGGCCTCATGGGCAGCGCGCCGACATGTAGCGCCAATGCTCTTCGGGCGACCCGAGTTCGAGTCCCGGCTTGTGGTCCTTTCCCGATCCCATCCCCCTCTCTCTCTCCCACTTCGCTTCCTGTCTAATCACTGTCCTATCATAATAAAGGCAAAAACGCCAAAAATAAATCTTTAAAAAGAAGTGTGCAAGATGGCGATGTAACATGTTAAGGGGACCCGCAATGTATGTAGATAGAAATGGCTCATTCTAAGGTAATAAAAACATAACGGTTCATTATGCAAGGTCTTTATACACCACTGAAAACATAGTTATGTATATTATATTGCATTTCTGTCAATAGATCCTCCTAAAATGTACACATTGCACCTTTAAGCTATCTGTATGTTGATTCAAAACCAATCCGCACAACACTGCAACACTGCCTCAACCAATGGCGTGTGTGTAGGGCGGGGCTATCTCTTTGGCTGACCAATGGGATACAGGGGGAGTGTTCAAGAAACCTTTTTGAAACGTAATATTTGCATTTCCATTTGGTGATGCTTATTACATAATTCAGCTTTAGCTTTAAGGCAGGAACACACCAAGATTACGGTCGGCTGTCGGGCAGTTTTTCTTTGTCGGCCGACTAAGTTTTCTCAGTGTGTTCCGCACCGTCGGCTGAAGTTGGTCCTCGTCGGCTTTTTTCCGGCCGATTCGAAATGTTGAATTGGCGTCGGAGCTCGTCGGTCCGTCGGGCCATCTGATCATTCTGATTGGCTGTTCAGATACTGCCACCTGCTGGTACGGAAAGGCATTTCATCTCACGCAGGCGCAGAACTGACGTGCTACTTGGCCGTCGGCTGTTTAGCGTTGGTTTGGTGTGTCAGGCCAACTTTGGACACAGACGCTGCCGACGTGAACCAACCCCGCTTTCTGCTTTCGTCGCCACTAGTTCGTCGCCGTCGGCTTGGTGTGTTCTGGCCTTTAGAGGTTCTAAAATTGTGGGACACCACAAAAATCAATAAATAAATACTTTTATATGACAAAAAGGTTTTGTATTGTGTTTGGTCACCCTTGATATCCAATGTAAAACCTGAACCAAAACCAGTTGAGAACCACTGTCATATGCTATCAGTATTTCTTTTTGAATTATTAATATTTTAAAGGGCCTCATTGGTCTCTCTCCTCTCATCTGCAGACTGCAGAGGTCTAAAACATATAATTCATATTAACGATCACATTACACAGTGAAGTGATGTCATAGCACATCATACCCTTATGAGCAATGCAATTTGCAGTCATTTCTGTGCATGCTTCTTTTGTGTATGAATGCTCTCTGAAGTCCTCCACATTTGTGACAGTCGGCAAAATCCATACCTAACCCAGAGCAGCCGTATGCTAACAAGAGTTTAGAGCAATGCTGAGTGAACAGTAATACGATATTGATTTGTCAGGAGCAATGAAATTGACTTCACTAGGTGGCAAGAGTTGCGTCTGACATTGATGTTAGTGGTGCAAACATAAACCAATGGCCAGAGTTCCCTGAAGGTTCATGCAAGGTTCAACTAATTTGGTTTGGCGCACAAGGGTTGAACCACTGTACTCACATGAACTGTTTTAAATATGTCTTTAGTAGCTTTCTGGGCACTGAAAGTGTTAATTATCTTGCTGTCAATGCAGGCCTCACTGAGTCATTTGATTTTATCAAAAATATCTTAATTTGTGTTCTGAAGATGAACGAAGGTCTTACGGGTGTGGAATGACATGAGGGTGAGTAATTAATGACAGAATTTTCAGTTTTGGGTGAACTAACCCTTTAAGGTTTTTTGTTTGTTTGTTTTACTTATTTAGTTATTGTTTTTAATATCAGGTCTATCAATAATGTCCATTTATTGATGCACATTCAGTAGGTAAATTCATTTTTAATTCAGTTTTCTACCAAATTAGTTCTTGTTTTTAATATAAATGGGTCCATTTTTTATTTATTGAGTCTCTGCAGAATAGCACCCAAACAGCAACAGCTAATCAAGTTTAATTAAATGTATTTTTTGTGTTATTTGCATAATTTTTTTATGACTTTGTACATAACAGTGTTCATCCATCTAACCGTCTTTGCAATGCAAAATGTTGTTGTTGAATCCAAATTTCAGCTATCTTTATCGTTATCGACCATAAAAAATATTAAATGTCGATATTTCATTTTATTTTTTTATTTCATTTTTTATTCTGTTTCATGCATTGTTTTAAGTTTATTTAATGGCAGATTTTCACTGTGACAACTTACCCCATATGGTGTGTTTAAATTGACTGACAACTATCCCCGTTCTCCCCTTTTTTTTTTTTGGCAGCTCGAGGCTCCAAGGATGCGCTTCACAACTTCTTCACTTTGCATTAGTTTTCTTTTCCATTTTAACATGTATGCGTCCCCAGTCACCACGAATTGAACATACATAGGTCTGTCAGAAGAGCGCGAGAGAGCAGCGTTATCCTAATGCAGTGTTTGCGATCTGCCCGACGCGTTTCCCGCATGGCTGAGCCACTGACGCGTCACGTTGCGCGTTCTATTAAATGTATAATGCGATTTCATTCCCGTTGTCAATTCCTCAACCTGTATCCACGCGCTCGCAAATGTTCTTAAGGTGAAATTACGTCATTCTAGGTGGAAACAAAGACGAGTTGAGCTCTCTGAGCTCCATCAGATGGAGAGAGAGCAGCTCCCTCGCCAAACTCCCCCTGCAATCCGGATGGGATACAGATGAAGAGAGGCCATTCCATAGCATTCCCAATGGTCAGGAGGACGCGGGGATATGATGTTGATCCATGTGCCGTGCAACTGCAAAGAAATGTCTGTGGATTAATAATGCACTTCTGAGTTAAACGTCCCTGTCCAGTTTTTTTTTTTTTTTTTCTTTTTCTTCCACTGTCGATCCAGAGGACAGCAGATGGGACCGTTGAATAGGTGTGTTTGCTTTTTATTCTTCTTGATAATTTGTTATAAATCTAAAATATTGTATTTTCAAAATGTTGTGGGATGTTTTTAGACCCCCTTCTTTCAGCATAGTCTTGTGATTGTGAATGTCCATGTGTTCATTTATGCCGCTTTTTTACCATCGATTTTTACGAGGCTTGGAGACAGGGTTTTTTATACATGCATACTTGCACTGCAAATTGATATACAGTCCTATTATGTAACTGAAACTGCATGGTTGCATGTGTAAAACAACAGTTTCTTTATGCACTGGATAATGAATTTAATTCAGTTGTTCAGGTTCCTATAAAATTTTCATTACAAATAATTACCTGTTTCTTTTCTTTTATAATCAAGACTGGAGGGACCAGTGCAGTGGGGCACAAGCACATAGGTAAGAAAAATGACAAATGTGATTTCTTTCATATCTCAGTTGTTTCTCCTCGACAGCAATGAGGTCAAATGGAGAGCAAATGGAGACATTTGCTTTAAAAAAAAGTAAAATGTTCTCCTATGAAAGATAATTTCATGTCTTCTGTAGAGTTTCAGAACAGATATCAACAATATCTGAAACTGTGCTCATATTTGCTAATGGTACCAAAGTCTGTAGTCTGTGAATCTCAATATGAACTCAAATGTTTCTCATCAAATTTTCTCAAGATCAGTTGATCTGAGCTATTAAATCATTATGGTTTTTAATTACAAACTCTATATAGTACTATTCCTGTAAGTAAACTGAACATTGCATATGCATTTTTTAAATGTATTTATTTTTCATTTTCCAGAATTGTTTTGATGACAGTATAACTTGAGCTGGCATAGACTGTACATGGTTACCCAGCATGTTTTGAGTTACAAAGAGCATCTTGTATTTTAATTGAAGCATGAAAATCTGATCTTTTGCATAAGAGAGTCACATAATTAATTTCACAAATGTACTTATTTGATTGCAGAATTAAAAATTGTGCAAAATCTTAAGTATTTCATATTAATTTTGTCTCTTTTTTTTCAAAATCCTAAAACTTTTGAGTTCTATATTTTGAATGTGGTCTCAGACTTTTTGAACTCTCAGTAAAAGTTTGAAAATTAGTAACTGAAATCCCCATATTGATCAATCAGTATTCTGACTATGTCCTTGATGGTTATGGTCCTGCATCCTGATATTATTTTTATGGTAGTTTGGCAGATGGCTCACATTTCTTCAGTCACTAATCATTCATCTGTCCCCTGCAGGCTGTCCTTTCTTCACAAAATCAAGAATCAAAACAGCAATGGATGCCATGCCAGAGTATTCCCTCTTTCTTGTGAGGATTTTGGAGGAGTTGGATACCAAGTACAGTACAGTTTCGTACCAAGACCTTTGCAAGTCCTTGTGTGCCAGGTTTGACTTGGTCCATTTGGCTAAGCTGAGGAGTTTGCTATTCTACACAGCATGTTTGGATCCAGCTTTCCCTGCAACCTTATTCAAAGACAAGATGAGGTGCTCGGTGGAGGACCAACAGTCCAAGAAGCTCATGGTTGCTGCAGACATTGTCACCATGTTTAATCTCATCCAGATGAATGGAGGAATGGCCAAAGACAAGCTGCCAAT
The DNA here is from genome assembly GCA_036281575.1 of Ancherythroculter nigrocauda. Lineage (NCBI taxonomy): Eukaryota > Metazoa > Chordata > Actinopteri > Cypriniformes > Xenocyprididae > Ancherythroculter > Ancherythroculter nigrocauda. The sequence continues at coordinate 53,808,494 of VTFQ01000004.1, forward strand.
GGGTCCGAGACCCAAGTTTCACAAGAACCAATCCTTTGAGTCCTGTCGATCTGACACAGATGTGTATAAATTCAACGACAATGACAGGGCGTACAACCTCTTGGACACCAGGGGTCATCACATCTCACGCAAGTCACCCTGCCCAAAGTCTGACTGCAACAACTGCCAGCAGTTTATACCAACCTCAGACCCCAACTTCCTCTTGGGAGTCACCAAGGATTTGAAATGTAGGGCAGCATCTCTGGATAAACTACAGCATCTGCCACAGTACGCCAGCGTCAGTCCTCCTCCGTGCGAGATGCAGAGCACTTACTTCCCCATGGACATCGACAGCGAGTCTACAACGGACCAGGAATCTCTCCATGTCAACCCAGGGATAGAGCCTTTCACCGTGCACTCGTGTGTGAAAAAGCGGAATATCTTCAAAGAGGATTTTCACAACCTTGTTGCCTTTTCGCCCCATGTGATCACCACGGAGTGCAGAGCGAATCCCAAAGCTGGTGGCGATTACCACCACAGGAGGGAGCTGAGCAAGCCTCCCACTTTCTTCAATCACAGTTTTGAGCTGCCGTACAGCAACCCATACTTTGAACCCATCAGCTCACCCATCCAGAACAAAGGGCGGGTGAAGCATGAGAGCCTGGACGACTTGCAAGCATCCACCTACTTTGGACCTACAACAGTTTCTGAATGCGTGAGCAGCAGGAGGACTTCTAGCAAGCATGGAAAACAGCCAGCCTGGCCTGTCAAGAGTTTGAGTCTCAATACCGAAGAAGGTCCTGACTTTGAGAGGTCCTTCTTGAACGGCAAAGTGGCAAAGGACAATCATCGTCATAACATGGAAAACGACCAACACTTTCAGTGTGCAAAAGACAAGCCCGCTGCCTCTCCCTCAGGTTTCTCCAAGAAGTCAAATGGAACCAAAACAAAAGACATGGCTTCTGTGGCTTGCGGACCGAGTGTTGAGAAAAGAGAGGGTGGGAAAAGGTACAAGGACAAGAGCATCAACTGTCCATCATTTCAGTCAAGTAATGTGGACAATGGCATGAGTGTTGGGACCCAGACGGAACAATCCGAACCTAGGAAATTGAAAGATTACCCTGCTCACAACAAATATGGAGAGAGGCCTCCATTCAAACACTCAGACGAAGACTCAGAGATTGTCAGCGACGATATCAGCGATATCTTTCGCTTTCTGGATGACATGAGTGTGTGTGGATCTCTTGGAGTTGTGCAGTCATCGTGCTACAACAGCAACGGCTCGCTGTCTCAGGTGACTAAATCAGATGGGGACAGCTCACCTGAGCACAACACTATCAAGCTGGGCAAAACCAGCATCAAACTTGACCGCCTCTTCCAGTCACTGGAGAGCTCTGATGATGAGCTCAAAGAAAGCGTCTGCAAACTGGTACTCAGGATTGGAGAGATTGAGAAGAAGCTTGAGTCTCTTTCGGGTGTGCGAGGAGAGATCTCTCAGGTCCTCTCGAAGCTTACTAAGCTGGATGAGAAGATTCAAGAACCGGAGGCTAATGGGAAATCATGTGATAATGGTGTGGTGGAGCAGATTAAGACTGATGCGAACCTCTCACCTCACGTTTTCCAGTGTCACACCACTGGACACAACATGAAGGTGGAAAAAAGTCCAGAATGGACTTGCTGCCCGGAGGCTGATGGGAGCGAAAGCTTGAGGGTAAAAGCTTTAAAGAAAAGCGTATTCACACGCAGGTCGTCCAGATCGCTAACCGAGGAGAACAGCGCCACTGAGTCCAAAGTGGCCAGCATCACCAACTCACCTCGAGACTGGAGGACTGTTTCTTACTCCAGTCACACAGGGGAAGAAGGGAAAGAAAGAGACCGGCACAGTGAAGGCAAGGACAGACATAGGAAATCCAGAGAGGTAACAAACCTGAATACTCACCTTTTTTGGTTTTTACAATTGCATTGCCATTGTGTTGACCCGCCAGGTCACTTGATTGGTGCATCTCTTTTTAATCACTTAGTCAAACCGATTGGCAAAAGAGATTAATGAGATCTTGAGAGTCATCAGTTTAAATCCGAATTGGTCAGACTGAGATGACTCACTTGCTCATGTTGTCTTGAATTGAAATGAGCTCAGAACTGCTACTGCATTACATGTGCTTTTTGAAAGCATGATGGTTTTCTGAACAAAGTGCTTTGAAAAGTGTTGTAGTGCCTTAAAATGACTTGAGTATGAATGTAGATTTGTAATTTTAGCGAGACCAATTAGTCTATACTTTGTTCTAAAGGTAAAATCAGGGTTTGGTGCCCACCTTTGCAAAAACTAAATAGTGTAAGGTTTAGTGTCATTTAATGCTGGGTGACATTTTTAGCAAATCTACATTATATCCGATAATTACTGAGATGTAGCAACCATTATATGTTTCGAATTAGTCATTATATTTGAAGAGCTTGGTTATTGTGCAAAGACAAAAATTGTATCCAGCATTGGGATTGAGTCAGTCGAATTCTGGAAGTCTGGAAGTATGTTACGTTAACTAATTAATATTCATGAGCCAGACAGATAAGGTTGTCATATCACTCCTATACCCTTGCATGGTTTTGCATTGGTTGACACCCCTAGGTAGTTAGGCTCAATTACACTCCATCACTTCCCAAAATACATGCAGGCATGTTGTTATAGAAGCAAGCTTGCTTTAATACCGTATCTCCAACAGTACAGCCGTGGTCTCTTGCGGTGCAATTATCACACAATTTACCCATTCTATCCTACAACTAGCTGTACTTTCTGCCCAGACGGGGACACAGCCTGAGCACAGGACACTGTAGAGAATCAGACAAATAATTTTAATTCAATCCCCTCAGAGGAACAGGGATTTCATGGCAAATTAGTCCTGTAAAGTATTTACCAGCTCTTGAGTTAATATGTTTACACATCTGAGCTGAAGCTTCAGTACTGCAGCATTTTAATGTAAACAAGCTCAAGGATTCCATGAATGCTGCAAGGAAGATGAATAAGTTTGATCCAAACCTCTCTTTGTACACCACTTTAAGAATGTAGAAGGGCTTGAGGTGTCGAAAAAAGCAACAGCAAACAAAAAAATCAGGTTTTGGTGATTTATCTCTGAAAACATTTGCATGGGATGGCACAAAAAATGAACTGAATGGAAATCATGACCTAAGTCTTAAGTAGGCAAGTTGGATGCAGTCTGCTCTGCTCTGTGTGGGTAATGGAGTATGGGCTTCCATTCCTGATCACATTCATTCCTGCAGGAGGAAAACTGGAATGAGGCCATGCTTTTACAGGTTAATCAGTAGTGAGCTGGGTTATGCTATATTATGCTGTTATGGTTCTATCTTGGTCTTTTATGTATTTCTTCTGTTTTGTGTGATTTGTAATGATATGGTATATTATGGTATGGTTCTGTCTTATTCTGTTTTGCTGTATTGTACTTCTGGTTCTTTCTCATTTTTGTTTCATTTATTTGTTTCATTTTATATATATTTTTTTCCTATTTCTTATGGTATGTCATTAGTTCTTGTTTTTTTTTTGTATATCTTCTGTTTTGTTCTATTTTATGGTTTTATTTTGTGCTGTTTATTCTGTTCTATTCTGTTCTGTTCTATTTTTGTTGTTTATTCTATTCTATTCTATTCTAATCGAATTCTTATTCTGTTCTGTTTTACAGTATAATTGTCTGTTTTTATTTTCTGTTCCATTAAGTTTACTTTTTTCTATTCTATTCTATTCTATTCTAATTCTATTCTAATTCTGTTCTGTTTTACAGTATAATTGCCTTTTTAAATTTTATTTTCTGTTCCATTTAGTTTTTATTTTTCTATTCTATTCTATTCTATTCTATTCTATTCTATTCTATTCTACTCTACTCTTATTCTATTCTTATTCTGTTCTGTTTTACAGTATAATTGCCTGTGTTTTTTATTTTATTTTCTGTTTCATGACGTTTACTTCTTTTTCTATTCTATTCTATTCTATTCTATTCTATTCTATTCTATTCTATTCTATTCTATTCTACTCTTATTCTATTCTTATTCTGTTCTGTTTTACAGTATAATTGCCTGTCTGTTTTTTTTATTTTATTTTCTGTTCCATTAAGTTTACTTTTTCTATTCTATTCTATTCTATTCTAATTTCTTTATTCTCTTCTGTTCTGTTCTGTTCTGTTCTATTTTTGTTGTTTATTCTATTCTATTCTATTCTACTCTACTCTTATTCTATTCTTATTCTGTTCTGTTTTACAGTATAATTGCCTGTCTGTTTTTTATTTTATTTTCTGTTTCATTACGTTTACTTCTTTTTCTATTCTATTCTATTCTATTCTACTCTACTCTTATTCTATTCTTATTCTGTTCTGTTTTACAGTATAATTGCCTGTCTGTTTTATTTTATTTTATTTTCTGTTCCATTAAGTTTACTTTTTCTATTCTATTCTATTCTATTCTAATTTCTTTATTCTCTTCTGTTCTATTCTGTGTTGTCTTTGTTTATATCTTTTTTATATAGATTGTGTTCTGTTATTTTCTGTTCTGATTCTCTTCTCTTCTCTTCTCTTCTCTTCTCTTCTCTTCTCTTCTCTTCTCTTCTCTTCTCTTCTCTTCTCTTCTCTTCTCTTCTCTTCTCCGATCAGATCAGATCAGATTACACAATGTATGCTACACTTACCCTTCTTTAGTCTTGGGAATATTTTCATGTTTTCTTAGTTTTCCTCTTCTGCCTCTCGCTCTTGTCTTCTTGGATTATTGCCCTTGCTAGAAGCCTGCCAGTTCCTGTATCGTCCCTTCTGATCTTTTTGGGGAACTCACGGGTGCCAAAAGTCCCTGGCTTTCTATGACGATCCAAGCTGTAGTTAATTTTAGTGAATGGTCGCACAGGGAACTGGTGGTTAATTAAACCTCATTCACATTAATGAGAACACATAACAACCTTGTGCATTTCGCCATTCTGTGGCCATTCTGCCTTTTGACTTCTCCTTTATTTAAAGGTGAAGTGTGTAATTTATTCAATTATTTTCTCCTATACGACTTTAATATACTAACCCTCGGTTTCACAGACAAGGCTTAAGCTAGTCCTGGACTAAAATGCATGTTTGAGCTGTTTTAACTGAAAGCAACTTGCACTGATATATCTTAAAATATGTCAGCGCCATTGTTTTGTCTCAAGATGCACACCAGTAATGTTTTTTTCTAGGGTACGTTTATAAAAGCTACTTAAATGACCTAATTGAACTAAGGCCTAATCCTGGCTTTGTCTAAGCCCTGTCTGTGAAATCGGGCCGTAGCTTACCAATAAATAAGCTATTTTATGCTTATTTTCCTTAAAAGTGGAAACATCTTGTGTTGTGTGCCACTATCAAACATTTTTATCTGTTAGCTAGAGCTTCCCGAACAGCCAGACAGCAACACCGACTCAATGACCAATGGTGTGAGTTTGAGGCAGAGCTATGTGTCTGTCTGACCAATAATGGATGGGAATTGCAATTCTGTTTTATGACACTGGTGCCGCAGAAACTACGCACTTCACATTGAAGGTAACAACTGGATGTTTTTTTGTTGGTCAGTGTACAGTTTTGTTTTTTTTAGTCTTTCATTTAGAAGCATTACTTGTGTTCAAATCAGGGCTGTCAATGGGGTTCCAAGAAACAGTTAGTCTGGCAATCATCTATTCAGCTGTGGATGTTTTGGTAAATGTTTTTTCTGGGTTAATGAGAGTCTTATAGCATGCATCCTGTCACTCTCTTTTATTTTCTTTCTGTCTGTATCATCCTGTCTTTAATTGACATAAAGTTGTTACGCCAGCCTTTTAGCACGACTTCTTTATGAGAGAGCGCAGCCAACGAACCCAACAGCTCTGTACAGTGGGTGAGAAGATTCGAGAGAACTGTCATTTCCAGACAGGCACTTAGCACAACATCCGTTCCTTCTCACAAAGTGCCCTTGATAAAGGGCAATGCAAACCTTTTTTTCTTCAAGCCCAAACAAAAGTGCCAGCTAGCCAAGCGATAAGCTCATGTCAGAAGTGGCCAAGCTAAAAGCACGCTTTAAAAATTTGCCTTGCGGAATATAAACAACCAATGCTTTTAGTCGCTTCATTTGAAGTCTATCTTCAATGAGGTTTTAATTAAGATTGTGTGTGTCCATTCAACTTAAATTTTGTCTGAACAAAGTATGTACTAAAGAGAAGTGCCCTGAATAGGCTGATGGGTTTAGATGACAAAATGAAGGGATGGATATTTACAAATGTGAGGGGTCTTTCCTGTGCTAATTTCACCAGCACAACATTAGGTTGTTGTGGTTGCCAAGATGTTGATAACTGGTTGCCTATAGAGTGCAACAGTTCTGGAAGTAAAAGTTTCTCCGTAAGGAAACGATTTTGAATGATAACTTTTAGACCTTTAAAGACAGACCTACTGTGAGCTACGAGGTTGTTAATCCATTGTATTTGCTGCTGCTGAAGTTGTCAGCCTGCATTATTTCAACTTATTTTTAAAATAATCATGTTTAACAGTGGAATTCCTGGTGAAAAACTACATTACCCATGATGCTGTACGGAAAATTACACCAATCAGAGAGCTGAAAAAACCAACATGCTCCAAAATAACTCTTTAGCTCCGCCTCCCATGAAGCGCTGCGAATGATGTAATCGAGCTGATCTCTCTACACTCTCAGAATATTTCTCCATCATTTTTAATTTGATCATACTGTTTGCAGTGCTTCATGGGATTGTAGTTCTTTCCCTCACTAAAGCTGATAAGTACACAGTCTTGTACCCCTTGTCATTTTGTCCAATTTTCAAAAACATTTTGCTTCAAATCAAATTTTGTAGTGTTATGATTCACCTTGCAGCTGATTGGCTTGGTTCACGGCTTATTTTAAAATCTTGATTGGAAAAATGAATTTAAAAAATACTTACAGAAACATCACTGCTGAAAAAGGGGGCAGGAACTTGCACTCTATCAGACTTTCTGATTGGTTTAGCACAGTGTTATTTAATATTATTTATATACTATTATATTAATATTTTGAATTTGCTTCTATTTTTATATTTTTAGTTTTCATTTTAATTTTAGTAATTTTGTTATGTTTATTAGATTTTTCTTAATATATTTCTATTTAGCTTTAATTTATTTAATTACATTTTTGTAATTTCAGTAACTTAAACATATTTTTTAAACATATTTTATTGTATTTTACTTTATTTAATTACCAGAAATCATTTTGAATAGGTAACAGCACTGGTTTAGCGTGTTTCAGTATGGTTTCTAGGTGGTTGTTAACTGCAAAAAAAAAATATAAGAAAAGTAGCAGCATATCTCTCCCAAACACACCGCATGATATGAGGGATCATGTCTGTTTCAACGGTTACAGAATGTGCCAAAGTGTCACAGTTAGTTTAGGGGGTTGTTTAAATCACTAATCCCAAGTATAAGCAACTGTAATAAAGATTCTTGCTTTGCAACAACACTTATGATCATGTCTCAGTGAGATTACACTTAATAAATTCAAAGCAGCAGTAAAAGCTTTTTAATTTATTGCAATGCCATGATACATTGTTTTATAACTTGTAATTTCATTGGTTATATAAATACATATAATATCCACTATTCAGTGAGTCACAGTCCTTCTGTATGACATTGAGTCTGACCTACTGAACGTATTATTTCACTGCTGCTGTTTTCTTGGCGAGTAATAACCTATATACCTCGTATGAATATCAGAAAGACAATATTTTTCCTCCTCTCAGTTGGCCTTCCCTCATTTGCATCTGTGGTTGTTTGATTAGTCTTTCCCTGCTGGAAGCAGGATGTGGCTCAACATTACACTCTACAGCGCTCACTCCTGTGGCTCTTTTTAATTTTCACCTTAGCTCAGGCCAGACAACACCTTGCCTTAAATTTTAACAGAAAAAGAAGAACAATTAAAAACATGGGTGTGGGTTTTTATTTTACAAAATGTACAGAGACAGGGTAATGATAGGGCAGAACAGAATGCTGCAATTATATAGAAATGACTTAGATCAACTGGTGGGTTATGGAGTGTGTAGTTACTGAAACATTGATAACAAAAACATACTATAATTCTAAATGTTTTCTTATTGATTTAGATAAAATAGTTCCTTAACTGGTGGGAATTAACTCAAATAGATCACAATCTGTCTTAATAGTTTTAAAATGGAAGAGAGAAGATTTTTCTTCTTTTCCAGGCAAACTCACCTGCATTACCCGCAGTTAATTGTAAATTTCAGTGTTTATGGGCGTGTTTAGACATAGACAATTGTGAAGTCTGGGACCTGATACAAAAACCATGTAGGTTGTGAAACTACAAAATGCTTCAAAGCATCAAGCAAGGTGAATAATAATAATTGGCTAGATTGGAAACTCAATTTGGTTGAATAAAAAGAATGTCAGTTTCAAAACAAAAATTTACAAATCAGTGCCGGGTAAAAACACTCTCTCAAATCCACACATGACGATTTGCAAGTGCAGATTTAATAAACAATTTGTGTACGTACTATTCAGAAAAGTGCAACCATAATTGTGCATTTATGAATTGTTCTTTGCATTTGTGATTCTCATTTTGTGAATGTAAATTTGGTTGAGCATTTACAAATCTACGGAAGAGGATTAGGGCCAAGCAATAATAAAAAAATAAAACCATCTCGAGATTAAAGTTGTTAAATTTTGAGAAAAAAGTCGAGATAAAATGTTGAGAATAAACTCATTAAATTATGACTTTATTCTCAACATTTTATCTCGACGTTTTTTCTCATAATTTAACTAATTTTTTCTCGTAATTTAATGACTTTATTCTCAACATTTTATCTTGACTTTTTTCTTGAAATTTAACGAGTCTTTTCTTGTAATTTAATGAGTTTATTCTCAACATTTTATTTCGACTTTTTTCTCGAAATTTAACGAGTTTTTTCTCGAAATTTAACAACTTTAATCTCAAGATGGTTTTATTTTTTTATTATTGCTTGGCCCTAATCCTCTTCCGTACAAATCATATTTAATTGCTATTTGCAAAAATATATACTTTTTTAAGGATGAGAATTGGTGTACATATTTATGATTCATATTTTGCCAATACATTAATTTTAGCTCCACAATGTAATGCTTACATTTCAAAATATATCCCCCTTTCAATTTACTTTTTGAAAGGACGTTTTTTTTTTTTTTTTTTTTTTTTTTTTACTTCTGGGATTGTTCATTATTTTAGAAAGGGAAAACATGAGGTAAACAGGTATTTCTGTGTTTATTTACTAATACAAAAAGGAATTTGGACAGGCCAAAACCAACATTTTTATGAAAAAAATTAATAAATGAAAAAGAAAACAAAGTTACTAGATTTCTGTTGATTATTTTTTTGAAAAATGTATACATATATGTATGGTAAAAGCTGCATCAGCTGTTCATTATTAAAGTTGTTTTTTTACACACTACTGTCCCCATTTTGTAGAATAACACAGTTCATGATAATCAAATCTTTTCACATTGTAAGCTAAAGCACTTTGCTTTCCCTCCGGACAGGAATAAGCTCCTGACTCAGATATTATTCTTTATAATAGTCTAAAGACTGAGACAATCACACATTTCCTACTCCCCAAACAAGACCGCAGTCGTTCCTGATAAGCACAACACTTAGTTTCCAGCTTGCACTGTATATATTGCTAGTTAGACTCATGCAGTGCCAGCATGCTTTTTGCTGAGACTTATAGCTGATTCAGTGTTTGCATCTGCCCCTGGTGTTCAGATGCTCATTTTTTCCCCTTCTAATCAAATAAATTTGAATTGCTGATAAAATGACTTTTTGAATGATACATATAGTTTACTAAGCGTTTGTTCAATAATAATAATAGTGTTGCTTGCCTTTGCAAACACCACAGTCAAAACATGAATGTGGATGAATTTTATATTCAGACATTTTGAAATACATGTAGTTTTGATTAGCACAGATTTGCCAGCCATTTCTGTTACATTTGTATCACAGAAGAACATTTCATTGAGCAGTATTTCTCAGAGAGTTAAAATGCTCCTCTTTGTTTGTCTTATGTGTTCAGTATTATCAGTCTTAAAAAGATTTCTAACATCATTATCAGCAGCAGAAGAGATAACACTGCAATTATTTTCTTGCTTAGTATTTTGTCTTGTTTTCCAGAAAATATCTAAATATTCTTGTATCAAGATGCATTTACTTGAAGCAAAATGACTTTAGATATTAAGTCTTACTTTCTGAAAAATCTTTCAAAATTAAGTGAGTTTAATATTAAAACAAGAATGTTTGCCAATGGGGAAAGAAAAATAACATTAATTCAAAGTGAAAACGAGATTATTTTGTCTTACCTTATTATTATTTTTATATTTTTTAGAAAACAAGACTTAACGGGTTAGTTCACCCAAAAAATGAAAATTCTGTCATCATTTATTTACCCCCATGTTGTTCAAAACCCGTAAGACTTTCATTCATCTTCGTAACACAAATGCAGATCTTTTTGGTGAAATCTGAGCGATTTCTGTCCCTCTGTTGACAGCTACACAACTGACACTTTGACAATTCAAAAAGTTCATAAAGAGAAACTAATCCATATGAACTGAGCAGTTAAGTCCAAACTTTCTGAAGAGGCACAATCACTTTACATGATAAACAGTTTAAATTTAGTCTTTGGTTCACATATAAACATTGATCAGCAAACATAAGCTCAACAAAACCTGCTTGACAAAAGAACAAACCTCTTGCAGGTTCATTTAGGTTCTTTCTTACCTGCGTAACACGAGAATGAACCTCATTGGTTCTTGCTGAAGCTCAAAAGTTCTGCGTAACACACGAGAATGAACCTCATTGGTTCTTGCTGAAGCTCAAACGTGCTGCGTAACACAAGAATGAACCTCATTGGGTTCATTGGGTTCAAGAATGAACCTCATTGGTTCTTGCAGAAGCTCAAACGTGCTGCGTAACACAAGAATGAACCTCATTGGTTCTTGCAGAAGCTCAAACGTGCTGCGTAACACAAGAATGAACCTCATTGGTTCTTGCTGAAGCTCAAACGTGCTGCGTAACACGAGAATGAACCTCATTGGTTCTTGCTGAAGCTCAAACGTGCTGCATAGCATGAGAATGAACCTCATTGGTTCATGCAGAAGCTCAAACGTGCTGCGTAACACAAGAATGAACCTCATTGGTTCTTACAGAAGCTCAAACGTGCTGCGTAACACGAGAATGAACCTCATTGGTTCTTGTTGAAGCTCAAACGTGCTGCGTAACACAAGAATGAACCTCATTGGTTCTTGCAGAAGCTCAAACGTGCTGCGTAACACAAGAATGAACCTCATTGGTTCTTGCAGAAGCTCAAACGTGCTGCGTAACACGAGAATGAACCTCATTGGTTCTTGCTGAAGCTCAAACGTGCTGCGTAACATGAGAATGAACCTCAATGGTTCTTGCGGAAGCTCAAACGTGCTGCGTAACACAAGAATGAACCTCATTGGTTCTTGCGGAAGCTCAAACGTGCTGCGTAACGCGACAATGAACCTCATTGGTTCTTGCTGAAGCTCAAACGTGCTGCGTAACACACGAGAATGAACCTCATTTGTTCATGCAGAAGCTCAAACGTGCTGCGTAACACACAAGAATGAACCTCATTGGTTCTTGCGGAAGCTCAAACGTGCTGCGTAACACGAGAATGAAGCTCATTGGTTCTTACAGAAGCTCAAACGTGCTGCGTAACACGAGAATGAACCTCATTGGTTCTTATTGAAGCTCAAACGTGCTGCATAACATGAGAATGAACCTCATTGGTTCATGCAGAAGCTCAAACGTGCTGCGTAACACAAGAATGAACCTCACTGGTTCTTGCAGAAGCTCAAACGTGCTGCGTAACACGAGAATGAACCTCATTGGTTCTTGCTGAAGCTCAAACGTGCTGCGTAACACAAGAATGAACCTCACTGGTTCTTGCAGAAGCTCAAACGTGCTGTGTAACACAAGAATGAACCTCATTGGTTCTTGCTGAAGCTCAAACGTGCTGCGTAACACGAGAATGAACCTCATTGGTTCTTGCTGAAGCTCAAACGTGCTGCATAGCATGAGAATGAACCTCATTGGTTCATGCAGAAGCTCAAACGTGCTGCGTAACACAAGAATGAACCTCATTGGTTCTTGCAGAAGCTCAAACGTGCTGCGTAACACGAGAATGAACCTCATTGGTTCTTGCAGAAGCTCAAACGTGCTGCGTAACACAAGAATGAACCTCATTGGTTCTTGCAGAAGCTCAAACGTGCTGCGTAACACGAGAATGAACCTCATTGGTTCTTGCTGAAGCTCAAACGTGCTGCGTAACATGAGAATGAACCTCAATGGTTCTTGCGGAAGCTCAAACGTGCTGCGTAACACAAGAATGAACCTCATTGGTTCTTGCGGAAGCTCAAACGTGCTGCGTAACGCGACAATGAACCTCATTGGTTCTTGCTGAAGCTCAAACGTGCTGCGTAACACACGAGAATGAACCTCATTTGTTCATGCAGAAGCTCAAACGTGCTGCGTAACACACAAGAATGAACCTCATTGGTTCTTGCGGAAGCTCAAACGTGCTGCGTAACACGAGAATGAAGCTCATTGGTTCTTACAGAAGCTCAAACGTGCTGCGTAACACGAGAATGAACCTCATTGGTTCTTACTGAAGCTCAAACGTGCTGCATAACATGAGAATGAACCTCATTGGTTCATGCAGAAGCTTAAACGTGCTGCGTAACACAAGAATGAACCTCACTGGTTCTTGCAGAAGCTCAAACGTGCTGCGTAACACGAGAATGAACCTCATTGGTTCTTGCTGAAGCTCAAACGTGCTGCGTAACACAAGAATGAACCTCACTGGTTCTTGCAGAAGCTCAAACGTGCTGTGTAACACAAGAATGAACCTCATTGGTTCTTGCAGAAGCTCAAACGTGCTGCGTAACACACGAGAATGAACCTCATTGGTTCTTGCTGAAGCTCAAACGTGCTGCGTAACACAAGAATGAACCTCACTGGTTCTTGCAGAAGCTCAAACGTGCTGCGTAACACGAGAATGAACCTCATTGGTTCTTGCTGAAGCTCAAACGTGCTGCATAACATGAGAATGAACCTCATTGGTTCATGCAGAAGCTCAAACGTGCTGCGTAACACAAGAATGAACCTCATTGGTTCTTGCAGAAGCTCAAACGTGCTGCGTAATGCGAGAATGAACCTCATTGGTTCTTGCAGAAGCTCAAACGTGCTGCGTAACACGAGAATGAACCTCATTGGTTCTTGCTGAAGCTCAAACGTGCTGCATAGCATGAGAATGAACCTCATTGGTTCATGCAGAAGCTCAAACGTGCTGCGTAACACAAGAATGAACCTCATTGGTTCTTACAGAAGCTCAAACGTGCTGCGTAACACGAGAATGAACCTCATTGGTTCTTGTTGAAGCTCAAACGTGCTGCGTAACACAAGAATGAACCTCATTGGTTCTTGCAGAAGCTCAAACGTGCTGCGTAACACAAGAATGAACCTCATTGGTTCTTGCAGAAGCTCAAACGTGCTGCGTAACACGAGAATGAACCTCATTGGTTCTTGCTGAAGCTCAAACGTGCTGCGTAACATGAGAATGAACCTCAATGGTTCTTGCGGAAGCTCAAACGTGCTGCGTAACACAAGAATGAACCTCATTGGTTCTTGCGGAAGCTCAAACGTGCTGCGTAACGCGACAATGAACCTCATTGGTTCTTGCTGAAGCTCAAACGTGCTGCGTAACACACGAGAATGAACCTCATTTGTTCATGCAGAAGCTCAAACGTGCTGCGTAACACACAAGAATGAACCTCATTGGTTCTTGTTGAAGCTCAAACGTGCTGCGTAACACAAGAATGAACCTCATTGGTTCTTGCAGAAGCTCAAACGTGCTGCGTAACACAAGAATGAACCTCATTGGTTCTTGCAGAAGCTCAAACGTGCTGCGTAACACAAGAATGAACCTCATTGGTTCTTGCAGAAGCTCAAACGTGCTGCGTAACACGAGAATGAACCTCATTGGTTCTTGCTGAAGCTCAAACGTGCTGCGTAATGCGAGAATGAACCTTAATTGTTTTTTGCGGAAGCTCAAACGTGCTGCGTAACACAAGAATGAACCTCATTGGTTCTTGCTGAAGCTCAAACGTGCTGCGTAACACACGAGAATGAACCTCATTGGTTCATGCAGAAGCTCAAACGTGCTGCGTAACACACAAGAATGAACCTCATTGGTTCTTGCGGAAGCTCAAACGTGCTGCGTAACACGAGAATGAAGCTCATTGGTTCTTACTGATGCTCAAACGTGCTGCGTAACACGAGAATGAACCTCATTGGTTCTTGCAGAAGCTCAAACGTACTGCGTAACACAAGAATGAACCTCATTGGTTCATGCAGAAGCTCAAACGTGCTGCGTAACATGAGAATGAACCTCATTGGTTCATGCAGAAGCTCAAACGTGCTGCGTAACACGAGAATGAACCTCATTGGTTCTTGCTGAAGCTCAAACGTGCTGCGTAATGCGAGAATGAACCTTAATTGTTTTTTGCGGAAGCTCAAACATGCTGCGTAACACAAGAATGAACCTCATTGGTTCTTGCTGAAGCTCAAACGTGCTGCGTAACACACGAGAATGAACCTCATTGGTTCATGCAGAAGCTCAAACGTGCTGCGTAACACACAAGAATGAACCTCATTGGTTCTTGCGGAAGCTCAAACGTGCTGCGTAACACGAGAATGAACCTCATTGGTTCTTGCAGAAGCTCAAACGTACTGCGTAACACAAGAATGAACCTCATTGGTTCATGCAGAAGCTCAAACGTGCTGCGTAACACGAGAATGAACCTCATTGGTTCTTGCAGAAGCTCAAACGTGCTGCGTAACACACAAGAATGAACCTCATTGGTTCTTGCGGAAGCTCAAACGTGCTGCGTAACACGAGAATGAACCTCATTGGTTCATGCAGAAGCTCAAACGTGCTGCGTAACACAAGAATGAACCTCATTGGTTCTTGCAGAAGCTCAAACGTGCTGCGTAACACGAGAATGAACCTCATTGGTTCTTGCTGAAGCTCAAACGTGCTGCATAACATGAGAATGAACCTCATTGGTTCATGCAGAAGCTCAAACGTGCTGCGTAACACACGAGAATGAACCTCATTGGTTCTTGCAGAAGCTCAAACGTGCTGCGTAACACACGAGAATGAACCTCATTGGTTCTTGCAGAAGCTCAAACGTGCTGCGTAACACATGAGAATGAGCCTCATTGGTTCTTGCGGAAGCTCAAACGTGCTGCGTAACACATGAGAATGAGCCTCATTGGTTCTTGCGGAAGCTCAAACGTGCTGCGTAACGCGACAATGAACCTCATTGGTTCTTGCTGAAGCTCAAACGTGCTGCGTAACACACGAGAATGAACCTCATTGGTTCTTGCAGAAGCTCAAACATGCTGCGTAACACACAAGAATGAACCTCATTGGTTCTTGCAGAAGCTCAAACGTGCTCTGTGACAAATGAGAATGAACCTCATTGGTTCTTGCGGAAGCTCAAACGTGCTGCGTAACACGAGAATGAAGCTCATTGGTTCTTGCAGATGCTCAAACGTGCTGCGTAACACGAGAATGAACCTCATTGGTTCTTGCAGAAGCTCAAACGTGCTGCGTAACACAAGAATGAACCTCATTGGTTCTTGCAGAAGCTCAAACGTGCTGCGTAACACAAGAATGAACCTCACTGGTTCTTGCAGAAGCTCAAACGTGCTGTGTGACAAATGAGAATGAACCTCATTGGTTCTTGCGGAAGCTCAAACGTGCTGCGTAACACGAGAATGAACCTCATTGGTTCTTGCAGAAGCTCAAACGTGCTGTGTGACAAATGAGAATGAACAAGAATGAAATTGGTTCTCGCACGTCAAGCGAACATGCTTGAACTTCTGTTAAACTCACACAGGTATAGCCGTTGCATGCAAACTATATCAGGAAGACAAACTTGTCCACAGGACAAGTAACCACTTTAGATATGTAAAATAAATAAAGAAAAATAGAAAAACACTTGTAAGCTTGCATTCTGGAACAATTAGAGCCTTGGAAAAACAATAACACAAAAATAACTACTACTTTTACTCACAATGGGATTCATTCATTAAAAACAAGCAGAACGAATGATTCTTATTTAAATGGTCTTACTGAATTAAATATGAGAACTTGTGTAAGAATATCTTTACAAACAATTCACAGAGAAATTAGTTAGAATGTGAAATTTGTGAATGTGAATGTGATTTTTTTCCCAATATATATGACCCATGCTGGCACATCAAAAGAGTCAGCAAAGTCAATTCTGAGAAAAAAAAATTGAGTTAAAGTTTTCTGAAGCTTCCAAAATAAAATCACCAAGCAAACACACCTTAACCACAACTGATGTGTGCGTTGATGAATGTTCATATGTAAATAAAAGCCTAAATTAAATTGTTCATCATATAAAGTGATGGAGTCAATCCATATGGATTCATTTTACGATCGTTTTATTATCTTTTTGAAGTGTCAAAGTAGTAGTTGTGTAGTTGCATTAAAAAATATCTTGATTTGTGTTCCGAAGATGAACAGAAGTCTTATGGGTTTGGAACAACATAATTAATGAGTAATTAATGAGTAATTAATGACAGAATTTTCATTTTTGGATGAACTAACCCTTTAATATCGTGCATCATTTTGATTCTCAAGTAAAAATGTATGTTGATTTAAGAATGTTTCGAAATTCGTACTGGAAAACAAGACAAAAATACTGAAGGGAATAATTTCTTCATCCTCCATGACCTTTCCTCCCATTTCTCCCCTACAGACAGATCGACAGTATGACGCCCACCAGGCCCACCGCTCCTCAAAGCCGCACAAGGACTCCTACCTGGTGGAGCAGGTGTTCAGCCCACACCACTTCCCTCCCGCGGTCAAATCTCACGTGAAGGGCAGTCCTCTCTATACGGACCTGCGCCTGACCGGCCTTGCCGACGCCAAGCGTTCCCAGCCCTCCTGGACCATTGAAGAGTACAAACGAAACTCAGGAGACAAGAACAAGCTCAGTGCCTTGGACCTGCAGGTGAGAGCTGACCTCAGGGGCTTTGCACTGTGATTGTAACCTTGCCAATTTTGTTGATTTTTCACTGTTTTTTTGAGGCTTTGCTGTGTGTGGCAGTCTGTGGGATTAGCTTCAAAGGCTGAGGCGCATGGGAATGGAGTCTTCGATTTTATTCAATCAATGCTTCTCTGCCACATGCCGGCGGTGTGTGTCTTAAGGTCGTCAGTGCAGTAGGTGACCTTGTGTGCTGTGAAATATTGATGATCCTTATTTAAATCACTCCACGCTGACAGTCAGGGACTCAATGCAAT
Organism: Ancherythroculter nigrocauda; assembly: GCA_036281575.1. Lineage (NCBI taxonomy): Eukaryota > Metazoa > Chordata > Actinopteri > Cypriniformes > Xenocyprididae > Ancherythroculter > Ancherythroculter nigrocauda. The sequence continues at coordinate 53,825,895 of VTFQ01000004.1, forward strand.
TACTGCATGCCAACATGAAATGCTGTTCGCAACCGAATTCTGGAATCTTCTGTGTGAAACTGGATGTTCAGTAGAATGGACTTGATTGAATTGTGAAAAGGTAGTGGTTTCTGATTTGTGAACAAATCATTTTTTTCAATTATTTCAATTATTTCAGTGAATCGGTTGATCCAGTTTATATAACTTGGACAATTTCTTAACAAACCAGACTGAACAATTTGTTTATGATTATGGACTGAATCAGCCCAAGAGGACTTTTAAAATATATATATATATTTTATTTTATTAAAACAAACAAATAAAATCTTTTAGGTGAAAAATGGAGATTAAATTATGCAAATTCAAATGAGATTTTTTTTATGAGTGGATTAATGGCTGTAATAAAATGACAAGAAATTACAATAAAGATATTTTATTTATAAAAAAACATGAGACAAACAATATACTGCAAATTGGGTGTACATAAGGCATTATCACTGATATAATCACTGATAAACCGGTAAATTACTGAATTGTTTTTTTGAAAGATTCATTCACAAATTCATTCACAAATCATTCACAAATCAGACTGAATCAGTCTGAGAGCTTCAACAGTTCACTGACTCACTTATCCGAGAATCGCTAAAAATAAGGAAGTTTGTTTACAATTTTACAATGTAATTAAAACATAACATTTTTTTTTTAGGTGGATTATGTTATGGAGATATAGTATTGTTTAATACATAGTTTTCACGTGACATCCCACACTTATAGGAACGCCCACCTGGAGGGCAAAACAAGCCTTTCCTCCATTACCTGCCAGTCATTTTTACCTGGTTGGTACTAAGTACTAATGTAGTAAGACAGTGATATTAAAAGACCAAATTCAGTATACACCTTATTAATGATGCATACTATGTACAGGCAAGCAAATGAACCCCAATTATAAATGCAACACACATTTTCTCATTAAGCATTTTTCCACAAAAGAACAAATGCATTCACGGCGACCCGAGTTAAATTCCCGTCTCGAGGTCCTTTGCCGATCCTGCCACCCTCTCTGTGCCCAATGCTTTCCTGTCTGCTCTCTACTGTCCTCTCTGAATAAGTGCACAAAAGGCCCATAAATATAACTTAAAAGAAAAGAAAATATTTATCATACAAATATTAAATGTTTAGCTACTGGCATCTTATTACGCACTCTTAAATATTACACTGTAAAATCTAAAACATCGTGTTGGAATTTGCACTCATCTTTAGTGAACAATAAGCCCCGCAGCCTTTACTCTTTCGCCGTAAATCGCTGCATACGGCCGTCTGTCCAAAGCTAGTTATTTTAGTTTTTAAAGTTTTAAATATGGATATTTTTCTTACACAAATGCATCGCTTCGCTTCAGAAGGCCTTTATTAAGCCGTGTGGTTATCTTTTATGATGGATGGATGCACTTTTCTGGGCTTCAAAATCTCATCCTCTACTTACTGCCATTATAAAGCTTGGAAGAGCCAGGACATTATTTAAAGGTGCCCTAGAATGTTTTTTCACAAGATGTAATATAAGTCTAAGGTGTCCCCTGAATGTGTCTGTGAAGTTTCAGCTCAAAATACCCCATAGATTTTTTTAAATTAATTTTTTAACTGCCTATTTTGGGGCATCATTAAATATGCGCCGATTCAGGCTGCGGCCCCTTTAAACCGTCGCGCTCCCTGCCCCCTGAGCTCTCGACTATAAAACAGTGCATAAACAAAGTTCACACAGCTAATATAACCCTCAAATGGATCTTTACAAAATCTTCGTCATGCATGCTGCTTGCATGTGTCGGATCATGTGAGTATAGTATTTATTTGGATGTTTACATTTGATTCTGAATGAGTTTGATGGTGCTCCATGGCTAAAGCTAACATTACACACTGTTGGAGAGATTTATAAAGAATGAAGTTGTGTTTATGCATTATACAGACTGCAAGTTTTTAATAATGAAAATAGCGACGGCTCCGTGAATACAGTAAGAAACGATGGTAACTTTAACCACATTTAACAGTACATTAGCAACATGCTAACGAAACATTTAGAAAGACAATTTACAAATATCACTAAAAATATCATGTTATCATGGATCATGTCAGTTTTTATTGCTCCATCTGCCATTTTTCACTATTGTCCTTGCTTGCTTACCTAGTCTGATGATTCAGCTGTGCACAGATCCAGACGTTAATACTGGCTGCCCTTGTGTAATGCTTGAACATGAGCTGGCATATGCAAATATTGGGGTCATACATATTAATGATCCCGACTGTTACGTAACAGTCGGTGTTATGTTGAGATTCACCTGTTCTTTGGAGGTCTTTTAAACAAATGAGATTTATATAAGAAGGAGGAAACAATGGTGTTTGAGACTCACTGTATGTCATTTCCATGTACTGAACTCTTGTTATTCAACTATGCCAAGATAAATTCAATTTTCAATTCTAGGGCACCTTTAAAAAAACTCAGATTGTGTTCATCAGAAAGAAGAAAGTCATATACACCTAGGATGGCTTGAGGGTGAATAAATCATGGGGTAATATTCATTTTTGGGTGTAAGCATTGTAGAATGTCCCACTGTTTTTAGTCATTGAAAAACCGCAGTAGGTGCTGTATGTGGATTCGATCACACTTGCCCAAAACTTGCATTTTGTTGACATATTTTTTAAGATGGAAAATTAACAGGCATGTGCTGCAGGTCTATGGATGTTTTGCCCTCCAGGTCTCCACTCCAGTCATGCGACTGAAAACAAAAAGGCCATAAACATAATTTGTGTGTACATACAACTTGGAACATTTTAGAATTTTAGAGAGAATGAGAGGCATGTAATATGCCGTGATGAGACATAAAGGAATCATGTTCATGTGGGTTGACATGAACAAAAGATTCAGAAAAATGAATCATACTGTACTTCCCATAAAAGTAAAAAGTTACATACTAGAATAAACAAGAAAAAGTGGTAGAAAGTTGAAAGTTTATTAAATTTTTTTGTGCTTTGATAAAAGGTTGACCAGGAACGTGTATTAAGAAAGTAAAAAGGGGCCATTTTTATTCATGTTGACTTTAAAACCTTCTGTTGTGCACTTGATTTAGATTAAGGCTTATGGTTGTCTGTTTCAGACGATGTTTATCTGTCTTTGCTATCTCCAGAGATAATCGCATGCTATTGATAGAGGAGGGCTCACGATAAAAAGGCTTTAGTGTAGGAGACGGCACTCAGCAAGCTTCTTTCATACAATACCGTAATCTATGCTCTATTTTATTGACTCTCTCCAGAGGGATATTGGTTTTGAATGGACAAAAGCAAATGATGGCTTTAAAACTAGCTGTTCTTGTTCTGTGTGTGTGAGAACAAAATAAAAAAGATAACAGAAAAGGAAATCGCTGACCTCTTCAGTGGCTTGTGTAACATCTGCAGCAGGATGTGGAATGTGCCCTACATCTTTGCATCAAATCTGTTACATGTTCAACCCAGTGCATGGAAAATTGGCTAGAACCAGGGGTGGTGTTTCTCTCTTTTTGCCCATTTGCAAGGGCTGTAGGTTTTCTGAAGGCCTGCTTACCCAACCATAGCATGAGAGGAGCAGAAAACAGACAGAAAATGTCAAAAAGACAGAACACAGCTCGAGCAATGCTTAGTGACCCAGCACAGCATATTCGAACCTTGACAAAACAAAGAGTTTTCTGGATTTGTGCAGCAAGAATGCAATTGAACGAAAAATGTAACATTAGGTAATTAAAATGATTTGCATTCATTTCTTTTTATCTGGCCTTCATTTTTTGATCTTGTCACCTGAAATTATTTAAATTTGTTTTGTTTGCTACAATATGTTTTTTGTTTGTGCAATATGTTTGCAACATATTGTATATTGTTATAAGCATTACAAAAACATTTATCAATTAGATTTTTGTCATCTGATTTCAAATTGTATCTGAATCTGACCTGCATTAAAATAATAATAATAATAATAATATCTACCTATTAGGTTGCTTTCACACTAGCATTTTTGGTGTGCTCACCTCCCGAGTTTGATTTAAGTCGGAGTTCGGTTTGTTTGGATGATGTGAGCACAGTTTTCCCAAACTCAGGTGTGCACCCGCGAACAGTACCCGAGTCCTCATAAAAAGGGTGTTCTGGGGTACGGTTCATGTCAAGTCCAATACGGTTTGCTGGTGGTATGAATGCAATCGCACTGAATTGCAAGAGTGAACCGCTATTGACGTATGACGTATGTGTTTTTGTAAAACTGTTGCTGCATCTGAAATTTGAATACTTTCGTTCTATATAGTAGGGGTGTACATGTATTTGTCTCAAACCTTACAGTATGGACATCACGGTTCAGTTCATGCAGTTAGACGACGAATACAGTCAGTCACAGGTGATCCACACTCCCATCCAGAAGGGGCCCGCGATTGCCCGCGATTTAATACAATATTGTTTGCTAACCGACACAACAGGAAAAAGAGCAGAAGAAGAACAGCATACACGAATGACTTGAGCGCTTAACAGTATAGTCCACTGGGTAGTGTGTGCGCTTCAAATTCATCTTTCTGCGCTCATGGACAATCATCTGTGCGTGAAACGGAGCGGAAAATTATGTATATGAGGGTTGGGCTTGAATGTTTAAATATAGTTTAAGTGGAGCAAAGTGTAATGCACAAGTTATATTTTTCATTATTCTATTTATTTTGTACTTTTATAACACAAGATGCTTGTCAGTTTTGTAGCTGATTGTGACAAATACCTTTTGCATTTTATAAAAAAATACGACCTATGCAAGAGTGCATTCTGTTTACTGCTTAGTGCTTAATAAACTATAGGAGGATTTACAGTACCAACTAGGGGACTAAATGTCGCTAGGTGGAACATTGTGGGTTTGTTCACTTTAGTTTAGGGTCCAGTTCTCACTATGATTTAGTTGCTTATTAGCATGCATATTACTAGAATATTGTCTGTTTATTTGTACTTATAAAGCACATATTAATGCCTTATTCTGCATGACCATATTTTACATGCCTTATTCCTTCCCAATACGTAAACTTAACATCTACATTACTAATTATTAATAAGCAGTAATTAGGGGTTTATTGAGGCAACGGTCATAGTTAATAATTAGTTAATAATGAGAACTGGACCCTAAACCAAAGTATGACCATTTTACCTATTGTACCGAACCGTGACCTCAAAACCGGCATACGTACGGAACCGTGACTTCTGTGTACTGTTAAACCCCCATTTGGTATGTGAAAAACAGTAGGCGAAAAGTCCCTGGGTGATCTGCTGTACTACTTCAGGCAAGATTCTGAAGTGTGCATTCGATGGACACTTTACTATCCCATGAGGCCACAGAAGAGTGGATGAATTTCATTCATTCTACCCACATTCATACTATATAGTTTTTTAACGGTTGCAAAGTAAATTCAAATTCAAATGTAGTACCTACTCAGACAGTATGCGATTTCGGATGCAGCGTTTGTGTTTTTGTGTGTTCTCACTCACTTTCCTGACTGATGCACAGCAAGCAGAGAGGATGAGAGAATGTATATCTCATTTCAGCTTGCCTTGTAGCAGAAATGTAGTCCCACAGTTTTTAGAACAGTACATTCGTGGCAGATAGAGGCAAGTGCCGTTATGTCCAGAGTCTGCTCGCGCTTTGAAAACAAAACCAATGCTATGCATTTTGCCACCTCCTGCATCGTCATTACCAAGCAACGGGTAAACAGCTGCTGCTTTGATGATGCAAACGCACTGTGTCATGTGTGTAACACATGGACCATCAATTGAAAACCAGTGCAATCTGAACACAAGAAAGCATCCTGTGTGAACTGGTCCATTAGGTGACTTGAAATAGAAGATCTGTTGCCATAGCAATTACCAAGAGGGAGATTTATAAGACAATTAATAACGTGTTTCTCACAGGAGAGTTGTGTACTGTTAAGCATTCATCTTTAAAAATGCATTATTTCCAAACTAACATTAGTGTTTATTCCCTGGAACTTTACACTGCCAGCTCTGTTATGGTTTAATTAGTCTCTAGATCACTGATTTTGTTTTAAGAAAATAGACAATGTTAACTTAATATTTAATATTAACGTTTAATGTTAATTTTAATGTTGAGGCTTGAATTTATTATCTATATAATGTCATATTTTAATAAGGCTTGTGCACATTTTTTTCTGTCTATAATGATTTAATATAAAAAATGGAACTAAAATGATTTTTAGTAAATGATCAAAAAGAATATCAAATTTTGATTCGTCTGACCACAGAACAGTTTTCCACTTTGCCACAGACCATTTTAAATGAGCCTTGGCCCAGAGAAAACGGCTGCGCTTCTGGATCATGTTTAGATATGGCTTCATTTTTGACCTATAGAGTTTTAGCCGGCAACGGCGAATGGCACGGTGCATTGTGTTCACTGACAATGTTTTCTGGAAGTATTCCTGAGCCCATGTTGTGATTTCCATTACAGTAGCATTCCTGTATGTGATGCAGTGCCATCTAAGGGCCCGAAGATCACGGGCATCCAGTATGGTTTTCCGGCCTTGACCCTTACGCACAGAGATTGTTCAAGATTCTCTGAATTTTTGGATGATATTATGCACTGTAGATGATGATAACTTCAAACTCTTTGCAATTTTTCTCTAAGAAACTCCTTTCAGATATTGCTCCACTATTTTTGGCCGCAGCATTGGGGGAATTGGTGATCCTCTGCCCATCTTGACTTCTGAGAGACACTGCCACTCTGAGAGGCTCTTTTTATACCCAATCATGTTGCCAATTGACCTAATAAGTTGCAAATTGGTCCTCCAGCTGTTCCTTATATGTACATTTATACGGCCTCTTATTGCTACCTGTCCCAACTTTTTTGGAATGTGTAGCTCTCATGAAATCCAAAATAAGCCAATATTTGGCATGACATTTCAAAATGTCTCACTTTCAACATTTGTTAACATTTGTTGTTCAACAGATGTTATCTATATTCTATTGTGAATAAAATATAAGTCTATGAGATTTGTAAATTATTGCATTCCTTTTTTATTCACAATTTGTACAGTGTCCCAACTTTTTTGGAATCGGGTTTGTACAAAAAACAGCAAATTTGGTCACCTTTAAAACTCATGATTGCTATTTCCCTTCAATATGAAATTGTGAAGGTTTTTTTCACAGGAGAAAATCGGATTATCTTTCTTGCTCACTGCTGGTATTGATACAAGATTACTCTGAGCTTATTGGAGACAGAGACGGCTAATACCTTCAATGTGCATGAAGTTAAATACATGCTCAGTGTAGCGGAGGAAAGTGTCATCAGTGACAGCGTCCTCCTGCCAGTCATTTCTGAAATTAATGATATCTGATATTCAGAAGCAATCCACATGTGAAAAATGGCAACATTTAACACGCTTTGGGTGCAAAAGTCTCTGGAGAACAGTTATTAGGGGCATTAAAAATGGCATCCTCGTCACAGCGGTGGCAGAGCATGTACTCTTGACATTAGATGGATGTCTTATAATGCCATATTGCTTAGACTAATCTTTCAGTCCAAGCTGGTCTTAGCTGGTTGGTCTCCCAGTCTGACCTGGTGAAATGTGCCCAAAAACTAACCAGCAGACCATCCTGGCCAAGGTGGAAGATCAGCTTTTGCTGGTTCAAGACTTTTTTTCTTTTTTTCCCTACATGGTCATGTCTCTGTGTATATTACAGGTATTTTTTTATAAATACTTGTAGAAATCAGTAAATACCTGTAATGACTGATATTGCAGGTATTTATTTATTTAAAAAATATTAAGTAACATTATTATTTATTTTAATTTATACATTTGTATTATAATTTATATTTATATATCTAATATATTTATATCTAATATATTTCTAAACCTTGGAACCTAAATCTTAAAAATATTATTTTTTGAGACTGTCCTCCAAAAACAAAAAACCAACCCTATAGGTCATTTTTAAACCACCTCATGACCTATATTTACGTTTTAAAGTCATGCGCCCTCTAGCTGCCGTAAAAATAATGACAGTGTCGTGTTACGTCTGTCGTTATGAAATGACGTATGACTGTCGTTACCAATCAAAATGCATGTTCATTTAAATGCAATGTATGGACTTTTTATACCATTTGTCCTATTTCCATTTAGCAAAAATCATTTATTTATTAACAACTACACCCACCCCACCCCTAAACCTACCCTTAGTGATTTATAGTGCAGATACATATACTGAGCACACGCGTTCCCTGGGATTGAACCCACGATCGCATGATCGCATGATTGCATGATTGCATATTGTTATATATTGCAATGCTCTGCCAAATGAGCTACGCAAAACCAGAAATATGATGCAGATAAAAGGGAACAATGCATTGAAATGAAAGTGTCCTGTTGTCGATAGAGGCGGAACTTTAGTAAACGCTCCTATGGGTCGTATTTCAGGGAAGTGACAAACGACCTATATAGGCATATTGGTTAGAACATGTATTTTTTGCGGAGGAATTTTAATTTACTTAAAGGATTAGTTCATTTTCAAATGAAAATTACCCCAAGCTTTACTCACCCTCAGGCCATCCTTGGTGTATATGACTTTCTTCTTTCTGATGAACACAATCGGAGATATATTATTCTGACACATCTGAACTTTTTAATGCCAGTGAGCGAGTCCAATCAGTATGAAGCTCAAGAAAGTGCATCCATCCACATCCATCGATCATAAACATAATCCACACGGCTCCGGGGGGTTCTTCTAAAGTCCTTCTGAAGAGAAGCGATGCCTTTGTGTAAAAAAAACAAACAAACATATTTAACAAGATATGAAGTAAAATTCTGAATTCAGCTTACGAAGAAAGTGTAAAACTCTCGCAGTTCAAAATGCTTACACTACGTCCTACGCCTTCCTAAATATTTTACTTCATAACTTGTTAAATATGGATTTTCTTTTTTTTTTTACACAAATGCATCACTTCACTTCAAGAGGCCTTTATTAGCCTGCCGGAACCATGTGGAGTGTGTTTATGATGGATGGATGTGAATGGAGGCACTTTCTGCAGCTCATACTCATGACCCCTGTTCACTGCCATTATAAAGCTTGGATGTGTCAGGATGTTTATTAATATATCTCTGATTGTGTTCATCAGAAAGAAGAAAGTCATGTATACCTAGGATGGCTTGAGGGTGAGTAAATCAAGGGGTTATTTTCATTTGAAAGTGAACTAATCCTTTAATTTTACTTTATTACATTCAAATTTGAATTGCAATACTGCATCCTGTTTACTACCTCAATTCAGCTCTGAATGCCATACAACCTTGCTAGCAACACCCTAGCAACTTACTGGAACACCATTGCAACTATAACACTCTAAAATCACATAGCAATGTAATGACAACCACCCAAAACACCCTAGCATCATGATGGTGAGTTATGCAAAGACAAGCACCACTCATGTTTTCTTCAGAAAATGTTGTTTTGCCCCCTTCAGCTGGTTTGACTATTTTTGTGTGACTGTTTCCATTTTCCTTGCTGTCGTACCTGAACATCTCTTTCTCACCCTGAACCGGGCGCTGTATCGCCCTTTCCACCTCACTCGCTCACCATATATTCAATTAAAATGGCAATTTGATGAAAAATTCCATCTCGACAGAATGTGTTGCTTCAGTAATCTGTCTGCAGTTAGTGTGCCGAGTGGACAAGAGCTCCATTCATCTTCCACGGCCATCATTTCACAGCCGAAACCTCAGCACAATCACGGTCTGCTCCGCACAGATGCTTCCTTTGCAGAACCTCTCACTTTTTCTGTTCCCCTGCAGGTCCAGGAGTCACTCAACCCCAACAATCTGGAGTACTGGATGGAGGACATCTACACGCCGGGCTACGATTCGCTGCTGAAGCGCAAGGAGGCGGAGTTTCGCAGAGCAAAGGCGTGTAAAATTGGAGCGCTGATCGCTGCGGCCGCCTGCACTGTGATACTGGTCATCGTAGTGCCCATTTGCACCATGAAGTCTTGAGGTTTCTATCTGTTTTTTTTTTCTGTCAGATGGTGTTTGTATCACTGTATTCTTTACTGGCGTTGCACAGACGCTGGGACAAACATGGGACTTCATTTGTGGAGGTCTGTAATTATGTCTGATTTCAGCCACTGGCCTTAGACTTTCTTGGAATGTCAATCGAAATATATCACAACAAAGAGTTAAGGATTGCAATTTGACGTTTGTCTTTTTTTATTTACAGTAGTCAATATTTATAACTTGAATAAATGATTTGTTATGTAGTAGATGGCCTTGCTTAAAGGCTCAGAGATGCACCCTTGTTTTATAGTCAAATATATAATATACCGATACGTTTTATGTATGTTTTTTTTTCCTGGTATTGCAATAGAAACTAAAGGGAAAGCTTTATGTTTAAGCGCATTCTATTTTTTACTTTACTATGATTATGAGAATTTTAACGAGAGTTATTTTTCGATGACTACACCGACAGAATGTTTTAAAGAATGAGTTGGATTTATCTTTGGAAATCACTCGAATGTTTGGGCTTGTGCAATGCCTTTTTATAAGGAATATATATATTCAGATAGCTCAAATATAATTCATGTTTGCATTCAATGAAACCACATCTGAACTGAATAGTTCACCCAAAAATTGAAAATAATGACAGAATTATAAAATTTTTTGGTGAATTATTCCTTAATGTGAGGGGTTTTGATTGTGAAGACAGTGCATTTACTCTATTAATGATGTTTATTCATATTGACATGTGACTTTATTTCCTTCAGATTTGCTCTGTATTAATGTGCCATTACAGCACTTCAAAATCAACTATATCACATAGCTGCTTTCTCTTTGATTGTCATAATTTTTTGCCTTGTTATATCATAACTAATTGTAATATACTTGAATTGCTAAATCACTTTCAACTCAGCTCAGCTTTTCTCTGAAAGTCGAATGTTTTTCTTGCAATTATTTATCAGACAGGTGTTTTAAGCATTGAAAATTGGACCTGACAACAAAAACTGTAAACTTCCCTTAATGATGTTCACTTTTGACACTTTTTACACTGGTAGTAGGAGTGATACTTCTGAGAAGTCAAGATGTAGGACCATGAGTGAAAACTGCCTGTTAGTCAGAAACAATATTTCCGCTTTTACACTCAGATGCTGTTCCAAAACTAATGAGCTGCCTTGCTTGTCTACCGCCTACATAGGCAGCTACCTTCAAAGGCAGCATCCTGAAATAGAACCTTAGTGACTGATCTAGTTCATCTGTAAATGCTACATAACTATGTAATCAGCTCGCTAGTTTTTGGAACAAATCCTGAACAAAAACAGAAAAATAATGTGCCAACTGACATGTGCAGGTTTTTCCTTTATCACAAATCTGTGGATGTCATAAAGATAGAGTGCTGCAGGAATGAGTTCTAAAACCCAGAAATGAGTTTACATTTTTTTGCACTTCTGGTTCCATCATCTTGAAGTCAATAGGTTTTTTGAATGGGTTTTTGGTTAGAGGCCTGAAATAAGGTCTGTGGTTAACAGAAGCTCAAAATATTTTCGCATTTTATTCTACGACATAAAATACATCTGTAATACCGCACTTGTGTTTTTTAAGCTTTCATGTGTCTTGAAAAGGGTGGTTTATAATAAGTGGTTAACCTATAGAGGTTATCAGGACGATTAAGCATCATCATGTCGAACAGGTAAACTCATCTACTCACTAGTCCTCTTTTACAGCCTCATTTGTGTTTATAATCAAGCTATTGCAAATTCTTCTAACTCAAACTTTCCCATTTTTAAGACTGGAAGAGTTGTTGGAAGCTTAATGATGGTGACGTAACGTAAGTCTTGCGACTGTGGTGTAGCTTTTTATTTCTGATGATTGTATTTATTCTTCAAAATTCCTCAAAGCTGTGTTCAAGATTATCTTGAACAACATGTGTAGAATCATAAACTTTTGTTTGTCACAGAGCTTATTTTCTGTAGTAATCCAAAAGCCAATGGGAAAATACTAACTTCTGTGCTGGCACACAAAATACATCATCACTGCAGCGCTCTATGACTTCTGTATGCTAATAGTATAACAGTGCATTTCTTGTACCCCTTCAAAAATCAATGGTCTGTCTTTATAGTCTGTTGAAATAGGGTCCATGAAATTTAAAGGTGGAGTGTGTAATTTTTTTTCTGTTACTATACTTTTATCCTATATTAAGTAGAACCACAAGTAAACAGTTCGTAGATTGATTGCACTGAAAAGTGCAAAAGGGGTCATGGGAGTGTTTGGGAAACCTGTTTGGTACCACTAGTGCCATAGAAATTACACACTTCATCTATAAGAGAAATTTAATTTGCACATAAGAATGACGTTAATAGAATAACGCATTCTACGTGTGGGAATTTACAACTAATACTTTTGATCTTATGATTGTTTGAGAGTACTGCAACAGCATTGTTTTTGACAATGAACAGACTTCAAAATATTCACATTTATATCCCTATTACCACTGTAGTTTTGCAATGTTATACTCAGAGACTTATGTGGGTAATTCACCAAATAATGATGCTTCTGTCATTTATTTACTCCCCTCATGTCAATCCAAACCCATATGCTGATATTTTAATTCTGAAGTGATATGATAGCATTGTTTAGGGAGCAGGCCTCAGGCTATGACTGTAACATTGACTCCCTGACAAGGGAACGAGATACTATGTCATGGTATTGATGCTTTGGAAACGCCTCTGCGTGATTGCATCTGAAGAACGTACATGAAATCAGGTACTCTAATGCGGCTTGCAGGCCACAGCCTCAAAGCATCTCGGAGGATACGTGTCACCAGCGGGTTTCTTCCCAGGGATTCACCACCCAAAGACACATAGTAAGTAGCTATGGCTGCCACATGCACCTTCAGAGTGGAAGAGGATAACCCTGCTGAAAACTGATCTTGCAGGAACTCCAGCACTGTACCAACCGGGCAGTTAACTGGATCCCACTGTTGATTTCTGCACCACTTCAAGGCATACAGCTTCCTCGTGGAGGGAGCTCTGGAGTGAATTGTGGTCTCAACAACCACAGTTGAGAGACTGGATTGTAGGAGTTGGGCCCCCTTAGAGACCAAACCCACAGCTTCCACAACTCTGTGTGGTGGTGAAGGATTGACCCCCCTGTCTGAGACAGAAGGTCCCTCCTGACCGGAATCAAGGAGAGACACAAGGTCCTAGAACCACACTTGGGCTGGCCAGAATGGGACTACTAGTAACAGATGGACCCTGTCCTGGCAGACTCTCTCCAGAACTCCAGGCAGCAGACCAATTGAGGGAAAAGCATACAGACGTAGCCTCTGCCATGTGTGTACCATGGCATCCAACCCCAGCAGGATGTCTGCTCCCTGACAGGATGTCTGCAGCCCTGATTTTGGTACCCAGGAATGTAGACTGCTCTTAGGGAGAGTCTTCCCTGAGACCACAGGAGGATCTGATGTGCCAGTTTGTAAAAGTGGGCACAACCGCAGACCCCCTGATGATTTATATAAAAAACCACAGATGTGTTGTCTGTCTGAACATGCACATTATGGCCCCTTAGGTCTGGGAGGAAATTCCTTAATTCTAGAAAGACAGTCATCATCTCAGTCTGCAGGACCCATTGTGACACATTTGACAGAAGTTCCCACACTGCCAAATGGTCTACTAAGGGAACCAGTCTCTTGAGACTGGCCTCTGGTGTAATCTGAGTAGTCACCATTGCGCACTGAAGCGAATCAGCAGAGAACAACTGAACTGACTGCTCTAATATCCTCCTTGGAGGATGCAAGCATTCCAGTGGCAGCTTCTTTGCCGAAGCCTTCTATTTGAGAATGACACTTCTCAGATCATTCTTTTGCTTAGGAGGCTTCATCTGTGAGTGCCGTCCCGACCCTATATGAGGAGCTAGTCAACGGCTGGGACTGCTCCCGCCCAGCAGCTCCAGAGACCTGAGCTCGGTGAGGGAGGTAACGTTTGAATGCTTCCACCTGCTTTTTTGCCTCCTGAAACCTCTCGATGACCAGATTCATTGCGTCGCTAAAGAGGCCAGGAGGAGAGAGTGGAGGGTCCATGAGAAATCTTTCTCTTTAGTATCGGAAAAATTTATCCAGAGATGCCTCTCCATAGCCACAAGGGCTGCCATAGAACAACAAATGGCTCTAGCCATCTCCTTGGTGGCCCGGAAAGACAAATCCGTGGCCCGTCACACCTGTTTAACCATGTTTTTTATACAGAAGTTAACGCCGGTCATTCCAGGTGTGCTTTTATGCTTTCAATACCATGATGCAGTGTGAGTTCAAATGAATCAAAGATTATCAAAATCTCTTCTTTGTGTTCCAGGAAAAAAAAAAAAACAGCATAAGGGTTTGGAACAGCATGATGGTAAGTAAATAATGACTTGAATTGTCATGTTTGGGTTAACTATTCCTTTAATTGACCTGATCAGTAATTAGGGCATTTGAATGTGACCTTTTTATTGGTTGGCTGAATGTCCGGTGACCTCACCTTCGACAAAGGAACTGTGTGTAGTAGCACGCTGTAGAACCCTGTAAATAATTTCAGGTTCAAAGCGCATTGTGTGAATCAAGTGTAACTGGAGTCATATTCTAATAAATCTCTTACTGTTCAGACTGTTGAATGTGCATCGATCCATTTTTTTGTATTTTTTATTATCATCTCTATTCCTCGGGAAATGCTCTCTGAAATCACACTATGACAGGTATCTAAATATGGAAAGTATAATGATGGTATTTTCCTGGGAATGTTGAGGCAACAGTGACATCTATAAATATCTTGAAATTTTCTAGGTGTGAGAAGCTTGTCAAACACTCGAACTTGCATTCGTAGGCTCTGTTGGAAAACCACATGAGCTGCAGTGTTTCAAGGCAGCATAAAGGCATAATTTCAAGGCTATTGGTGGATCTCATGTGAGTGACAGGTTGTCCCGCCCTCGCGCCAGTAAACACTTCATCAGAAAAGAAAAGAGATGTCGCTGCAAGATGGAGAGGAAGTTATTTTGATTAAAGATGAATTCTAAAAAAAAAAAAGATGTGCACGGAAAAATCATTTATAATATACACTGCAATATTTTGATGAATCAGTTGCAGTAAAATGAGAACATGTAATAGAAAAGTAAATTGGGACAGATTTTATGTCATGTTGACTTTATGTATGATTACGACTACTGCAGCTGGTCTCAGGTTCTGTCAGCATGATATCTACTTCATGCTGGCCTGCTGAGTGGAGCTTATAAGAAATTTGGCACAGGCTAGTTTGTGTAGCTGGCACTGACCTGGCACTGGGGACATTATCAAGAGCAGATCTTAACTAGAGTGCCAGAACCCGCAGAGACTAGAAAACACTTTTCAGAGGGACTCTGTAATGAGGAGCACATATGAAAGATATTTTAGAGTGAATTTTAAAGATTGATTGCCATGGTTTCCTGAAAGTGCAAAGTACAGCAAGTTCTCTAAGTTCTGGTTATTAGTGATGGGTGATGCTATGTGATTTCAAGTTCAGCTTTCTAGATTTCAAGGCCAGTATCACAAATGCTAATATAATACTTTGTCAAACACTCACCATTGTGATATGGCATTATAAACACAAGTCAGCATTGCATGTATCCATTGGCAATACCATAATGTATAGTTTTATAAAAACTGCTGCCAAAAAATGGATAAAGGGGTACTTCACCACTGGCAAAATGGGCCTTCAATATGGATTTATCGATTTATGGTAAATGATTATGAAAGGATAATTCAGCAAGGATGCATTAAATTGATCAAAAATGACAGTAAAGACATTAATAATATGACAACAGATTTAGATTTAAAGGTGCCCTAGAATCAAAAATTTTATTTACCTCGGCATAGTTGAATAACAAGAGTTCAGTACATGGAAATGACATACAGTGAGTCTCAAACTCCATTGTTTCCTCCTTCTTACATAAATCTCGTTTTTTTATAAGACCTCCGAAGAACAGGCGAATCTCAACATAACACCGACTGTTACGAAACAGTCGGGGTGTACGCCCCCAATATTTGCATATGCAAGCCCATGTTCAAGGCATTACACAAGGGCAGCCAGTATTAACGTCTGGATGAAAGGCATTAGACAAGGGCAGAACGTCTGGATGTGCACAGCTGAATCAACAGACTAGGTAAGCAAGCAAGGACAATAGCAAAAAATGGCAGATGGAGCAATAATAACTGACATGATCCATGATATCATGATATTTTTAGTGATATTTGTAAATTGTCTTTCTAAATGTTTCGTTAGCATGTTGCTAATGTACTGTTAAATGTGGTTAAAGTTACCATCGTTTCTTACTGTATTCACGGAGACAAGAGCGGTCGCTATTTTCATTATTAAACACTTGCAGTCTGTATAATTCATAAACACAACTTCATTCTTTATAAATCTCTCCAACAGTGTAGCATTAGCCGTTAGCCACGGAGCATAGCCTCAAACTCATTCAGAATCAAATGTAAACATCAAAATAAACACTGTACTTACGCAATTAGACATGCTGCATGACGAACACTTTGTAAAGATCCATTTTGAGGGTTATATTAGCTGTTTGAACTTTTTTTATGTTGTTTAAGGCAAGCGCGAGCTCTTGGGGCGTGGAGCACGGGATTTAAAGGGCCACACACCCTAAATCGGCTCATTTCTAATTATGCCCCAAAATAGGCAGTTAAAAAAATGAATTAAAAAAAATCTATGGGGTATTTTGAGCTGAAACTTCACAGACACACTCAGGGGACACCTTAGACTTATATTACATCTTTTAAAAAAAAGTTCTAGGGCACCTTTAAATGTTGTTCTTTTGAACTTTCTATTCATCAAAGAATCCAGAAAACAATGTATCACGGTTTCTACAAATGTACAAATATAATACTTGTATTAAATGAATTTTTTTTTATTTCTGAGTATAAAATGGGAAATTATAGTTATTTCATGTAAAATCATTGATGTTAAAATATTCATATGTGTGCACTATATCCCTATAGGCCATTCTTAACATATTAATATATCACAATATATTTGGAACCAAACCTTCCAAAAATCTTATAAGATTCAAATAAGATCTTTCTGTAACTGGAAACTCCAGGGTTTGTTTTGTATTCTCATTTGAGTCTCAGAGCCCATATTTGAGATTGTGTAATCTTTTTGTATTGTATTGAAATGTCATGCTGCTAAAAGGAAATCATCTACAAAGGTATTTTATCACATTGATATTCATAATATTCCTATTGGGAACTACCGTATGTTGTACAAAATCCAGTTTTGTTCTGTCTTTATAGGACAATTCCCATTAGGATTCTGTAGTAAGACTTAAAATTTTAGGTTTTAAATTATATACAGTACATTAGTTCACCCTAAAAGGAAAAATCTAAGGTGCCATTACATGCATCACATCAGGTTTGATGTGTCTAATGTGTCTGAGCTTAGCTTATTACATAGCTTATTTACTATGTAATTCATAAGACTTAAGTTACTGTTATTGTTGCTTTTATGTTGGTTTTATTGTGCTTGAGAGACACAGCCCCTTTTCCACTTCATTATTTGGAAAAGAACAGTGTGAACATTCTTCAAAAATTCATGAATGTTCCACAGAAGCAAGACAACATCAGGGTGTGTTGCATTTTTCACCGTTCCTTTAATCCTGGTTTCAAAGAAATCTGGTGTCTTGCACGGCAATGCAAATCTTAAAAAAAAAAATGCAGATCAAAGTTACACAAGTGTAAATTGATGTTTCAGCACTGGACAATCCGGCAGATTGGATGCGTGCTTTGTATTTTTTTCTGTCTGATAGCAGACGAGAACTGCACAGCTAAGCAGGGAAGGTTTTCTCAAGCATAACAAAAGCATCTTGTCAGAAACAGCAGCTGCGAAACGGAGACACGAGCAATCTAGCAGACTGAATCTGTGTACTGCAGAAACTAACGCCACATGACAAACAAACGCTTTCGCTTTGGTCCCTTGTTCAACATGATTCAGCTATTTTGTGATATATATTCCTGCTTTTGAATAAAATTGAACCTGTAAACAGCTGCTTTCTATAAATATTTCAGTAGTTCTTGGATATAAAAAGACAAAAGAAGACCAATTTAAGATCATAGCACTAGAATGAGAGCACCAGTTACATGATTTTCATTGGCCAACAGCTCACACATAAATATGACAATAAACAAAATGTATGATAAACTGAACTTAAGAATCTCTTCCAAATCTAACGAAATCTGAAATAATGAGGTTTCATAAAACCTGACAAAAACATGTCCAGTTGATATCAAACAAACAAACATTTATTTTATGTCTTTTTTTCCTGCCAATGATCACATTAAACCCTCCCATAAATTGAAAATGCAATTAATTTGATTCTCAGGAAAGGCAACTGATGTATAATTTCAATGCAAAGTAAGTTGCTTTGGATAAAAGCATCTGCCAAATGCATAAATATATAGAGAAATAGATTTTATTCATCTACTTTTAACCAATTAAACACATTTAGCTGTGACCCACACACATTTTGTGTGATTCAAGCCATTCTGACTCTGTAAAAGAGGGTTCAGTAGTTTGCAAGGTCATGACACCTTTGTTCTTTGTTTCCCACTAAGCCAGACTTTATTCATATCGATATATCCATTTACAATCGCACTGAAGCGTATCTCTGGGACTGGTGTATTACAGTATATAAATCCTTATCAATGCTGGACAGATTCATCACATGCTAAAGCACTGACCGTGTCAGACGCAGCCCAGCTCTCAGCTTCATTACATCGCGACTGCTGCTGGTTCTTGCTGGAAAGGTCTTGACCAAGTACAAAGTGACTGTACAACTCTGAAATGCTGTACAATTATGAGCAAAAACGTTTCCAACTGAAGCAGTTGTCCTTATTTCCAGCAGCCTAATTATAGGTGTCTTTTTCTAAAAGTTTTGACAGTTTGGACAGGAACAAAATGGCAGATTTAAGGTGAAGCAAGTTGGAGTTTGTGATAGGAATGGTGGTTTTAAGAAATGTAATGATTCTGGTTCCAGTTATATTAACGATTCTTTTTGTAATTTGTGTGCTTTTTTATTTTTAAACCTTTTAAAGATTAAGCAAGTTATTACATTAAAGGATAACAATCATTTAGTATTATTTCGTATTATTATTTTGAATAACATACACAGATTAATCATGAACAGTTTAAAAAAATGTATATCAAGAAAAAATTGATTTTATGATTTAAGATGCACATTACAGTAAATCGATATTCGTTTTATTGTTCATTTATCTGTAAACTATCAGTTAATTTGATATACATAATGTCTTGAAGATCAACTAATCACGAATCGCTCCAATTATTCAGTGAATGAGTCATTATATAAGTGGTTAACTTATTCTTTTTGACTGATTTGTTAAAATTAATCAACTGGTATCTGTGCCATTGTATTGGATAATGAATTTGCCCACTGATAGCACAGGCTTATCTTGGTTATGATATGAATGTGTATAATAATTAAATGTAATCACCTAATTACCTTGGCCAAATTCTCATTTATACATAAAGTGGATATGGCAGCTAAATTAAAGAAGCCTCTGTAACACTGATTATGTGTCTGGCCTTTGACCGTACAGGTTTAATGATCTGCTCCTCATGAGCTCATATAGCCTACAGTAGATCAGGGGTATTCAATTAAAGAAAATGTCTCAAAAAGTCCTTCCCAGAAAGGTCTGAATAGTCATGACTTATACTGTTTCATGAGTCAGTATGTATAGAAAATGAAATTAAATAAGTAATTTCAGAAAGGTTTTTCATTGCATTGTAAGAGTCACATTTGAACCTTGATTGACTGACATGTCAGGGTATGTATATATAAAACGGGACACATTTGTATTGTATTTTTATTATTTAACTGGAATGAAAGATGATCTGCAAATGACAGAGCAGATCACAGATTTGAATAACTACGTTACCTTGAAAATACAATAAATTGTAAATCATGGTTTCATTCTCAGGAAATGCATGAACCGATGTTCTGTCTTGACAGCTCTTGGAGTGTTTAGCATGGTAATGGATATGATAATGTTAATATGTTGGGTATTGGCAGGATTAGATCTGCCACATTGCTGTTGGTTATTGCTGCTGCTGCTGCTGCAGAGCAAGTACACGACTTGCTACTGCCAATACATACACGACACGCTGCTGTGAGCAAGTAAGACATGCTGCTGCTGTACAATATAGAGTACATGAATTACCCATAGCAGATCTATACAGGTGGAGCTGGGGAAGATGGAGGGTTTCTGAAAACGTACTGCAAACTGCTACAGCATATGCTGACCAAATAGGTTGAGCATGCGAGCTCATTGGCTGCTGATACAGCAGGAACCAATCAGCTGTGCTCTATAGAGAAAAATGTGATTGCAAGCACCTTGAGTTAAGGACCTATCAGCCTGCGTCATCTAGAGTTTTGTGACAGAATTTTGTGGGGTTTTTTATGTATGATGTATGTTTTTTTTTTATGTTATGTATGTTTTTTTGTGTTTTTTTTTGTGTGTTTTTTTTTATCTTCAATGCAAAGTACTGTAAGTCACTTTGGATAAAAGTGTCTGTCAAATGCATGACTCTAAATGTAAATCCTAAAGTTTCTCCTGCTGCTTTGTTTGATGTAAAATCTATACAGTTTAGAAAAATACTACATTTCATTTTTTCATAAAAACATGTAGGATTACATCGAATCTGTGGTCTGCATCTCAGTAATGATCTTATCGTTAATACTTCTCACCATTTATTCGACTGATTGTTTTCCATATATCCATTTTCTTTAAGTATCCTTGAAAAGGGTGTTTGACTTGTCAAACAGCGGTAGATTTTTCTGGACCTCGGTGATTAACTTCTCCACAATGTTGTCTGCCATTTTAAATGTGCGAGCCCTTAAATTCGAATGGATTCTGATTGGCTGTCAGTGTTTTGTTGTTTAACAGCTGGGAAAAACATTGTTCTGAAAGTGATCCCAACGATATCGTTCTTCTGTATCGTTATCGTTATAGTTGTGTGTGGACTCCTTTATATTTAGAATGATTTTTAGAACTATATCTTTATCGGTATCTTTATAGCTATCGTCCTTGGTGTGAACGGGCCTTAAGAGACCAGTAAAAATGGACAGAATAAATAAAATGTGCTCACTAGTTGGTTGTAATATTATTACAATGAAAAATAATGAGGCGTGCCATGCTACTGTCCTGTTTAAGTTAACAAATAATTACTTGTGATGTATTTGATGTCAGAAGGTCGAGATGCGCTCAGGAGGACTTTTGTAAATCGAAAAGCATTTCCGTAGCTTTTTGTGTTGCACAAGGTAAGATGTTCCAGATTTCGGGATGCCGTCATGCTGTTAGATGAATCAGCACAGCTACTGAGAAACTGAGTGAAGAAACAAACAACACAGGAAATGAGTATCTGCAGCAAAAGTAGAGAAAGGAAAATAAACATCACTTACAAAAAGGGTTCATCTGTAATGGTTGCCTTGAACACCTTAGTCATCTGAAAATGCTTCAAATTAAAGCAGAAAAATGCCACAATGTTTGAATAAATATTACTGAACAGTACTTTTCCATTGCATCCAAAAATGTTTGATGTTTGAACCCTTTGTACCAGGAGTCTCCACAGCTCCTCTGTCCTTTTCTGTTTGGAAATTCTAATATTAATCCATTTTTTAGAGTACTAGAGTAGTTTTTTTAGAGTAGTTTTTATACTATACTAGTATATATATATATATATATATTTTTTTTTTTTTTAATAAGCTTTTATTTTCATTTTTTCAGTTTTCATTTTAGTAATTTTGTTTTGTGTTTGTAATTTGTATTAGTTTTATTAGTAATTTTATGACTTCATCTTACATATTTTTATTCTGAAATTTTTTAAGATTAAATTTTTCATCCAATATTTGTTTTATTTTATTCTTCATTTTGATTACTGAAAATGATTTTTAATTGTTTCAAATAATTCATATTATAGTATTTATATTTAATGAATAGTTAATATTTTATTATATATTATAGTTTTTATTTTAAAGTGTTTATTTATTTTATTTTTTTAAACCAGTGACCATTTCTTTTTTGGAGGCTTTTTAAAGCGTGAAATAATTTCAGATTTTTCCTGGTCTGCTTTCTTTTATGTCACAGCTCATGATGGTTACTAGCGAAGGGTTTAGGATTTTCAGCCAATCAGCTTTGTCATGATGTTATTTTCCTGTGATTAGTCACATGGCATTTATGACTCAGGTCATTGGCTCACAGTTGGCTAAAAGTTCCATGTCCAAAGTGAGGGCCTGTGAACATAGACGGCACCATGCAGGTCAGACTGCTCACAGTTCGGACACTGACCGTTTGATGTACATTTCACACAAAAACGCCAAGCACTGGCTGAAATCACCGGTTCCGATCTGATTGCCAGCTGGGAACAAAGTTGTGTTAAGGATGATACAGTGAGCACGGAGGATGAACGAATCTGCCAAAGTTTGCAAGGTTAGTGCCATCAAGTCTTTGAAAGTCTTTTGAAAGTGTTTTGTTTGAAGCACTTAGCAGTAAGTAAACTACATTTACATATTTTCATTTAGCAGATGCTTTTATCCAAAGTGACATACAAATGAGGAGTATTGTCATCAGCATTTTATCATAAGATTTACAAAATTTGCACCACACAATTCTGACTTAAGATAAATTAGCACACAAGCTGGAGCAGAAGTGAAATGCAGAACAGAAGAGAAAAACATATGAACAAGATAATCAAAAGCAGTCCTTTGTTTTGTTTCAGAAATATTGCTTATTACTTTTGCACAGGCAAACATTTTGATTGCAAAGTCTACAAACATTTACACTATTTTAACAGTGTTTTCATGGATATTACATGATTATATAAACTCATTTTCTGCACTGGTTTATTCGTAAGCAGCACATAAAATCAAAACAAAATGTGTTTGATCACTTTACATGTCCCCCCCTCTTTGGGAATCTTCCTTTATAAAGATGTGCATAGATTTTCATAGACACTTTTGGTTATACTGAATGACGATATTTTCAAACAATGCTAACAGGCTGATATCTAGTTTGCTAGTTAGATTGCTAGCTAGCTAGCAAAAGGACAATCAAACATTTTATATCTAGTACAAGATTTTAAAATATCACAACAATTTCCATGTTTTATAGCGGTTGTACTGAATGACCTGATGTTTCGGGACATGCGTATGAGCAAGTGAAAACATGAACTTTTCAAATAGTTAAGAGAGAGTTAGTTACTTTACTTCATGACCATGTGGTCCTTTGCAGGTGTCTGAATGATGTCACATCCTGTCACATGATACTGACCGCATGACTTGATCCAAAATGGTCCCTTTATATTGGTTACTCCGAATGACATCAATGAAATTCATTTTTCCAGATATTTTTTCTCAAAGTAACTTCTTCTACACATAATTTTAATAACATTTTGCACTATGTTGATATATGATGTTATAAAATCATGCCAGAGTAAAAAACATACATTTATTACATTTTAATATATTTTAATCACTAATGACATGGCTGTATTGGCCTTTGGACAGTTAAACCGAATGACCTCTTGACACTTCAAAATCTTTAAAATACCTTTATATGCAGCAAAATATAATTAAAACCTTTTGAATTCAATGAAAGAGATCTAGTTGTACTACCTTACTTACTTTGGATGTTATATCTTTGTTTTTTATAACTATTAAGGCCTTTGGACAAAAAAAACAACTTGTCACGTCATTGACCCTTAACATGCATTTAATCATTTATTATATATGCAAAACCTCTCCCTTTCTTAAAGAATGCTGTTAAGTCTAATTATATGCTCGCCTGATTTATTTACCATTACAAAGGCATTAAATCAAGGCATCAATGATACATGATTGATACACAATACAACATAAGCACAGAATTGTAGGTTGTGCAGATGACCAAAATACCCTCATCTTTCTTACTGAGCGATGAGACACACACAGTCAAATGAAGAGGTCATTAGAAAGAGTAATGTCACTTGATGTAGTAATTAAAATAAAAGAAGAAAGGACATGAAACAATGAAGGCAAGAAAAAGAGTAACACAAATGCATAATAGGCAGCTCAAATGGCAGTGCAGTTAATCTGGTGCCATAAGCAGTAAACAGGCTCCCTGGTGTTCTCCATACTGTTTATGATGCACATCATGTGGTCAAGTTATTGTAGTCGTCCCATGAGCAGGAAACTTCAATCAGGCACCAAATAATGAATGTTAGAGTCAGTAAAGGCAAGGTCGAATATTAACAAGAATGCAAGTTGGCAGGTGACTGTATTACAAAAACAATATGTCCTCCAACCAATACGTCTATATAGGTCATTTGTCAGTTCCCTGAAATATGACCCATAGGAGCGTTTGCTAAAATTGCACCCCTATCGACAACAGGACACTTTAATTTTAATGCATTGTTCCCTTTTATCTGCATCATATTTCGCGTTTCGCATAGCTCAATTGGTAGAGCATTGCAATCATAGACATATAATAAACACTAGACGCCCTATTGGCCGCTGGACCGTACGTCAACGGCGCCGCCATGTTGTGCGGGGCAACGTTCCCATAACGCTCATAACTGGAATAACTGAAAAATGCCTGCTTCGTGTGCTGCTTGGGGCTATACAAATCGTGGCACAATTGAAAACCTGTCTCGGGGAATAACCTTTAACAGGTAAGACTGAACATTTGTTTATGGTT
The DNA here is from genome assembly GCA_036281575.1 of Ancherythroculter nigrocauda. Lineage (NCBI taxonomy): Eukaryota > Metazoa > Chordata > Actinopteri > Cypriniformes > Xenocyprididae > Ancherythroculter > Ancherythroculter nigrocauda. The sequence goes on from VTFQ01000004.1 coordinate 53,850,666, forward strand.
GTATTTGGTCATTATATAATTGATAGTAGTTGGCCACCGGAGTCAGTCAGACTAAACTTGCTAGCGATGTCACTAGTTAGTTGCGAAAGTTGAGACATGCGTTTACATGATTTCTAATATAGTTTTAGCTTATGTTATTTTATAAACTAAAGTTTAAATATGTATATTTTATTAAAACCGACTTTTATGAAGTACTCGTTACGGCTAGGTGACTGATATTTTGTTAATCTTACTGTAAAGTTAGTTAGTTGGCTAGTTTCTCACACATTTAAGTTTTCTGAAAGAGTTGAGGAGACAATGGAAAGTAGCTAGAAGGGAAGTTTCCCGACTCATCTACATTATTTAAAAGTTTGCCATTAAATGGTGATTTATTTTTATTTCTTTTTCAGCCCATTGCAACCAGGGCCACACAAGCCTCAAGGAAAGCTGAGGAGAGCCTGTCAGTGCACTGTTCTCACCATTTCCAAGAGACTGATGGAAAATATATAGCCTTTTGTTGTTATTATTATTATACCACTACTATATTATTATTGTACTAGTCACTATTTAATTTACTTTTTTTATTATTGTATTATTCTGCAATTGATATTACATTGTATTTGCGATTATTATTATACCACTATTATTATCAATCTATTATAGTTATGTTATTATTGTCTATATTCTGTAAATGATATTAGATATTCTATTGCTATTATTATAGTATTATTGTACTATTTGCCATTATCAATATATTATTATGATATTATATTATTGTAATACTATTATATAAATGTTCTATTCATTACTATTTTATTTGCTGTGTACTGTTTGCTTATTGACAATATTATATACTTTATTATTGACTATATTATTATATTATATACTACATAAACTATTTCTTATAGTGTATAACAAACTATTTACTGTTCTCAATTTCTTTATTTGCATTGCACTGTAGATATACCATATCATATGTATTACCATAAAGCAGGGATGGACAACTCCGGTCCTGGAGGGCCAGTGTCCAGCAGAGTTTAGCTCCAACCCTAATCAAACACACCTGAACCAGCTAATCAAGGTCTTTAGGATTAGTAGAAAGTTATAGGCAAGTGAGTTTTTATCAGGGATGGAGATAAACTCTGCAGGACACTGGCCCTCCAGGACCGGAGTTGTCCATCCCTGCCATAAAGGATCCATCAGTTATCTTTGTTGTTGTATGTTTTTGGAGTATCTATCTGTATCATTTTAGTGCTATAAAAATACAGAAAGCAGCCTGTGTGATTTGTATTTGATGATTTATTTAATGTTATCAATGGTGGTCAATTCTAAGCTCAAGAAAAGCTAAAATTGCATTAAAGACAGAAAATCCCTTTTTTACAATAAGAAAACTTTAATGTGAAAATTAAATTATATCTCAGTATGGGCGTTTTCACAATTCTTATGCAAGAATAAAACAGTCAAATACATGACAAGCCTGAGCTTTGACTATTTCTTATTAAAATAAATATTTTATATAACTATAGAGATCTTAAGTAACTAGAACTTTTTGTACACCACGTACATTATAAACCACTGAAATCGGTTGATAAATGTAAACGTTATTTTTGTTTTTATCCAGAAAAACCGCAGCTTGTCCGTTTACTTGTGTTTGTTAACAGCGCAGTCTTGCCCCGCACAATATGGCGGACTCGTTGACGTATCGCAGCAACAGTCCAAAGCGGCCAATAGGGCGTCTAGTGTTTATTATATGTCTATGATTGCAATATACAAATATATGCAATCATGTGATCAAACGATCGTGGGTCCGATCCCAGGGAACGCATCTGCTCATAAAGTGTATATGCACTATAAATTATAATAATACAAATAATTAAATGACAGAAACTTTCTACTGATGAAAATCTGACATAATTGACAGGTTGAGATGTGAGGGCGAGTCAAATAAGAATAATGATTTAAATATTTTGGTATCTGTCATAGTTACGTTTTTACTGTGAATGTTGAATCGACATATTTTGTTGATACTGGAACAACATTCCTGCAAAACATTAACCCTTTCCCTACCCCTAAATCTAACCCTACCTATAACATCCTAAAATCATAGGGAAATGATGAATAACACTGATGTAGAAGCACCTAACCCTGATTCTAAGCCTAAACTCTAAAATTGTCCCTCAAATATGATTGGTTGACTGGAATGTTGTTCCAGGATCAACAAAGATGCTGATCCAGAAACATGATGCACTTGGTGAAATCGTGTTCACCAAACATACATAGTGTGCTGTTGATGAATAGTGATAAAGCTTAAACATCACTAATTTTGCATGATTAAACTACATTTCCCATTAATCTCTGCAGTGTCTTATGCAATACTGTGAAATAGAATTACAATTTAACATAACTATTTATCACACTCAGGTGCAAAAATGAAGGAAAAGAGCTGTATCTAAATGCAGTTTTTTTTTTTTTTCAAAGAAACAAAATACTGAGAATACTTGGACAAGATAACAGAGAACAGACAAAGAACTGAAAGAAAGAAAAGGCTTAAATGCACCCTTTCAATCCAATCAATGAAACAAGCAACAGGTGTTCAACACAGAATGCACTACATTTTACAGTTTTTCTCCATTGGTTTGGCTCATTTTTTGAAACAGAAATGACATTCTCAAAACTCTAAGATCATTTGGCAAAACGGTCTTACAGTTCAGCACAACACTATACAATGAAATGTCGCTGACACGTTTTGGAGCAAACAACCATTAGACTGAGAATCAACAATCAGTTTAGATCAACAAGATCTATTCACTTGGAAATTGTGCTAAATGTAGGCTACCTGTACTTAATCATTTGCAAAGATGTACTGAGACATTGAGACATGTACTTAGACATTTGCAATTTGATGAAATGAATGAGAAAATCAATTCTGTTGTGAACAATTGCCAAGTGGTTTGGAGGTTTGTCCATGTTGTTTTGAGAATGTGGAGAAAAACTGTTATATATTAAATGTAATTTATTGTGTGATGGCAAAGCGTCTCCAGTCTTCAGTGTTACATGATTCTTCAGAAATCATGCTGATTAGCGGCTCAAGAAACATTTATTGTCATTAACAATGTTGACAACAGTTGTGCTGCCTTCTATTGTTGTAAAAACTGTGATACTTTTTGGTAACACCTTGGTTTGATGGTCCACTTTAAACATTCTTCTAACTATAAGTAACTTTGCAACTACATGTCAGCTTATTCTTCTAACCCATACCTTAACACATAACCTACGTATGGGTATGGAAAGTCACAGTCATGGAGTTGTTGTGAAGCCACTCCTTCGTTATTTTAGCCCTGTGCTTAGGGTCATTGTCTTGTTGGAAGGTAAACCTTCGGCCCAGTCTGAGGTCCTGAGCACTCTGGAGAAGGTTTTCGTCCAGGATATCCCTGTACTTGGCCGCATTCATCTTTCCCTCGATTGCAACCAGTCGTCCTGTCCCTGCAGCTGAAAAACACCCCCACAGCATGATGCTGCCACCACCATGCTTCACTGTTGGGACTGTATTGGACAGGTGATGAGCAGTGCCTGGTTTTCTCCACACATACCGCTTAGAATTAAGGCCAAAAAGTTCTATCTTGGTCTCATCAGACCAGAGAATCTTATTTCTCACCATTTTGGAGTCCTTCAGGTGTTTTTTAGCAAACTCCATGCAGGCTTTCATGTGTCTTGCACTGAGGAGAGGCTTCTGTCGGGCCACTCTGCCATAAAGCCCTGACTGGTGGAGGGCTGCAGTGATGGTTGACTTTCTACAACTTTCTCCCATCTCCTGACTGCATCTCTGGAGCTCAGCCACAGTGATCTTTGGGTTCTTCTTTACCTCTCTCTCACCAAGGCTCTTCTCCTCAATAGCTCAGTTTGGCCGGACGGCCAGCTCTAGGAAGGGTTCTGGTCGTCCCAAACGTCTTCCATTTAAGGATTGTGGAGGCCACTGTGCTCTTAGGAACCTTAAGTGCAGCAGAAATTTTTTTTGTAACCTTGGCCAGATCTGTGCCTTGCCATAATTCTGTCTCTGAGCTCTTCAGGCAGTTCCTTTGACCTCATGATTCTCATTTGCTCTGACATGCACTGTGAGCTGTAAGGTCTTATATAGACAGGTGTGTGGCTTTCCTAATCAAGTCCAATCAGTATAATCAAACACAGCTGGACTCAAATGAAGGTGTAGAACCATTTCAAGGATGATCAGAAGAAATGGACAGCACCTGAGTTAAATATATGAGTGTCACAGCAAAGGGTTTGAATACTTAGGACCATGTGATATTTCAGTTTTTCTTTTTTAATAAATCTGCAAAAATGTCAACAATTCTGTGTTTTTCTGTCAATATGGGGTGCTGTGTGTACATTAATGAGGAAAAAAAAGAACTTAAATGATTTTAGCAAATGGCTGCAATATAACAAAGAGTGAAAAATTTAAGGGGGTCTGAATACTTTCCGTACTCACTGTAACAGTCTACTAACTTTCTACTATAGTCTACTAATACTCTAATGAGAGTTAGTTGAAATGTAGTTGCAAAGTTATTTATAGTTAGTAGAATGTCTAAAGTGCACCATCAAAATAAAGTGTAACCTCTTGTGTTGTTTTTAAGATTCATTGATGAACTAGAATAAATAGAAATCTTTTTGTGACATTATAAATGTCTTTACTGTCATTTTAACCAATTTAATGCATTTTTGCTGAATAAACGCATTCATTTCTTTCAAAGAAAATATATTACTGACCCCAACCTTCTGACAATATCGTATATGCAGCTAAATAATTGCATTCACAGAGAAGAAATATGTTTAATAATATTGCCTCGATTCACCCGTTTAAAGGTGACCCTAGAATCCTTTAAATTCCACTCAGATCTTCACTTTACAGCCTAGAGCAGCCACTGAAGTCCAAAGCCTCAAGGCAACATCCGGTCTAGTGGTTTAATATGAAAAAATCAGGATGTGTGTGAAGAGGGTTCAGCTAGACTCCTGCTAACACACCTTGATCATCAAATACTCAAGATAGAGTGGAGTTTCTTGTAGTTCAGTGCTGAAAATGAAACAGCAACTTTGTCAGTGTCAGGTCTGTGTCTAAACTTGTGATGAAATCTTTCCACAAGTTGAGGAGGGATATTGCATATCTATCTGTGTTGAGGTCTTCTTGTGTAGTGCATGATTATTGGCATTTTGGCAATTTGTTCTATTATTGTTTTACTACTTTAGTAAATGAATTTGAAAAGTGTTTGGTTTGCATCTTCCCCATTTAAAATGCGCTCAAACGCTGAAGGATCTTTATGAGCTGTGACAGTGAAGTGTTTTAATCCAATATTAGAGCTTGTACATGCTGTATGCAGCGTGAATGCATCGCATCGCCTCAGTGTTTAATGTCTCGTTTGATTTTGTGTTGATTGTGGTTATACCTCGTTATTCTTTCATGAGCTATAATCTAATGTGGCCCTGTGGGTGAAAGATGGCAGAGATATTAAAATCAAGTAACAAGCCAATATATCTCTGTCTGGAAAATGTGTTCACACACAGAAACACTATCAGGTTCCTCCAGTAATTGTGCCAAATAAGCCTCATATTAGCAGCTCACCCTTCAGCAATGTAACAATGTTTCATGTACGGATTATCTATCTATCTATCTATCTATCTATCTATCTATCTATCTATCTATCTATCTATCTATCTATCTATCTATCTATCTATCTGTCTATCTATCTGTCTGTCTGTCTGTCTGTCTGTCTGTCCATATCTGTCCATCTTTCTGTATGTCTGTCTTTCCGTTTATCCATCTATCATCTGTCGTTCTATCCATCTATCCATCTATCTATCTATCTATCTATCTATCTATCTATCTATCTATCTATCTATCTATCTATCTATCTATCTATCTATCTATCTATCTATCTATCTAGTTCATTTTGTCAATGATTGCATTACACTCAGTCCACTTATTTTTGTAAAATGGAATTTGTCCTAAACCTTTTATTATGGGACTACATAAATATTTTCTTTGACAACTGAAACTGGGCAGTAGATTCTCAGTTTTTGTGGTTACCATCTTGTGCTCAAGTTGTGGCTCATTTTAATACAGAATTTTAATTTAACATCTTCCAATTAAGTTTAAGTTCCATTTAGATCATTGGACATTTTATTTAGTTTACTTATTCATTTTTGGGTAAGCGTCTGATTTGGAGCATGCAACATAAAGCAATTTTATTCATGTTATCTGTTTGTGTAATTTTTTGTAATTGACTAAGTTATATTTCATTTAATTTCATATTATGTTATGATTGTTTTGTGCAATGCGGCATGAATAGATTATGCTGTAGAGGTTTTTTAGAAGTGTTTTTTTTTTTTCAATTTGTTGAGTGTCACCATTGTGTTTTGAATGTCGAGTATTGCTGTCTGTGCGTCATTAGATGATGCCTATAAGAAAATAAAATCTTCTTTCGCAAGATGTCATATCTTTCAAAGATGTATCTCAGCAGTTGCTTGCTGTTATGAGATGAGATCCTTCTACAAACAGTTATGAATTTGAGTCTAATTAATCTTCATGCTTGAACAATGCTAAAATAAAATCTTCATATTCACATTGAGAATAACTAATTAGCAGATTAGCTTATTTTCTATTCTAGCTTGTCATCGTTTTAACAAATGTTTTCATTGGTCACGCTTCTGTCTTGGCTAGATCAGAGATTTGAACGTGTATATACAAGGTCAAAGATTGCAAGCAACAGGAACACCGATTACCACTATGGTGACTTTAAAACAATTTGGTATAATAATTGTAAACAATTTAATTTCTTACAGTGGCATGGTTCAAGACAACTTATAATGTGAATTCATGGTAAAAGAACAGGAGTAAATTACTGTGATGATTATTCTGCTGTAAAATGAACTATATTTCTGACTACAGTAATATATTTTTGTTTACAGTGTCTTGTAAGTTATTCATAGTGCACATCTGCGTACCTAAAGATCATATTTCATCAGTTTTTCATTGAATTCAGTACATACTGTGAAACTACACTCCTCTCTAGTTAACTACACGGAAAGCTTTGAGGACTTTTATGATTGCTCATTTATACTCAAGATTTCCCTTTACTTTTTAATTAGCTGAGTCAGAATTTCTAATTGATGGCAGAGGTCTACATCATCTACGTCTACCTGCAGAAGCGTTTAAGCACACTTGACCTGAATCACAATCTCAGAGGAAATCGTCAGAGATAATTGTTGGAGGTCAGTTCACTATAGCCACATGCATAAACAACACAGGAAGAAGTTTTGGTTACTGCTGAGCGATAAAGCTTTTTTGGCAGTGCCACGTAGTACATGACAGACTCCTCAGGTCACCGTAACCACATTAGCAATGACCGAGAACATCACAGAGCTTACGTTGCAGAATGGTGATGTGTTGCGTTGTAGGCCGATGCTGTCCTATTTGTTTTTGGGACTCTGGCTGTCTTTGTGCTTCAGTGCAAGTGTAAATAATAGAGGCATATGTCATGCTTGTTAAATCCGACTGAATGAGACAATCCTAATATACAAAGTTTTTTCTTTGTTTGTTTGAACCGTACATGAAAATGGCATATATCAAAATGCTAATGTAAGGTTGAAAATTGGATTGTACAGAGTGCAGCCTGGGGGATAAAATCACAATGCACTGCATGTAGCCAGTGGACATGAGTCAGGCTTGTGAATGTGTCTGGGTTTGTTTTGTTGCTTGTTGTTGTTGTGGTCATGAAGGGCTGTTCAATACTTCCAGTTCCACATTTAATACAGGTATGGAAAAAAATCAGACTCTCTTGTGCCCTTAACTACAACTTCCTCTCAGATAACTGCAGGAGACCGAGGTCAGAGAAGAAAAACAGCATGCTTAGTATTATTTTCAGGAATTGCCCATGCTGTGAAGCCACTGCACTTGAAAGCTGAACAATATGAACAATATATATATATATATTATATATATATGAATATATATATGAATGTAATGACATTCAAACATTTATAAGTATTCAAGTGTTCAAATGCTTTTTGGCACCACAGTACATTTATTTATGCAAATTTATTGAGTCACATGCTCACAAGGACTCGGGTTTTTATTCTGGTCATGGATGGATGGATGGATGGATGGATAGAATATACTGTTTAAGCATGGTCTGAAAATGAAAATGTGAACCATAAATCATTCTGTAACTTTTACTGCACAGTGAACACATTCCCTCCTTAGCTTATTCTCTTAACATTATATTCCTCTCATTTTATTCTCTTTCTAATACTAATATCTTTCATAACCACAGGAGTGAAGCTCATTTCTGATGCATCAACATCGCCCATGGTACGCCTACACTGCCCATCCTGTCAGAATAATGTAGTTCAGTGTATCATAATGTAATGTACACCAGTCACGACACGAATCAATAAACTTGTAATTAAAAGTTCAGTTGTCCATGTGGAAGGAAAATATGTTTATCACATTTGAAAAAACAACTGACAAAGTATTCATAGAAATAAGTTCTACCAGTCTTAGTTGTGTGGTAGCAAAAGGATTGAATTGTGTTCTTTTAGAACTATTCTGCTCAGATTTTTTTATTTCTATTTTATTTTGATCTTTTCTATTCTAGATTGTTCTCTGAGCTATTCTGTTCTATTCAGTTCTATTATATTCTGCTATTAAAGGTGCCCTAGAATCAAAAATTGAATTTACCTTGGCATAGTTGAGTTCAGTACATGGAAATGACATACAGTGAGTCTCAAACACCATTGTTTCCTCCTTCTTATATAAATCTCATTTGTTTAAAAGACCTCTGAAAAACAGGCAAATCTCAACATAACACCGACTGTTACGTAACAGTTGGGATCATTAATATGTACGCCCCCAATATTTGCATATGCCAGCTCATGTTCAAGGCATTAGACAAGGGCAGCCAGTATTAACGTCTGGATCTGTGCACAGCTGAATCATTTGCGAAAAATGGCAGATGGAGCGATAATAACTGACACGATCCATGATTACATGATATTTTTAGTGATATTTGTGAATTGTCTTTCTAAATGTTTTGTTACCATGTTGCTAATGTACTGTTAAATGTGGTTAAAGTTACCATCGCTTCTTACTGTATTCACAGAGACAAGACTGTCGTTATTTTCATTTTTAAACACTTGCAGTCTGTATAATTCATAACTTCATTCTTTATAAATCTCTCCAACAGTGTGTAATGTTAGCTTTAGCCACAAAGCACTATCAAACTCATTCAGAATCAAATGTAAACATCCAAATAAATACTATACTCACATGATCCGACGCATACATGCAGTATGCATGACGAACATCTTGTAAAGATCCATTTGAGGGTTATATTAGCTGTGTGAACTTTGTAAATGCACTGTATTATAGTCGAGAGCTCGGGGGGCATGGAGCGCGCGATTTAAAGGGGCCGCAGCCTGAATCGGCGCATAGTTAATGATGCCCCAAAATAGGCAGTTAAAAAAATTAATTAAAAAAAACCTATGGGGTATTTTGAGCTGAAACTTCACAGACACATTCAGGGGACACCTTAGACTTATAGTACATCTTGTAAAAACTGGTTCTAGGGCACCCTCGATATGATAATATTCTGTTTTTAACTGTTATGTACATTATGTTCTATTTGATTGTATTGTTTTATTGCTTTAATCTATGAAGTTCTATTATGTTAGACTTGTTTTATTTACATTCTATTCCATTCTGTTTTAAAATGCCCAGAATTCTGTCTGTTTCTTTAAAAACTGCCATCTCGGTTTTGCTGAATGTGTCTTATTGCTCCATCTCTGTCACACACACACACACGCACACCTCCTCAGTGACCTTTATTAACTGCAGCATCTCTGCACAGTAAAAAACGTTGGGTTATTTTATTAACCCAACCGTTGGGTTACACATATTGGGTCACTAGGTTGGGTTATTTACCAAAAATGTTGGGTCATTTTTAAAATCGTTGGGTTATTTTTATTAATAACCCATCTGTTGGGTTAAATGCGGATCCCGTGACGGTTCAAATTTTAACGGTCCAGGGACAGTCAACGGAAAGAAGCTGCTGCAGCCTGATTATGAAGGTAAGCATGTCGTTTTCGTATATAAAACTTTTATAACATTAGGTATTGTGTAGTGAAACATTAACTTACGTATATTCTAAAACTGAATTTTATATTTTTACTAAGGAAGATCGTTAGGTCTCAGTAATCACTATCCAATATTATGCATGTTTTACGGTCTTCGTGATAATCTTTCATGACAACTAAATTTGAGCTTCAGACTTTAAAAAGTACTTTTTTTGTACAGGTCTTTTAGAAATGCGGAACGAAAGTGCCGTTTGGGCCGAGCCGCGCCGCACGGACCGTTTATCAGCTCGGCCTACGCAGCGCGAGCTCGGTCCTCGGTCCTCGACATACATACGGCACCACAACAGGGCTGTTTGAATTCGCTAAAATCTAAGATACTGTAAGATGAAAAAGCGCAATATTCCCAACAGCTTCTATGCAAAAGCTGGAAAAACGTTGTGCAACCAATGAACGATTAGTTCATGAGTAGTTATCGATAAATAACCTACTGTTTATTAGATTTACTGTAGTAACACTAAATGCAAATCTGGTATTTGCAGAAATGTGGTATATTAATAATGCATGTTCTATATAGTATTGAATGTAAATGTATTACAGGGGTATCTGAAGCATCTTTGTACTATTATTTCTTATGAAGCTAACGTTATGTTAGTTCTTGCATTTGTGTTGTACTAAATGTGTTTATACTTGTGTTTTAGACAAATGGAATAATTTGTGAAGCAAAGACTACAACAACCTGCTATTTAATGGAAACATTTGAAGGTAATTATTTAAATAAGTGACAACTTTTTTAAAATACTGTCAATATTTCATTTTTCTGTTTTATTGTAACAGAGCAAGAAGTGGATGAAAGTTTTATGCTGCTGGATGACAGTGGTTCTCAACTGGTCCTAGATTATCCCCAGCAATACACATTTTTGATGTCTTCTTTATCTGACACCCTTTTCCGGCCTTGGAGTCTCTCTGCTAACAAACTGGTAAGTTAAATCAGGATTAGAAAGACAAAATGTGCAGTGCTACTACAGAACCAGGTTGTTTGGGAAACACTGGGGTTCAGTTTATTACTCTTGTTTTGTTTTTTTCTCAGTTGTCTTCCTTCATTTTAATACATTATGTTTTAATTTAAACAGAATCCAAGTTGTTTAATGACTGACAACGATTTAGTATCAAAAGAACGCAAGAAGTCCTCACAGCCAAGCTAATGTGTTCATTAGACGTACAACACCTCAGCAAACTGCATGAATTTGATCCTTTGGAACAAAAACTATTGAAGAAATGGAATGCTGAGTTTAATGATGTTCAGAATAGTGAAGGGTTGTTTTATTTTGGGAAAAAATGTATTGACCATGTCATGCTTGTGAAATTTGTCCACACACACGTGGTATAAATACAATTTTTTTAAACTTGTCTTTCAAAGATGGCCATGGAGAAACTGCCTTCAAAACCCTTCCCACTGTCCTGCCATCATCGCCATGTCTCACAGATGGGAAAATGGTGCTGAAATGAAGCACAGCTTAACTGACAATCACCCTGTAAGTAAAAGCAACACTGCAAAATTAGCTTTGATAAATTACACTGCTCTGTACATATTGATTCTGCTTGTTAATGTGTTAGTTTACCCAAAAACGAAAATTCTGTCATTAATTTCTCACCCTCATGTTGTTCCACAACTATAAGACCTTCACTCATCTTTGGAACGCAAATCAAAATCTTTTTAAAGATATTTAAAGAAATTTCTGTCCCTCCATTAAGAGTCCACGCAACTAAAATTTTTATGGCCCAGAAGGGTTATTTGAAATTATTTAAAAAATGAAAAGACACTTTAAACCTGAAATTAAACCCGCCAGTAGGTGGCAGCAAGTCCCTGCTAATGAGCGAGTCATTGAGATTCAACCGATTCATTAAAACGGCTGATCAATTCAGGAAGTGTTGCTCAGAGACGCAAAACAATTCTGTGGACTTTGTTTGGAACTATTTTCGTTGGCGAAATAGTGAAACAGGCTATTTAGTGTCTAAAATTAAAGTCCATTGATATTAAGTTATTGTTCATTAAACTGTACGCCGAATAAAATCAATATCACATTTGAAATTGTTGATATTTGGAGAAAAAATTGCACTGTGTAATATTGGTTAACTATATTAAGTGATATAAATATAAAGGATATACTCGAGCATTTTTGCCCCTTACCTTGAATTCTGGGTCATTCTAAAGGCATTTTAATAGACTAAACCACGCGCAGTGAAAGTGTACACTCTAAATATGCACGCGCACTAGTCTAACCTAACTGTTACTAGACTACGTCACATATTGCATGCGTGCGCTCAATGAGTGTGTTTTTGTTTGGTTTTGTAAATTGAGGGACATACTTGATAATTTCTGATCGTTAAATCAACAATTGCGATATCATAGACATAGACGATATATATTGCATACCCTACAACACTGGCCTGATCAGACAAGTGACCGTTCCGTCTACTGTCCCGAGCATCGTTCACACTAGCCCCTCTGCCATCGGGCAGTCCTTATTGTCGAGCCCTGAAACTTCATCCACTGTTCTCTTTAGCGCTGTGATCTTTGGGAAGCTGAATTAACCCTTTAACAGCAGGTGTAATGCAGTGACTATATTTTAATTCAGTACAGCACTGCTTCAGTGTAACTTTTACATAATTTTACATTGCTTATGTTGTCACAGTGCATGCCAACTAAACTTTATTTATTCTTTGAAGGTTGGCACTAATATAATGCATTACCTGAGCAGTGAGACAAGCCAGGATCCACATGACTTGATGCCTTGAGGACAAAGAGAACTCCCAAGTTTTTTTATGTATATATATTTTTTTTGGGATCCACTTCAAAAGTTGACTATTAAGAGGGATTCCTTCAACACTGCTGCCTCCTTAAGAACTTTGATCATCATCATTAGGTCCAACATATTTGTGGTTTTATCACTTAAGGTATGTTTACAACACATCAATGCATACAATGTACAGTGTTGACCCACAAAATAGAACCGGAGTCCTATTCCATTATTCCTACCTGTGGCCGACCTCACTGCGGACCTCAAGCGCCTGCTGTACGTGTGATATGTTTATTTATTGAAGGATTTAATGTTATGAATTTATGTGTACTCGTAGTTTTTCATTTAGTGTTCATTTTGTATTTTTGTGTTCTGTATATTTTATGTATGAGTTTACATGGTTGCGAAGGTTTTAAATATAGGTTTTAATTGTGTACTGTTTGCAAATTTATAGGTTTTGAATTTAATATTTACTGTACACTTTTGTAGGTTTAAATAGTGTTCATTTTGAATTTTTGTGTTCTGTATACATATTTTATTTATGTTTTGAGTTTACTCTGTACATGTTTGTGTAGGTTTTGAATGTGTACTGTTTGTGCAAATTTGCATAGGTTTTGAATTGATTTACACTTGTGTGTTTTGAATTTAATATGTACACTTATATTTACATTAAATGGCTCCACAATATTTCATTTGTCATTTAAAATATATTTGTTAAAACATATTATTTTATACAAATAAACAATCTAGAAAACAAAGTGTATTTTATATATTAAAATAATGTCATGAATAAAAGTTAATAGTCATAATTAGTAAATAACCCAACAAGTAACCCAACTATGGGTTAACATAGCACCTTCCCAACTGTGGGTTATTTTTAACCCAACTGTTGGGTTATTTTTTAACCCAACTGGCTTTTAACCCAACCATTGGGTTAAAAATAACCCACAGTTGGGAAGGTGCTATGTTAACCCATAGTTGGGTTACTTGTTGGGTTATTTTTAACCCAATATTTTTTAGTGAGTGAGAATGGATCCAGCCATTCGTTAAATAGGACACAGCCCTGCATGTGCGACAAGAGACGAATAAACAGCAGATATTTCAGCTCTGATGTTTGGCTTCATAAGTCACAGCATTCAAACCAGCTCCTCTGTGTGAACCTCTGCTTACTGAGTTAGTTAGTTTTCAGAAAGAAAGAAAAAAAACACTGGAAGGGCAATTTTTTCTTGTAAACGCTGCAGAATACACATCTCAGGGAAAATTTGACAGGAAAATAATGACAGAGTCTTTACCTTTTTGTGAGATGGCTAGCTCGGCTGGAGCATGCGGCATAGGATTAATGTGACCTGTACGCTTTCATCTTTGCAAATGGGATCTGGAAACTTTTTAATCACCTGAAATATAGTAAATATTAGAGCTACAGGATTTCACTGATTGGCTGATACCATTAAAAAGAATGTGCACAAATCCAAACACTTCATTAGCAACTATCCTGAGGCATATCAAATGTAACTCTGTATAGCAAACAAAACACAAAAACAAACAAACAAACAAAAACCTTTAATGTGATTATAAAAAAATGTATGAAAATGTATTATAAAATGTATTCCATTATTATGGTTTAGCATCTACCAGCTGGGGCTTTAAACACATAGGGCCCTATCATACATCTAGCGCAATGTGGCGCCAGGCGCGACGCAAGTGTTTTTTGCTAGTTTCAGCCCGACGTAGTTATCATTTTCACGTCCTGTGCCATATTGTTTAAATAGCAAATGCACTCACGCCCATCTGTTCGCCCATGAGCGTGCTGGTCTGAAAACGAGGTGTGTTCAGGTGCATTGTTGGCGTGTTGCTATTTTGAGCCAACTGAAAACGACTGCGCCATTGACCAACTGAAACCTGGTCTAAAGTCAATGACACCATATTTATTTTGTTAATTAAAGAGCGTATTAGTAATATGTGTCTATAGGCATGCATACAATCTGTTTGTTAAACAACACATAGGGATGCGCAGCAGCACACAAACATGCCAAATATTAAAAATAAAAGGATTACAATGTATAAGATTATTATTGTGTGCATAAAGATAAAAATGCTTCGGTGGAATCCGGCTTGTCCCGTAAATGGTCTGCTTACATGCTTTAACCTCGTGCACGAGCAGATCCGTTTCCTCCCTAGAGAAGTGTTTAGTTTTCCTGTTGCAAATTCCGTCATGTAAATAGTGAATCCGCCATGGCGCGAGAGCAACTGGCTTTAAAGGGAATGGGAGATTAGACTCTGATTGGTTTATTACACGTTATGCCCAATATACACCCATATAACTCATTAAGAGATTATTGACAACCCCTGCGCCGGGCATGCCGACCATGCAGACCATTTTTCCCATTGTTAAACTAGCAAAAGTGGATTCGGACACACCCTAAGTGCACCTGCGCTGTGCACTTTAGACCATATGCTTAGATCATTAAAATAGGGCCCATAAACTATCAGGCCTATATTTGTTTTGTTTAATCAGCTGAGGTAGGGGATATGAGAGCAAACATTTGACACATTTATAATATCTACATGTATCCTTTTAAAAACATTTCACCAGACAACACAACTTTGACTCAACCAATGGTGTGAGTTTGGGGGCGGGATTATTTGATGCTTTGACGAATGTGGAGTGCATTTTTATTGCTATTCAGTGATTTTAGGTGATGCTTGTGGCACAGAAATGACATACTTCAGCTTTGATCAAATATCCAGGTGCAGAAATGTAAAAAATAAACATTTCTGTACACATGTATAACAAAACACCTACAGTATAAAATAAACAGTTGAACTATTCCTCATGCTTCAAGTTGAGCTTGGCTGTTGCTGATTTGAGATCATCATTATCAGTCTAATTGATCTGGATAATTCAAGAAGGGCTCTCTATGAGCCCCTAAGTACTAATAAGAGACCACATTCAGACCCACTTTAGACGTCACCCCAAGGGGTTGAATTCATTTACAGCGTCAGGATATCTTATTTGCCGCTGTGCCTTCTATTGCCTTCAGTGCTCAACTGGATTAAACCATTAAGTCGTGGTGTGTTAAGTATCAATTTCTGCGGTGGAATTCATCTGCTACCAAAAACTGCCAAGCCCTTTAGAGGCGACGGAAAACATTTCCCAGCTAAGAATGTCTTTGCTCTCTGTTTTCCTGCTGTTTTTAATGCTACAAGTGTGAAGTTAAATTTCTGCCTAGAGGTCATAAAAGAGATCTAATAAGATTTTTCCTTAAACTAAAAAGCGACAAGTAAAATGTATTTTAGTTAGAAAAAAAAATGGTTTAAGGCAATCAGTTTTCATCAAATTATTTATTATTTTTACAGGAGGTCAAGGGGCAAATAATAAGGTAAAACGGAGAAAGAAAAAAGTAGACAAATTGACATTGGCTTTATTATTTTAAATCTAACTTCATTGTTTTATTGTAAATTGTTCATTAGGTTTTATAGGGAATAGATTAGAAACCAACAGTGCTCATGGGAAACCAAGCTGAAACGAACACAAACAGCTATTATGGAGTGAGGTCACATTAAATAAAAGAAACTAAACTAAACAGAGATGAAGGCCTTGCTAATGTACCGTTGCATGTAGAGATTGAGCCTCCACCCAAAGCCTTGGCTCATGCATCATTAATATTGTTCAATTAATAATGTAGTCAATGCGACTATTAAACACTCATTTGACTATAATTGCCTCGCAATCAATCTTGTATGTGAGACCGTCGAACTCTGAGCTCTGATTGGATTGGATCTTTAAAGCAGGGCATCTTTCCAGGATCCATCACTAGTAGCAGTTTGGCTGTTTGTTGGTCAGCACCAGCAGGACAATTTGTATTTACCGAGAGGGACACAGACAGATGCATCTAAATGGTCTTGTCGTTTAGACAAAGAGGCTCATTTCTAATCACTTTCACTTCCATTTTGGAAGAAGAATTCCGAGAATATCATTCGTGGTGTGTTGGAGTGCTTGGCTCTCATAGTGAAACAGCAACATTACACACTAAAGAAAGTTAAAAATCTAGAAAAGCATAATAGGTCCTCTTTAAATGTGAATGATTATGTTGATTCTACTAAAAAAAATCATTGGTTTTTGCTGTTGTCAATGATGATTTTTAGATTTAATTTGTGAGGGTTTTCTCACATACTTTACTGTGGTCTCTTCAATCATTCAAAAACAAAAGTCAGTTCAGTGATGTCATGTTTTATTTATCACATTTAATAAGAAAGTATTATATTTTGCATGCTAGTATGCCATTATATAATATAAACTTAAGTAGGTAAATTATTGTTAATTATTGCCAGTAGGATTAACTATGTTAATAAAAGTGAATTATTTTCAAGGGAAATTTATTGAATGAGTCAAATGAAATTAGTGTGATTATATTGAATTAACAGGGTACAATTCACCTAGTTCAGATAAATTGATTCAACTGCGTGGAAATAATTATTCATAGCAAAAAAAAATTCATAATTTTCATAATTCATAAAATTCATAATTTTTTTAAATTATTTAATTTAGACTTTTTTTGTCAGCTAAACTGTTTAGTGGATACACCTGTTACTGGATGGGATATATTAGACAGCAAATGAACATTTTGTCCTCAAAGTTGATGTGTTAGAAGCAGGAAAAATGGGCAAGCGTAAGGATTTGAGCGAGTTTGACAAGGGCCAAATTGTGATGCTAGACGACTGGACCAGAACATCTCCAAAACTGCAGCTCTTGTGGGGTGTTCCCGGTCTGCAGTGGTCAATATCTATCAAAAGTGGTCCAAGGAAGGAACAGTGGTGAACCGACGACAGGGTCATGGGCGGCCGAGACTCATTGATGCACGTGGGGAGCGAAGGCAACTTACAGGACTTAAAGGATCTACTGCTAACATCTTGGTGCAGATACCACAGCACACCTTCAGGGGTCTAGAGGAGTCCATGCCTCGACGGGTCAGGGCTGTTTTGGCAGCAAAAGGTGGACCAACACAATATTAGGAAGGTGGACATAATGTTATGCCTGATCGGTGTATATATATAATGTAATGGGATGTATTTACAAATTGAGCCAGACCATGAGTTTTCTTTAGTCTTTGATATATTTTCTTCTCATGGATAAATAAAGAATCTGTTTACCAATCCACCTGTCTATACCAGCAAGAGACAGCAAACATCACCTCATACCTGCTCTATCAGGGGACTCGTTCAAAAGACTGACTGACAGTTAGGTACAAGTACAAATATGTCAAGATAACGTGTCTTCTTTTAAAAACATTTCTTCTATTTTTCCCCCCAGTGTACTGTTTATGTATTTCTCATTAATATATCCCCAAAAACCTCCAGAGAGCCCCCTGTAGAGCAGCAGATAAACTGGGTCAAAAATGTTGACATGAAACTGGGAGATCAGAACTTTAAACTCTGACTCAAGATGCCCATCGGGGACGATATACAACCATCAAAGCTGAGGCTACTGTTTGAGAAAAGGCCTCTTTAAATTTAGGTGGAAAAGAAGAAATGAGACTAATGAAAAGATGTGAGGTTAACACTAGCATTCCATAACATTTTAAACTGTGATGAATATTAATATGGTGATTAGGTCTGCATGTTTACATTACATTGTCAGGAATTACATTTCCACTACTAACAATGTTAATTCTTGACATCAACATTTGAATTTCCACTAGTAAAAACTGGAATTCTTGATATCTGTAATTGTATTTTCACTAGTGAAATGTCACCATAGGCTGCCATTCAAATTCAATTGTTGATATCAAGAACTGATTTCTTACTAGTTGAAATTCCAATTTCACTTATCAGAAATACAATTCTTACTAGTAAAAATAATAATTTTTGATATCAATAATTCAGTTGTCACTAGTTGAAATGCCAGTTCTTGATATCAAAATTTGAATTGGTACTAGTACAAATGTTAATTTTTGATATCAATAATTTGATTGTCACTAGTGACAATGTTAGTTTCTGATATCATGAATGTGATTGTTACTAGTAAGTAAGCCACTTTAGATATCTTAAATTATATTGATATCAGAAATACATTTTCAGATATCAAAAATGAAATTTTTTACTAGTAGCAATTCAATTGTTGATATCAAGAACTGACATTTCAACTAGTGACAATTGAATTCTTGATATCAAAAATGAACATTTTACTAGTAGCAATGTAATTATTGATATCAAAAATTACTATTTTTACTAGTAAGAATTGTATTTCTGATATGTGAAATTGAAATTTCAACTAGTAAGAAATCAATTCTTGATATCAGCAACTGAATTTGAATGGCAGCCTATGGTGACATTTCACTAGTGAAAATTACAGATATCAAGAATTCTAGTTTTTACTAGTGGAAATTCAAATGTTGATATCAAGAATTAACATTGTTACTAGTGGAAATGAAATTCCTGATATCAAGAACTGAATTGTTGATATCAAGAATTCATATCCTGAGATGTGAATAAAAGTCAAAACGGCTTGCCATAGACTCGTACTACAAAACCTGCAAACATTAACTGATGCTCAAGAAGCTATGCTATTGATCATCCAGGTAACAACACAGTATTATTTTAGCATATTTACACAACTGGGCCTGTTGTGTAAATTCAGTTATTATTTTGTCTTGTAGTCTACTTTTGGTGCATTAGATTTATTTTATTTTTTTCCTCAAGACACATTAGAGCAGGGGTCTCCAAACTCAGTCCTGGAGGGCCACTGTCTAGCTCCAACCCCAATTAAACACACCTGAACCATCTAATCAAGGTCTAATTAGGCATACTAGAAACTTACAGGCAGGTGTGTTGAGGCAAGTTGGAGCTAAAGTCTGCAGGACAGTGCCCTCCCAGAACTGAGTTTGGAGACCCCTGAATTAGAGAAAGTACTCATTGAAATGCATTTTATTCAAATCAAATGGGATACAATTTGAATATGAATCATGAATTCCAGGCACATACCTGAAAAATTAGGTGGATATCCTACATGTAACTGATATCCTACATTTTATTCATGTCCTAAACCAACACCTAACCGTAAATGTAACCCTCTTGAAATATTTAACCTAATTTGTTTCAATATATGAGACCCTATATTCTGGTTTTAAATTGAGTTTTCTGTGTCTGTGCAAGACTTCAATTCATTAGCCGCAGCGCAGCAAGGTACTTCACGTCTGATGTGTGACCCACATAAAACTTAAAGTGCAGTATGGAGAGAGCGGGGAGAGATGTAACACGGGGTCAGTTGTAACACTGTCAGTTTAACAAGTCAGAAAAGAGCTGGGGTGATGTTATTAATATCATACTCTCCCATCACCTTTCTGAGCTCACATGAGAAGTGGCATGTGACTGTGAGCACCACTAGATTTTATGAGTATTTTTTTTTTTTAAATCAAGATTATTTTTTGCCTAGGCTAGCAATCATTGTATTATAGATACAGTTATTTGACTTTCATAAGCTAAAGTAACTGTTTCTCTAGTTTAATTTGATGCTAACTTCAAACAGTTCCAATGGGTCCAGTTATCAATCACATCCTCTAGTAAGGCAAAGTCACATGAGATTTTTGTTGCACATCAAGGGATTTATGTGGTAAATGTGTTTTCTTTGTTTATGTGCATGTCTTCTCATCAGATAAAAACATTATCTCCCTCAATTGAGCGCATACATTTTTTTTGTGCATTTTTTTGTGTTTCCATCCAGCATTTTTTTATGTGATATCACAAAATTCACATAATAGGTGGATGGCAACAGCTAGTAACTGAAGCCTTATGTGACAGGAATACAGTACACACACACACACACACACACACACACACACATGTTTGTTTTTGTGAATTGTGGGGACTTTCCATAGACTTCAATGCATTTTACACTGAACAAACTGTACATTCTATCCCCCTACCCTGCCCCTACCCCTAAACCTAACCCTCACAGGAAACTGTGCAAACTTTTACTTTTTCACAAAAACTCATTCTATATGATTTATAAACCCATTTACATTGTGGGGACCGCTGGCTGGTCCCCACGATGTAGGTGAACTCAGGTTTATATTACATCATGGGGACATTTGGTCCCCACAATGTAATATAAACAAAAGCACACACACACACACACACACACACACACACACCAGTTGGTTTTGTACTAAATTTAACAGTCCTAAAAGAACTGTTTTTTGTCAGTTTAAATTCTTCACTTTATTCAAAAGTGATTTTTTTTTTTCAATAAAGTTCTTGCATAAATTAGATAGTATGGATCTTATTTCATCAAATCACCTCTCATGTTACATCTATCTCCAGCTAGTGTTGCTATGGTGACCGGAAGGGGACGCGTTCGATTCACTTAGTTTTGTCGTGGGAACATGATAATCCTTATGTCGTGGCCTCGAGATCCTATGTTGAGGGAATTACATATTTTCTCATGGCCACGAATTAAACCTGGAATTATTAGAAATTGATATGCCTATAATAATATTTATTTTTAATTAAGAATGAAAAATAAGGCCGAAATTAAGAAATGATTATATTAATATATTATTTGAATGCTGTCTAGGGGGCAGTACTCTGGGTTTGGGATGTGATTATTAACGTTACTGTAGTATGAAGCAGAGCAGGAGTGAGTGTTGTGGGAGCTGAACGAGGCCGCTGGAGCGATTGCGCAACACACGCCTCACGAGCAGCGGGACTTTTATTATGACACAGTCGCCGGCGCCGCTTCCGCTTTTCCGGTCATGAGTATGAGGTAATGCAGCTCTGTTTATCATATTAGATACATTTGAGAGTGTTGAAAATGATGTTATAACGTTACTCTGTGCGTTCACTCGGTGGCTGCTGTGAGACACTTGTTACACACTGCAGTAAGATAGATCGATTTTACAATATCATATTAAATGCTGGATGGCTTGTGTTGATAAATGGCATGCAATTCATTTTAAAACGTATTGTATGATGGAGAAAATGTATTACTGTTAATAAAAATAAAGCTGCATCTGATTATGCTATGTTAGCTACTTCACAAAACAGTGTTTTTCTCTGAGGCATGGTAAAGCATGGTACTCGCAAAAAATCAAGAAAATTAGATTTAAACAATAAGACTAAACGTGTTGAGCTATATAATAACAATTAGATTTCTGTCTATAAATATATCAAAACAGTTGTTCCCTTGTCTATTAAAACATGTATTATATTAAAGTGTCTTTGGTGTTTCCATGGTTTCTACAAAATAAAACCGTAAACTGAGGGTAACGCGGGTATGACGCAATTGACAGGCGACTCCTCACACGTCCCGGAGCCTTGGTTAAAATTGCAAATTTCTCACGATTTACAAATAGTTGGAAACCTTTGGGATATTGTAAGTACTCAAGTGAACAAAATATTTAACACTGGCTTAGTGGTTTTTGGATATTTTACTGCAAAATTCTTACATATTGCACCTTTAATTATATGGAAATGTTAATTCAAAACAATTATTATTATAGGCTCATCCATTTCTGATAATTCCAGGTTGCTATGGTCGTGCAGGTTGTTTATGCATAACTCTTGGCCATGAGAAATAGATGTCGTTCCCTCAACATAGGATCTCGAGGCCACGACTTTACATTGCGTGGCCATGTCATTACCTCAAAAAAATGATCTTGTGGCCACGACATATTACATTCCCCTGAGTTAATGTGTCATGGCCACAACAAACCTAAGTGAACCAAACATGTCCCCTCCTGGTCACCTGAGTATGTTAGGTAGGTTGTAACAAGGAAACTCTTTGTATTGGACATTAACTCACATAATCTGTGATTGTGTAGTACACGTCCAAGTGAGTTTTATTTGTAGAAGACAAATGTGACAACCATGTATCAAAGAGAGATCTAGCACAAACAACCACTGAGTTACTGATGCTCAAACAAAAAGTGTCAGTCTCCCCTAGCAAATAGTGTGTTTATTAGTATGTTAAATCAATTAAAATAATTTGAAAACAAATACCAGTTTACAACATCCAGCAGATAATAACTGGAGACTGCTGATACTGAAAGCCAAGTTTAAAATGGCCGCTCTTACGTTAAAAATAAGTTTAAAGATAATAAAAAAATAAGTTTAGTCTTTGCATATGTTTGTTTGAAGTTTGAATCAGGTCTCCTCTGTTGGAGTAGCATTGGCTAGCTGGCTCGGTCACAAAAAACTATAGAATCTGCAGCCTCGGGTTTTGCAGGAAAATAGTATTGCTCTTCACCACCAAAATGGCAAATTGGTACCTCAAGATATACTACGTTGTCAAGAGATTCACCTCATCAGGACACAGCAAGAAATCAGATTCAGAGGGGCATGAGAAAATCAACCTTTTGAAGGAGTACCCAATTGTTTGAATGTATATGAGAGTGGGATCGGTTTAATCTGAGCATGATAATAGCGTCAAAGGACAAGTGATATTACAGTCTAGAGAGGTTTATACTCAAGGCAAGATGGATGGATGGATAAAAAGAGCTCAAAATGGAAGGAAGGGGTGGCTGGCTCATCTTTTTTTCATCCCTGGTGCTTTGAATCAACCTCAATTAGCTGCGGCTTCCCGCAAGCCGGTAGGTGTGATATTTTAATCAGATGCACGTCCTGGACGAGGATGAGCCGACTGTTGCTTCAGATGTAGACTCAAAGAGCTAGTGCAATTTTTTGAGGATTCAAGCTGAGCGTTAACGATTCCCTGTGTCAGAATGCTCTACACACGGTGGCTGGGATCCAGGCAGGTAATTTCTGCTTTAGCCACTAGCCGGTTTGAGCAGGTGGTGCTACAGCAGAGATGAATTTTTTATGAGATTGAGGAGCAGGAGCAATATCCCCCCCTGAGGCCTCAGTCACAACCATGGAGATTATTGTTCTACTAGCACTTTAATCTTAACACATGCTCACACTGAAACCAGTCCTTGAAACTTGTCATCACTTCAAACCGGCAAGCGATCAATTCTGGGAAGTTTTTTTTTTTTTTTTTTTTTTTAAAGAAAGAAACATAAAAAAAAATATGCCCACATGATTTCCTGAGAACGCTGTTACTGTGCCAAATAATGTTTTCCTAGTCGTAATGACCTGGCAGAATTAGAATAAATAGCATTCCAGAGATTTAAATGAAAAGACTTGCTTAATAATTCAGGATGGTGGCCTAGATAGAAGTTTTACACCCGTCTCTAAGGGCCTGGGAAATATTTGAGTAAAATATATGCATTTTGATGATGTCCTGATATATTCTTGGGCCTAATCATTCGATCTTTACAGGACAAGAGCGCTAGAATTCTAAATCTGAGAAAGAACGCTACTAAATACCAGGAGTTCAAACACTAAATTCTGATTGGATGCACCATGTTTAAATGCACATATGTGATGCACATACTGTATGGGATTGTTCTCTGATCCTCACCAAGGCTACATTTATTTGATAAAAAATACAGTAATATTGTGAAGTATTATTACAATTTAAAATAGCGGTTTCTACGTGAATATATGTTCAAATGTAATTTATTTCCTGTGATGCAAAGCTGAATTTTCAGCATCGTTACTCCAGTCTTCAGTCACATGATCCTTCAGAAATCATTCTGACTCAATTTTTTCAATGGTCTATGTATTAGTAATGGTGATTTTACAGTGACTCTTTAAATAGTTACACCAGTAGGTGGCGACAAGTGGCTTTGAGCAGTGGCAGCATTTGCAATTCAGAGGCCGTTTCAAAGAAACAGTTGGACTGATTTGTTTAAAAACACAAATTCATTCAGTAACAAAACACCACTGTGTTGCTCTGAGAGATGTGCAGTGGCTCTACTGTGGATCTGTTTGAAATTACACTCAATGTAAAATGTGTCTAAAATGTAAGTCACCTTATATTAACTTCTCATTTATTAAACTGTTGTATAAAATCAATATCACATTTGCAGTAATGCTCATATTGGGGCTGCTCTTGCTCTTGTGTGGTATTGCTTAACTATCCAGGGACATTTTTTGACCCATATCTTGAATTTTCAGGGCATTTTTTAAAATTTTCTGTTTTTTTTCTGTTGTGAGGCCTGTTTCAAGTGAAACAGGAACATAGCAAAGGCTGCAACTGTCGTTGAGTGAGTCACTAGCTGGGTTTCCATTACAGATTCGTGCAAAACTTTTGCAATATTTTCTAAAAACTATTGCAAAATGACGGCATTTCCATTAACCAATGTTACGTGACTAAAACTTTTTTTTCTCGCGCGATATGTCATTCAAAAAATCATGGCATTGGATGTTAGGTTAAAGTATATCGCAGCCACTGCACTTGCCATTATTTTTAATCGAAGAAGACATAGCCGTGTTATCCAGGCATTAATAGCAAGGAAAGCCCCTTATACTTGGGAGCGACCATGTATAAGGCATTTCTGGGTGTTTCTCCCTCTTATTTGCTTCAAGGTCTTGATAAATTGTGGCATTTCTTTGTTGTTTAGAACCCAGTATTCCCATAAATTTTTTTGTCTTTTATGAGTTTAGTAAAGAACTCTGTCTTGTCTTCTGTCCAAACACATACTGCGCCATCTTTAAATAATAATTGACTTTTACGTACGCCAAGTGGCCTGGCAATATATGGGAGTTTTTGTGTTTCCATTGGGCGTATTTTCAACTCGCAATTTCAATTTGCGCAATTTAAAGGGTAATGGAATGTGTCATTCATAAGAGCGATTCGTTTACAAAGCTGATTTATTCAGTAACAAAACAAGTGACTGCCCCTATGAATAAATCATGTAATAATTTGTTCAAACAATTCATTCTACAAAGCTGATTAATTCCGTAATGAAACAATAGGTGTGTTCAACTTGAAGCGGCACTGAGCAGACAGATCAGTGTATGACATCAAAGTACCGCAAGAGCGATTCAAAAGCTTTAGTTTCCACTGCAGGAACTTTCCCCAGGAACTAGGAACTTTGGGGTGGTACTCAGTGCGTTTTGACTGCAGGAACCAGGGTCTAAATGAAGTTCCGGGTAAAAAACTTCCCCCTCTGAAAGTACCTGCTCGCAAGGTAGTACTTTTTCAATGTTCCGGAACTTTCAGGGGTGGGACTTGGGGGCTGAATATGCTGATTGGTTGAGTTCATGCAGCATTTTGATTGGTTGACTCTACGCAGCATTTTATTTCAACCATCGTTTTTCTAAAGTCTGTTGCGGGGTGTGCAGTAAGAGTCATTTGCTATTTGAATCAAAAATACGACCGATGGACTGACAATGAGGTTCAGGCATTATTAAGCTTATATGCGGAGGACGAAATCCAGCGGGAACTGGAAAGTCGCGCGCAGTCCTATGTCACCGGACTATCTTCACGGTGGAACCTCTATGGAAACACAGCTAGCAATAGGTCTGGGGGGAAAAAAGTTCCTGGGACAAATTATTCCAGGTAATTTCGGTGAAAACATGGTTATATAGAGCTGTCTGCTGTCTAACTGCTCTTAAAGTACTTTAAAGGTGCCCTAGAACCAGTTTTTACAAGATGTAATATAAGTCTAAGGTGTCCCCTGAATGTGTCTGTGAAGTTTCAGCTCAAAATACCCCATAGATTTTTTTTAATTAATTTTTTTTAACTGCCTATTTTGAAGCATCATTATCTATGCACCGATTCAGCGTGCACCCGATTTAAATCGCGCGCTCCCTTTAAAAGTATATCACACTTGCAAGAGCACTGATTATATAATTATAATATTCAAATAATCCCCTAATGATCATTACTTTGCAGTTAGACTAAATTCTGTATGTGGCAAAGTTTCATTTTAGTGAGAGAAGCCAGATTAAATGGACAGCAATCCAATCTGTTTCTTTTATCATTTCTCTCTCTCGCACACACATAAACATAGATGCTCTCTTTCTCCTTGTTTATTGCTGTATGTCTTTCTTTCTTGTTTACCTGACGCTTTTATGTCTTACCCTCTCATCTTGTTCTTGACATTTACTGCTTTGCTTTCTCCATCTCTCTCGGCTGCCGTCCTCTTTTCTCTCTCAGGTGGTAAATATGTTGGAGGTGGCAGAGGTCTACTAAGCAGAGGTCAAGAGTGGATATTACATTTTTTTTCTTTCTGCAGTACTATGGAAAAGTGAATGAAAAAGCAAGGCCTTCTGCTTGATTGCCTGAAAATGCTAGGCTGATGTTTTCTTGTGTAGCTACTGGAGCTCTGAGATTGAATGCAGGAGTTCTTAAAGTGCTTTTGGGGAGCACTCGTAGATTTTTGGAACCAGTAACGTGGTGAATTTCTGTCTCAGATTTAAGCTTATTTGCAGGGATTTATTTCATACCCCCAGTTTCACAGACAAGGCTACTCCTAGACTAAAATGCATGTTTGAGCTGTTTTAACTGAAAGCAACTTGTATCTTAGAATATGTCAGTACTATTGTTTTGTCTCAAGATGCACACCAGTAGTGTTTTTTATTTTCTAGGGTACATTTATAAAAGCTACTTAAATACCCTAATTGTACTAAGGCCTAATCCTGGCTTAGTCTAAGCCCTGTCTGTGAATCCGGGCCTTATAGTTTCTTAGTTAAAGCTGCAGTGTAACACAATACAAGTAATTTTCAACCAGTAAGCTGTTAAAGCTCTGCCCTCTTTTGGAAAGTGGATTGGGAGTAGCAGCTCATTTGCAATTAAAGGGACACACCCAAATAGGGGCAAATTTGACAAGCTATAATAAATTATCTGTGGGGTATTTTGAGCTAAAACTTCACAGACACATTCTGGGGACACCAGAGACTTATATTACATCTTGTAAAAGGGGCATTATAGGTCCACTTTAAATTATAGTCATACCCTATATTTCTCAACACCATCACTTAAATGACTGCTCAGTTTGGAAAATGTTAAACTTACTTGACTTGACTCTTTGACTGTCACATCTGTCATTTTTGTTCATGTTTCATGTTTTCAGATCATGTTTAAATTCAAAGCCTTTTATTTTGAAATTCCTCATCACCCGGCCTGTCCAAATACCCACAATTACTGGGTGCTTCTGATTTCTGAATTCTGCATTTGTGCATCCTTGTTTCCTTTCCTCGCGTCTCAGCTCCACCCCCGTAGGATGCAAAGTAAGGATGCAAGGAAAGAAAATGAGGATAGGGGAATCGAAGGGCAGCTTATTTGTACATTGGAATATTCTTGATCACTCAAGCGTCACTTCACAGTGATCTGCTCAAGTGATCTGCCCTTATGTTGTTAAAGTTTGGTTATTTAAGAAATTCATAAAACATAAAAACGCAAGATGCCGTGTTGAAATATGTGAGATATGGTTTATTTAAACTGCAGAGGTAAAGCAAAATTATTGTGGCAAAATTTATACGTGTGCCAGGTTTTTCGACAAGAAAGAATTCATAGGATACACCTGTGAATCCTCGCTCTTAGATCCTCGCTCATAGAATTGAGATGTCCTTCATATATATATACAGGTGCTGGTCATATAATTAGAATATCATCAAAAAGTTGATTTATTTCACTAATTCCATTCAAAAAATGAAACTTGTATATTATATTCATTCATTACACACAGACTGATATATTTCAAATGTTTATTTGATGATTATAACTGACAACTAAGGAAAATCCTAAATTCAGTATCTCAGAAAATTAGAATATTGTGAAAAGGTTTAATATTGAAGACACCTGGTGCCACACTCTAATCAGCTAATTAACTCAAAACACCTGCAAAGGCCTTTAAATGGTCTCTCAGTTTAGTTCTGTAGGCTACACAATCATGGGGAAGACTTGCTGACTTGACAGTTGTCCAAAAGATGACCATTGACACCTTGCACAAGAAGGGCAAGACACAAAAGGTCATTGTAAAAGAGGCTGGCTGTTCACAGAGCTCTGTGTCCAAGCACATTAATAGAGAGGTGAAGGGAAGGAAAAGATGTGGTAGAAAAAAGTGTACAAGCAATAGGGATAACCGCACCCTGGAGAGGATTGTGAAACAAAACCCATTCAAAAATGTGGAGGAGATTCACAAAGAGTGGACTGCAGCTGGAGTCAGTGCTTCAAGAACCACTACGCAGAGACGTATGCAAGACATGGGTTTCAGCTGTCGCATTCCTTGTGTCAAGCCACTCTTGAACAACAGACAGCGTCTCGCCTGGGCTAAAGACAAAAAGGACTGGACTCCTGCTGAGTGGTCCAAAGTTATGTTCTCTGATGAAAGTAAATTTTGCATTTCCTTTGGAAATCAGGGTCCCAGAGTCTGGAGGAAGAGAGGAGAGGCACACAATCCACGTTGCTTGAGGTCCAGTGTAAAGTTTCCACAGTCAGTGATGGTTTGGGGTGCCATGTCATCTGCTGGTGTTGGTCCACTGTGTTTTCTGAGGTCCAAGATCAACGCAGCCGTATACCAGGAAGTTTTAGAGCACTTCATGCTTCCTGCTGCTGACCAACTTTATGGAGATGCAGATTTCATTTTCCAACAGGACTTGGCACCTGCACACAGTGCCAAAGCTACCAATACCTGGTTTAAGGACCACGGTATCCCTGTTCTTAATTGGCCAGCAAACTCGCCTGACCTTAACCCCATAGAAAATCTATGGAGTATTGTGAAGAGGAAGATGCGATATGCCAGACCCAACAATGCAGAAGAGCTGAAGGCCACTATCAAAGCAACCTGGGCTCTCATAACACCTGAGCAGTGCCACAGACTGATTGACTCCATGCCACGCCGCATTGCTGCAGTAATTCAGGCAAAAGGAGCCCCAACTAAGTATTGAGTGCTGTACATGCTCATACTTTTCATGTTCATACTTTCAGTTGGCCAAGATTTCTAAAAATCCTTTCTTTGTATTGGTCTTAAGTAATATTCTAATTTTCTGAGATACTGAATTTGGGATTTTCCTTAGTTGTCAGTTATAATCATCAAAATTAAAAGAAATAAACATTTGAAATATATCAGTCTGTGTGTAATGAATGAATAAAACATACAAGTGTCACTTTTTGAATGGAATTAGTGAAATAAATCAACTTTTTGATGATATTCTAATTATATGACCAGCACCTGTATGTGTGTATATATCCGACACCAACACCATGACCTTTTTTGAAAAGGCCGTTTGACTTAGTCTCTGCATGTTCGCTTTGGAATTTTCTGTACTGTATATTATTCTTTTAACTTATCTTTTCCAGCCTTAATAATATTTGATGTTTTCATATTATGGTTCTCTTTTTTGCTGTCCATCACTTAGAATTTCAAACATCTATCTCCAACAAACCATAACTGACACACACACGCTTGACAATTCATCCACGTCTGATGCTGACACTGATATACAGGAAGCACAGAGGAAACAGCAGCCAAGACTTCCTGTGGTTTTGTGCTGCTATCATTCACTTCTTCAGGCAGGAATGTGGGAAGCATCCAGACGCTGGTCGGCCTGCCATCTGCAGCGCTATTCATGAGCAGAAACACCGGGAAATCCATCCAGCTGGTAAACACAGTTAAATCTGTAACATGCTGCAGGAAGAACCAGTGTGAGGAGTCTGAGGTTAACCATATACTGCTTCCTCAAAGCCCCAGCTAAAAAAAATGTAACATTTTGCTAATGTTCCCATTAAGTAATGAAAATGTTATTTCTACATGTTCGCTAGATGTTGTCAGAATGTTATCAAAGTTCTGAGAACTTTAAAGAACTCTTTACAGGAACATTGCATAGAAAAGCATGTGTTAATACTTGAACTATGACAAATTTCAGATATTTCCGCATATGATTATGTTCTATGTTGTAAATTGTTTCCCCCAGAAAACTATATTCAGTTAAACTGCATGTGAACAAAATACTTAAAGCATACTTACATTTTTAATAACATATATTGCAAGATTGATTCTGGGTAAACGGCACAACCCAGAAAATCCTTGTGCCTTAAAATATCCTGAATGCTTATGGGCTGATCATGTTGGGTTCAACATCATTAATTTGCAGATATTCTGGCCTTGAGCCTAATGAAACTATTGAGCCAAATTTTATATTTGCATTTTTTGATTGCATTACTTGAAACCAGAACCTCAGATGTTGTAATTGCCTCTTTTTGAAGTATAATTAGCTTTTAGGTCTGAATAAAAAAAGATAAAATTACTTAAGAAATTAGATTTACTCCTGCACTTATTTCTCACATATTTGTCTCACAGTGTCAAAATTACTCATTAAGTACCAAAACTAGGACTGGTGCAGAACTAAAACTGTGTTCATATTATTAATTTGTTTTGATTATTATTTGTTATTATGAATAATTTTAAGACTTTGATAGTGAGCTGGAATTCTCAGACTTTTTTTGTCAGCTGAACCCCAAGTTAAAATTTTTAATAATTCAACAAAACCTTTGCATGTTCACAGTTCTCCGATGTTGGTTAATGGTCACATGACATGCAGGTAAAAAAAAAAAACTTTTTTAGTAGATGTTTTATTTTGATTGTTTTTATTTTAAAGGGGTCATGAACTGCGTTGTTTTATTGTTTTATAATGTTTCCTGGGGTGCACTTATAATGTTAATATGCTTTTTACATCAAAAATGGTCATAATTTAGAAATAAAAGGCATTTTCCTACCCTGATTTTAGCCCTCTGATTTGAACACTCTGTCTGAAGGGGCGTGCTGTGATTGGCTGACATTTGAAATAGCCAAGTAAGTGCTGCATTACATTTATATCTATGGCATTATATTTAGATCTGGCATGAAAGGTTGCAGTGATGCCAATCAGCCAATCACAGACTGACATATTGTTGAGTGCATGAATGCAGTGATCTCGTCATTGCAACTCAATTTCTGCACACTAACAAACGCTTTCATCGTCACTAACAGTGCAAACGTGATATAACTAAGAGATTCGTTAAATAAAATGGGAGTTTTCGCGGGAGTTCAGAACTCTGTCACTGCCCTGCAAACATGCGGGGCCCATGCTGGCTTTTTGCGGGCACAGTGGGCTAGGGCCAGCCCACGCCAAACCTAAACAGGCCCAGTGCGGCTTGCCCAGGCGAGGCCCACAGCTTTGGGCTCACTGCGGGCCCTCTGTGAGCAGCCCACACTAGCGAACTGCACACATTAAGCCCATGATGGCCCAGTGTGGGCCAGCCCGTTCGAGCCCAGAGCAACTTTTATACCTTTGGGCCCATGCAGGTTTTGTGTAAGCAGCCCACTTTCGTTTCCCATGCTCTGTTGGGCTGTATCTTTATACAGCATTTTCTGTTTTCTTAAATGACATATAAATTTATGTAAAATTACAAAAATAATCTGTAATTAATACAACAACAAAACAGTTGGATGGTCAAATGATTTGGCAGTAAAGTAAAATCTCCTTATTTAAAGGGTTAGTTCACCCAAAAATGAATATTCTGTCATTTATTACTCACCCTCATGCCGTTCCACACCCATAATCTTCGGAACACAAATTAAGATATTTTAGTTGAAATCCGATGGCTCAGTGAGGCCTCCATAGGGAGCAATGACACTTCCTCTCTCAAGATCCATAAAGGTACTAAAAACACATCTAAATCAGTTCATGTGAGTATGGTGGTTCAATATTAATATTATAAAGCGACGAGAATATTTTTGGAGCGACAAAAAAAACAAAATAACGACTTATTTACCGATGGCTGATTTCAAAACACTGCTTCATGAAACATCGGATCATAAATGAATCATTTTTGGGTGAACTAACCCTTTAAATAAGCTGAAAACACTGTCACATGACAAGAAGCAGAACATTAAACGCTAACAGATCTTTACTTATTACAATCCAGTTTCACTATTTCTTTCATACAAAACTTTTAGATGTTGATGTTTTATTGAAAATTGTCAATTTAAAAGTCACCGTTATTGAGGTGAGCGTTTGCTTTAGTTGGGCTCTTGACTTCTAATCTGTAATGTTTCTCTGGCTGCTGTAACTGTGTGTTTCTGAAGCACATTTGTTTTAGCAAAAATTGCAAGAAAAATTCGTGTTAGATGAAGTTGATTATTGATGATTCAATCATCATGCAGTGGTCAGAATCAAAGAGATTTACAGAGTATGATTTAGAAAATATTTGAGTGGCAGATATCCCTGCCAGTCATTGAACATTTCATTTTTAACAATCATGAACCGTTATTTTCATTAATGGTTAATGTGTGGCACCCTGTGCTGCCAGATTCATTGTTGTAAATTAATAGTGTGGGCCCTGTGTGGGCCCAGTGAGGGATTCCTGGGGGCTAAGTGAGGGCTGCCCGTGCAGGGCCAGCGTTAAGGGGCCAACGTTTTGAGCAGATGAATTTTTGAAACAGTGAATTTATCACCCTGCAAACAAGTGAGGGCTGCCCGTGCAGGGCCAGCGTTAAGGGGCCAACGTTTTGCCAATGAGCAGATTCTCAGGGGCCCTGCACTGGCCCTTTATCGCTTTCTTTATATAATTTAATCACAGTTTAAATAACAGATTATTTTCATCCTGCTAAGAGAAACAATGTGAAGTTGACCATTTATTCACTGGTTTGATATTGAATCATTACATATCAGATCAGGCATTAGAATTAACACAGTTATTTATATGTTGTTGCATTACTGTCGAGTCCATATCGTAAAGTCTGCTTGCAAAGCCTGTGCCGAAATGCGATTGATTTACCAAAGAATCCACAGTGAAATACAGAATAGAAATAAATAGTGTCAATTGAGACATTCACATTGTTGATAATAAATAACCATATTCCTAGCATGAGGATCCTTTGAAAGGTAATGTTATCGCTATTCTCTCCTCGTCATCTCACTAACACGCCAGTGGGCGGGGCTAACATTGCAATAATGAAGTAGGCGTTGATTTCTTCTGCAGAGGCGGCGTTTCACCTATATATGGGTAGGCACATTCCAGGATCAGTCATTCGATTGGCCTAGTGTCAATAAAAGCTTTTCCTGGACTAACAAGGACGTTTTCAGTTCTGAAACTTACAGGATATTCTTATATTTCGATGACTACTTATATATCAAAAGCTCGAGAAGAAGTTGATTTCTCAATTCATGACCCCTTTAATTTATTGAAATTTTACATTTTTAGCATTTGATCATTAGCTTTTCATTAACTCACAAAACTCCAGCAGTTCTCTGGTGTAGAAACTAAGTCATTAAATCAATGCACATAAGTGACTAGATCAATGTGACAATGCAAGGAAAATCCATTTACATGCATAACAGTCCTTGGTGACATTTCATAAAGCTCATGTTTCGCTCGAACAGAATGTTTCACGTTTGTGTACGTTTACTGTAACTGACATTCTGCTATTTTTAACTATTCATTTAAAACACTTCAGTCAATTAGTCACATTAGGTGTGGAACAGCAGCCAGATGCCTTTCTTTCATCCAGTAGTGTAGTGGTGCTCCACATTTACAACATATACACAATAATTATAGGACACACACTGACTAGCAAGAGGGAAAATGACAGACTTTATGAGAGTCTGTATTGGTTAGTATTGTCACTTAAATCTCCACTGATTAACACAAATGAGTCACACATGGCTCATGGTCTATAGAGAGCTGCCTATACGTAAGCAGTAACATGCCAATGTGAATGCTATTCCAAGCCATTTTTAAGATAACTATTTTTGTATCTTTGACGGAAAGGGGAATCCCACAATGCATTGCAAATCAAAGATAAATTCAAGATGGCAGATGAATTCATTCATCAAGCCCAGCTAACAAAAATATGTTCTAAGAACTTTTTGCTATAATGTTCCAGATAAGTTATGAAAACTTTGTTTCTGAATGTTCTCTGAACATTTTTTAAATGTTTCAAAAATGTTTTTTCCTTGTGTGAACATTAAAGGAACATGAACATTCCATTTTATCATTCTGCAAACATTATGGGAACGTTACTTTTGAATGTTCTAAAAACATTCTTAAACAAGTAGAAATTGTTTTTAGAATATGTGTAAAGACCAGATAACATTGAACTAACATTCTTTTAACATTACTGGAAGAACGTTTGTTCGTAACTTTGAGAGAACCTTGCCAGAAATGTCAGCCAAAGAACATTTCCTGTTAGCAGGGAGACTTCTTTGAGATGAAGGCAACATAAAATCATAGAAAAAGAGAAAAGCAGACAGACAAAGAAAGGAAAAAGAAGAAACGTGTAGGTGGATAAGGAGGATGTAATTAGGAAGTGACGTGACACCTGCTGTGTGTGAAAACACAAAACACAGTGTATATTTTTAGTTAAGATATCTGTAGGTTCTCTAAGTTCAAGAAAACAGAAAAAGCAAATGACAGGATAAGAAAAAGCTGTGAGGATGATCGTCAGAAGGGATGGCTCATTTATCAATGCAAAAAGAGGTCAAATGCATTCGTCTCCTCATTAACTTAACAATAACAGTCTGGAAGTAATTATATTACAAATAAATGGATTTTCTCTCAGGATTTATAATTTATGCAGATTTGGACACTTTTGGAGGAGTTCACACTGGAAAGTGTCTTGAAATGCATTTAATTAAAACATATACTGTATATAATACTGTTTTTTTTACGCTATCTAATTATTTAATATAATGTAATTATATTTTTCCATATGTGACCCTCAGAATTAGGCTTCAGAATCTCCATTCACAGAACAATATTTTGATATGACGATGCGTGTTCGTGCTCATGGTTGGGAGGGAAGCTTGGAAAATTAGTCCAGATTCGCTTCATTTGCCAGCCTGTCACTCAGTTGCTCACTTCTGCCTGATCGAATGTGGCATCTGTTGATTGTGACTGATGCTTAATGTCTGGGCTGTTAGTGCTGCTTCAAGATTACTTTGGACTGAACATTCCTAAGGTGGAAAAATTAAGCTTAAAATGAAAATCTACACTGCCCACACCTGCAAATGTATTAGAGAAATATCAGTGTGACATGTGTTCTCTAAAGAAAATAGGTCTAGTGTGGAAAAATGAAAGAAAAGAGTGACCTCACTCGTACAAATTCGTACAATTTGTCTAAACCCCAATGATGGGTAGGTTTAGGGGCAGAGTTTGGGATAGGTCATTCGTATGAATTCAGACAAATTCGTCAACTCGTAAAATAAGTATGATTTAGCAAAAAAAGTATGAATTCATACGAATTAGCCACCTCGTAAAATACGTACGAATTGCCGTGAGATCGGGTTGAAAGTAATATATGAGTTTTGAGACCTGCAGTAGATACACTATTGCTTGTAACTTTTGACCAGTAGGTGGTGCTGGTTTGAAACTTTGCACATACAGTTGTGGCTAAAACTATTGGCAGTGACAAATTGTTTTGCAAAGTTTGCTACTTCAGTATTTGTAAATTATTTTTCCATATTTCTATGGTATACTGGAAAATTAATAAGCATTGCATAAGTTTTAATGGCTTTTATTGGCAAAATCTTTCAATATATGCAAAGAGTCCATATTTACAGTGTTGACTCTTTTTCATAACCTCTGCAATTTGCTCTGGTATGCTGGATGGTGATCCATTCTTGCCTTATTAGTGCTCGGAGATGATCACATTTTGGGCTACAATTTCTGCTACCCCTTTTCCAACACAGTTCCGGTGCGGGTTCCCAGTCTTTTTCCATTCTCAAACCGTTCTGTGCATTTCCACTGTATAAAAGGTGGTTCCAGGCCAGAAAGATCATTCTCACTGTCTCATTGAGCAATGTAATAACTTTGCAAGTGACATGTGAAGGCCAAGCATACTCAGAATTTGTCCCTGAATTTAACACATCAAAGTTAGAAAACACAGTGAGAGATAGACACAGTGTTTGAGAGAGGTAGTAAATCAACTGTTTCAGTTTCAGTTTATCTTAGAAAAGGACGGATGAGAGTACCAGCAGTTTATGTGAGCTGATGGTTTGCTAGAATCACTCCTGGTACTGTGAACAGCAAAACAGAAGCGCCACACTGCCTTCACAAACATCGGGATGCACACTGTTTGGTTTGAGACTGTTTATAGTATGGTAAACAACACATAGCAGTGTTACTTCACCATTCTTTTCTCAAGTCTGTGGAAAAATGCGGCCGGTTCGCAACAGGCTCCAGTTTGCCTGGCCAAAAACAGGCTCTGGCTCCAGAACACGAACCATTCTGGGGGAAAAGGGGTATGCTTGTCCACTTGCCTTTTGAGGATTGACCGCAGGTTCTCTTTGGGATTAAGACACAAGAAGTTGCAT
The DNA here is from genome assembly GCA_036281575.1 of Ancherythroculter nigrocauda. Lineage (NCBI taxonomy): Eukaryota > Metazoa > Chordata > Actinopteri > Cypriniformes > Xenocyprididae > Ancherythroculter > Ancherythroculter nigrocauda. Next base: position 53,887,706 of record VTFQ01000004.1, read on the forward strand.
GGCCACAGATCCAAAATGTCAATGTATTGATCCCCAAATCATTTAATTATCACTTTTGCCTTGTGACATGCTGGAAAATGCACACCAAATTGATCATTGTGAGAAGTTGCTCTTGCAGGACATTTTGATACCAGTCTATTCCTGGCATTGTTTTTGGGAAGAATTGTGAAAGAGTCGATTCTTTTGGATGAAAAGCAACCCTACACATGGACGGACTCATGATGCTTCACTGTCGGCATGACACATGACTCAAAGTGTTCACCTTTTCTTCTCTGGACAATCAATTTTCCAGATGTCCCAAACAGTAGGAAGTGGGCTTCATCAGAGAAAACAACTTTGCATCAGTCTCCTGCTGTCCAATCCCTGTACTTCCTGCACAAAATTCAGTCTGTCCTTGATGTTTTCCTTGAAGTGGCTTCTTTGCTGCCCTTCTTTCCTTTCCTTTCTTTACTTATAAAGCACTTTCAGCACAACTCATGGTTGATCCAAAGTGCTGAACAATGCAACTAAAATCTGAGAAAAAAGAAAAACAATACAAAAGAACACAAAACAACACAATACAAACATTATAACTGGTTGAAAGTAGTTTTAAGCAGACACTTAAAACTTGATCAATAAGAAGCAGTTCTAACAAAAATTGGTAAATTATTCCATACACTAGGACCAGCAGTGCACCCTAGTTTTAGGAACAGAAAGGAGACCAAGATTACAAGATCTCAAGGACCTATTTGGTTTAAATCTAGAAACAATGTGAATCAACTCCACTATAACTGAGGCAACAAACTTTTTGCGAAACACAAAATTTGTCACAGCCAAAACTTTTGGCCATGGCTGTACACTAAGGACATAGTTTCAATGATAATTTATTAAGGTTGATTTCAGTAAGCCAACGTGTTGCCAAGATACAGTCTAATTTAACTGGCATCCTATCAAATGCTAAAGATAGCAAGATCGCTCAGGGCATCACAACAAAACTACAAAGCAAGTTCAATGTTAATACATGAAATCATTCCTGATTGAAGTTGTAGCATCAAATTCATTAATGCAACTGGACTGACTTCAATTTTTGACCACAGTGGTCTCAAGATAATTGTATCTAAATTTGAGGACAATATGTTGGAAATGATAAGCTGAAAATCCAGACAAAAAAATATTAAATTTCTACTATAGGTTCAATAGTTATTAAAATGTACATTATATTATGTTGGTGTTCCTAGAGGATATTTGGTAACACTTTAGCATGGGGAACAATTCTCACTTTTACCTAGTTGCTTATTAGCTTGCAAATTGGCTGTTTATTAGTACTTATAAAGCACATATTAATGCCTTTTTGTTTATGACCATATTCTACATCCCTAAATCCTACCCATGCCTAAACTTAGGGTGCGTTCACACTTGTCATGTTTGGTTCGATTAAAACGAACCCTGGTGCGATTGCTCGGTTAGTGCGGTTCATTTTTTGAACATATGTGAACGCTGCCATCCGAACCCTGGTCCGTACCAAACAAGCGGACCGAGACCACTGAAAAGATGGGTCTCGGTCCGCTTCCAAACGAACTCTGGTGCGGTTCGAATGATATATGAACGCAACACGGACCAAAGACATGTAACCGAACCAAAAACAGGAAGACGAGACCCTAAAAAGGACAGAATCCTCACGCATGTCGGTTTTTCTTGTCATAGTCGCGAGTTTGCCCATCACAAGCATCAGACGCGCATCTCCACGCAGCAGATCGTTTGTGTGTGTGACGGATGGATTCCCGCCGCTGTTTTTACTACTTTACACATTTTATAAGCTCTTCACGAGTTCCCAGCTGGCCAAAATACCATCACATGCAGGCTACACACACACAACGAGCGCATTTACCTCAGCAAACAGCATTGTTTTGGATGTTCGGTAAGTTCCGTCTCAAAATAGGCAATACGTCATAAAATCCGACCAATCACGTTGTGAATGTATCCCTATGCCTTAAGGTTCGGTATCTTTTGGTTCGGTGATAAAATTGCCAATGTGAACGCTAATCGGACCAGGACTAAATGTTTTTTTTTCTTCTTTGGTCCGGACCTAATGAACCAAACGAACCGAACTACAAGTGTGAACGCACCCTCAAACGCTATAACAACTACCTTACTAACTATTAATAAGTTTTTTGAGGCAAAAGTCGTAGTTAATAGTGAATATGTGTTCCCTTATACCAAAGTGTTACTTTGGTAAGTGTTATATTTAAATTGTGGTGCTTGGGCCCTAAAAGCGTAATGTAGAAAAGCATAATGTCACATCAAAGTTATTATTTACAACAATGCTATTTTATATTTAACTACCATTATTCCAACAAATTAATTGTGATTGTGAAGGTGATCCTGAGACCAACAGATGACATTCCGCCTTCACATGCAGGAACGCCCTCTGAGATGACATGGTGTCTAGACACGTTCGGCCCCAGACGAATGTGTCTGGCTTAGTTGGTGCTTAGTGCTTAGCCATAGAAACACACACACACACACACACACACACACACACACACACACACATGTTTGTTTTTGTGAATTGTGGGGACTTTCCATAGACTTCAATGCATTTTACACTGAACAAACTGTACATTCTATCCCCCTACCCTGCCCCTACCCCTAAACCTAACCCTCACAGGAAACTGTGCAAACTTTTACTTTTTCACAAAAACTCATTCTATATGATTTATAAACCCATTTACATTGTGGGGACCGCTGGCTGGTCCCCACGATGTAGGTGAACTCAGGTTTATATTACATCATGGGGACATTTGGTCCCCACAATGTAATATAAACAAAAGCACACACACACATACACACACACACACACACACACACACACACACTGTGTTTGGTAAAGCTTCTCTCCTCCTGCCCACATGGCACAGCAGACATGCCACTCTGTGTGGCAAACAGACATTGGCAGCACACCTTCTCTCATCTCTCTCTTTGCTGCATGTCTGCAATCCCTTATTTACACCCTGTTTGAGTATATCTGTATGTGTTATTGAAGAAGAATAAGGTACAGAAGGGTGATGATGAGACAGACAATGTGCATGTAGTAAAAGGCATCTGAAGCATAAAACTCAACTATTGATGCAAAAGTTGGGGGACAATTGGATTTTTTAAAGAAATCAAAACTTTTATTCAGCAAGGACACATTAAACTGATAAACATTCATAGTAAATAATAAATGTATAAATAATACATAATGAATAATAAATGTTTCTTGAGCAGCAAATCATTATAACGCCTATTTTACAATTTTTTTTAGACATTATCGGAGATGCGAGTTCCAGGCCATCAGCGGCCGTTCGTTGCTCGTGTACAAGCCAAACAGCTTGAACAGCTTCATTTTGGCCAGCGCTTCAGGGATTTGCTGCTGGATCTTATAGCGGTTAACGCTATGATTAAATATGAGTCACATATTTCAGGTCTAAACAACTACATTCTCACCTAAAAGCTCTTAAAACTACAGTTCGTGGTACAACCAGTGTGGCATTCGCAAAAATTGCGGTGGAATTGCTCGGCCGCCATGACAGTCGCTTCAAGCGGAGTGATACAATCGGTGAAAAGGTAGGAGTGCTGTTATCACTGAAATATTGAATGGCTATCAACACACAGCTACTTGTGTGATATTGCTCATACAGTGCACAGCATAAATGAGTACACCCCCTCTGAAACTTCTGAAAATCAGCAATTACTCAATTACTTAGAAGACATTTTAGGGTTCTTCAGAGATATAATGTTACAGCAAGTCTGCTTAATCAATTACCAAAGAAGCATGTCAAAATTATTCAGGAAAATAAGATTTTCTTATCAAGGTGATAAAATGTTGTGTAGCAAAAATGAGTACACCCTCCTAAAAGTTGCTAAATAAAAAATTTCTAGTGTAAGTTTAAGGCAATGTTTGATCAACAGGTAAGTATGTTGAACCAAAACATTTAAAGAGAAGTAATTTCTTGACAATTAAAAGTGTTATATAGCCCACTGAATCATTCTCCGACTTAATGCTGACAACAATGGAACCACTTGGGAGAGAACTGTCAGGAGACTTATTTCTTGGTACAAAAGAGGACAGTGCTACAAGAGGATTACCAAATCATTGTTTTAAGTGTGAAAATACAGCAAAAGTAACACAGAAATTCAAAAACAATGAACTTGTGACAATCCCCCTGAAATAATCAGGCCTTCATTTTAAGCTTTCATTTAGTGATGAGGGATTTTTTTGCTAGACAAAGAACAGGCGAAATACCAAGTGATTTTCTCAGAGCCAGCAAAAGCTATGAAAAGAGTGACTGTTTATCTCACAGAGTAAGATGCAGCCTGCACAAATGACATGCACGGTTGTTGTTCTCACTGGAACTACCTACTATAGCCAAAGCACAATAAAGTCACTTAGCCATTTCTAAAGCCCATATTTACAAAATATAGATTCTGGGAATCAATACTCTGGTCTCATGAGACCAAATCAATCATTTTGGGTCTAACAGCATTAAAATGTTCTGGTGTTGCTAGAGGAGGAGAACAGTGAGAAGTGCCTGGTTCCTACAGTAAAGTTCAGTGGTAGTAAAGCTCTTATACAGGGATGTATGAGTGCTGAAGGTGTGAGGGAGTTGTGCTTTATCAATGCTGTCATTAATTCCCACACCACTGTGTAATTTAATACACAGACTTGAAACAGAAGATGTTACCCTTTCCTCATTCCCTGCATTGTTGGGCATTTTTTCAACATGACAATGGGGATATGCATTCTCCCAAGGTGAAAAACCTTCTGTGGACATGTACTGCACTCAATCTTAACACTCTTGAGCGCCTGTGGGGGATTCTGTAGAGATGAGTTGAGCAACACTCCCCATTAAAGATCAGGGCATTTAATGAGCTCATCATCCAGGAGTTAAACAGGACAGATGTGACAATTTGTCATAAACTTTTACACTCCGTGCCAAGAAGGTTCAGAGCAATATATTCAAAATTATGGAGGGCATACTAAGTGCCAGAATATTATACATTTGTTGAATTAAATCTAGGATGCACTCATTTCCGCAATCCTTAATTTAAACAAAATTGGCTAATTTACTTAATTTATGGCTATTAATGACATTATATTTCTCAGTTTTTATTATGTATATGTTCAATACATTTTAGTTTTGCCATTTTTCTATGAATTGTATTAGTGATCATAAAGAAAATACATATTTTGTATTTGTTCAGAGGGGGTGTACTTATTTATGCTGTGCACTGTATTTATATGTGTGTGTGTGTACATGTAACTTGTTGTACCATTTCTTGCAGAATCATTTAGCAGAATAAACAAACAAAACCATCAAATACTATTAGCAATTCTTCCTGTTTTTTTTTTTTTTTAATTAATCTGCTATACTATGCTGCAGCTTTTATTCTAATGGCAACAAATTACTTCAATGGAAATGGGAAAAACCTGGTGTGTGTTTGTGACTGGTGTATATTCTTGTAGCTGCGTGTGTCTCAATAACTTTAATTACCGAGAGTGTGATTATGAAAGATTGAAGTTTTTTTCCCTTCTCAGTTCTGGGAAAATCACTCCTGTAATTAGTTTCGTGAGAAGGTCAAATCTCAGTGACTGAAGGGAAGCTGCATAAGCCAACATTTTGCACGCTCTTGTGCTTTTTCATGCAGCTGTGTTTAGACTTCTGATGGGTTAGGTTAAGCTAACACTCAAAGATACAGTAAAACTCTATGCTACACACCTTCATAGACAAGTCAAACGCATTTGGTTTGATTGCTTAGTTCAAAACAGAGTTAAATTCCACCCATATGCCTCCACAGGTCTGTTTTTACATTATACTTTTGGGTCCAAAATGCTGTATGTTTGTGTGAATATTTAATTGGGGTTCACTATTTTTATATTCAAAAAAATGTATGGAGAATAAATAAATTGAAGTGTAAGCAACACTGAGGTCAAAGTGATCCAAATAAAGCAGTTTCTTCCCACAAGCTGTCAGACTGCTGAATGGCCATCTGACAACCTACAACTGGACTGTCCACCATCTCCCTTCATTATATTCTCCTTCAGACCAATCTTTACATTGCAGCTACACTGTATTTACTGTCAAGGAATAGTTCAGCCAAAAAAATTCTGACATCCAAACCTGTAAGATGTTATTTTCCAGGCAAGCACAATATTCGATTTTTTTTTGTTGCTCTTTTTTTATACAACATGTAGTTTGTAGTGACCAATCCAAATAAGGACAAAAAATATTATTATATTAATATATATATTTTTTAATCATGTCCTTCAAAACCGGTAAGATGTTATTTTTCCAGTAGATTTTCTTCCTGCTGTTTTTAACAACAGTTTTGTCACAGTCATGTTAGTTCTCACTGTCTTGTTTAGTTTTAGGGTGTATTAACATGACAACGATGTACTAAAGACAGAAAAGTTTTCCTTTGCATTTTTCTCTTACAGATGACAATGTTGTCAAAACGATCCGTGTTCACACGCATCCATGAAAATTACTAAAATACAATGTATTATTCATGCCAGGCCAGTATTAGTGACGTCACATTGTAAAGAAAAACTGTGCGACTATAGATGTACTGAAATAAGCATGACATCTGCGTTTTCACAAATTCACATTTTTGTAGTTTACATGGAGACAATAACGGTTTAGTTTGCAAAAACTTGAACTCCAAATCCTGTTTTCAGGCCCCCAAAATGCCGTTATCATGTAAATGAACGACCTAACGACATGCATATGAAACAACGTGTAAATGAACGACATTTTCCTTTTTTATTTGGCCCCTTAGTCTTTAGTTTTCATTGTCTTTGCTCAAGTTCTAGTTGCTCATTAGTTGTCATCGTTTCTAATTAGTCCTCAGGCCTCATTTATAAAATGTTGCGCAGAAACCGTCCTAAATTTGATCTTACGATCATTTCTCTGATGTGCGTATGTGTGATTCATAGAATGAACATACACACAGAAAACAAGCGTACGCCTCTTCAGATGTGAAATCTATAAATCTCAAATGATCTTGAACTTGCGTGCAGCTGAATGGTTTCAGTTCTCCGCATTTTAAACAACACCTAATTAATGTCATTTACATATAAAAGATCACCAGTCATTGTCCAAATCCTTGGCGAGCTGCAGTAACCTGCAGTAATCTGACCAGGAAAAGTGTGTACAGTACATCTGCTCAGACCCTGACATGGCGCTAAGCTCTTTTCCATGTCAAAGACAGTTTTTATAAGTGTTGGCGTGGATTTAAGCGTACGCACACTCTAAGATCAAATCTGTGCATACGCACGCTTTATTAATGAGGCCCCTCACCTGTTCCCTGTTCTGTTGATTACCTTCCTCGTGTATTTAAGCCTTCTGTCTTCTACAGTTCATTGTCTCTCATTAACAATATGGTTTATGTGTAGTATTATGGTTCGTGTTTATTAAAAGTTCCTTCTGCGTCACGCATTGTCTTTCGGATTTACGCTACAGTCAACCGTGACAGGTTTATAGTGACCTGTCAGGATCCGCAAAATGATATATATATATATATATACAGTACAGTCCAAAAGTTTGGAACCACTAAGATTTTTAATGTTTTTAAAAGAAGTTTCGTCTGCTCACCCAGGCTACATTTATTTAATTAAAAATACAGTAAAAAAACAGTAATATTGTGAAATATTATTACAATTTAAAATAACTGTTTTCTATTTGAATATATTTCACAAAGTAATTTATTCCTGTGATCAAAGCTGAATTTTCAGCATCATTACTCCAGTCTTCAGTGTCACATGATCCTTCAGAAATCATTCTAATATGCTGATTTGCTGCTCAAGAAACATTTAATGTGTACAATTGTACAAAATATTTGTGTACAATATTTTTTTTCAGGATTATTTGATGAATAGAAAGTTCAAAAGAACAGTGTTTATCTGAAATCTAATCTTTTGTAACATTATTAATGTCTTTACTGCCACTTTTGATTGATTTAATGCATCCTTGCTGAATAAAAGTATTCATTTCTTTAATTTCTTTAAAAAAAAAAAAAAAAAAATTCTTACTGACCCCAAACTTTTGAACGGTAGTGTATAATGCTACAGAAGCTTTGTATTTCAGATAAATGCTGTTCTTTTGAACTTTCTATTCATCAAGGAATCCTGAAAAAAAAAGTACACAACTGTTTTCAACATTGAAAATAATCATAAATGTTTATTGAGCAGCAAATCAGCATATTAGACTGATTAGAAGGATCATGTGACACTGAAGACTGGAGTAACGATGCTGAAAATTCAGCTTTGCATCACAGGAATAAATTACTTTGTCAAATATATTTAAATAGTACACAGTTATTTTAAATTGTAATAATATTTCACAATATTACTGTTTTTTTACTGTATTTTTAATTAAATAAATGTAGCCTTGGTGAGCAGACGAAACTTCTTTTAAAAACATTAAAAATCTTAGTGGTTCCAAACTTTTGGACTGTACTGTATATATATATATATATACATACACATTTACCTCTCCAGTGGATCACAAAAAATATCCAAATAAATAATTTTTACAATTTTTATACTATTATTTATATGATTTGTTATATTTTTATGTTAATCAGTTTAATTATGCCCAATTATATTTGGAGTTTAGACAACTTGTAGAATAATGTGTAGTAGTGTAATGTACAATATAAGTATGCTATACACGACAAACACTGACATCCAACACACCTCAGAGTGAAAATAGCCTGAGATTTAGTGTATATTCGATCACAGGAGGCTGAGCGCTTTGGCGTTGTTTTCCCTCAGCCCTTTGAGACAGGTTTGATGACTGTCAACAGCCCCTGTGCCTCGCGCAGTAAACCTACCCAATTTGCACACCTTCTCTTTTCCTCTCATTGCTCTTCCTGTGAATTACTCGCATGTCCCTCCGGAGCTGTCTGTTACCGTCAAACACTCGCTCCCTCGCTCCCAGAGCTTCCCGCCTCCACGACGAGCAGCGTGGAACGAAACGAGACGATTTATCCTCAGACATTACACTGGAACGTATGTATTCTCTTCTCTCTCTGAGTGGAAAGACACCACATGCTAGAGATCGAGGGGTTACTAATATAAAATAATGCGCTGACAGAAGGTTTGCGCCAGTCTTTCCTCGCAATTATTAACATTATGACACATCAAATTATAATTTTACATTTAAACTAGTTTATAAAATAGCATATAAGGGGGAAAGGCTTTATGCGCTATAAATATTTTATGGTATAGCCTAAATATTTTATAGCTCATAAAGCTTTTCTGCCAAACAAATTGGCCAATGCGCATTTTCAATAGCAATGGGTAGGCCTACAGCTATTCATTCTTTGAAAATGTTGAAATGTTGAACAAATTGCTAAAGGCTACCATCACTAGCCATGGATTATCCCTTACTTGTCCTTTAAAATAGCTTTAATGCAATAAACGGTAACACTTTAGAATACTGATCCTTCATTAATGAATAACTACACAGGAACAAATGAATAATGCATTATTAACACTCTAGTAACTACTATTAACTAACAATAAACTCTGATTAATGAATTAGTAAGTACACAGCAAAATCTCCAGAGTTAAATCAACTCTGCTCAGAGTACATATGGTCCCTCTCTAAATAGTGTTAAAATAACACTAAAGCAGAGTTAAAGTTAATGAGATAATAAAGCAATTAATTAAGTGATGATTGTGCATTAGTGATGAACACCTGCTGTTAACAAGCAGAATCACAGAAGAAAAGAGAAACACAAGAACTACAACTGACTTCAGTCACAGCCTTATTAATTGCTTAATTATCTCATTAACTTTAACTCTGCTTCAGTGTTACTTTAACACTATTTAGAGAGGGACCATATGTACTCTGAGCAGAGTTGATTTAACTCTGGAGATTTTGCTGTGTAATAGTGCTCAGTTGAAGGTGGTAGTTCACTATTAACTAATAAGTAACTACTGTTTTTTCATACCTCCCAGAGAACTACTAAGAACTACTATATACAGGTTCGTAATTAACATGAATGATGCATAATGTATAATTAATTCTAAAGTAAAGGCCTTGGTAAACCACTAGTAATGACTGAAGTATTACTAAATAATTAAGAAGGAATTACTAATTATTTGGATCAGTATTCTAAGGTGAAAAACATGACAACTCTCTAGTAACTACTGTAGTCATTGTAAACGTTTGATGTTTTTGTATGTTTTTGTACAGTAATTCCTTATGATATATTTGGTAACACTTAAGTAATTACTAGTGGGTTACCATGATCTTCACTTTAGAATACTGACCCAAATAATTAGTAGTTCCTTTAGAAGGATGTAGTAACACTTAAGTAATTACTAGTGGGTTACTATGATCTTCACTTTAGAATACTGATCCAAAAAAGAAGTAGTTACTTTAGAGTTATATAGTAACTCTTGAGTTATTACTATCCAATACTTTACAAAAACCTCAAAAGTTTACAGTGACTTCAGTAGTTACTAGAGAGTTATCATGCTTTTCACTTTAGAATACTGATCCAAATAATTAGTAATTCCTTCTTAAGTATTTGGTAATACTTCAGTCATTACTAGTGGGTTACCAAGGCCTTTACTCTAGAATTAATTATACATTATTCATTATCCACATTAATTACGAACCTGTATATAGTAGTTCTTAGTAGTTCTCTGGGAGGTATGAAAAAAACAGTAGTTACTGATTAGTTAATAGTGAACTACCACCTTTAACTGAGCACTATTACTTACTAATTCATTCATCAGAGTTACTTGTTAGTTAATAGTAGTTACTAGAGTGTTAATAATGCATTACTCATTTGTTCCTGTGTAGTTATTCATTAATGAAGGATCAGTATTCTAAAGTGTTACCCAATAAACTACATTTAGTTAGCCTACTTCCTTATATAGATTTTCTCAGTCGGCTGTTCTTGAATAGATTTTTTTTTTCTCAAAACAACAAGTTGACCTCTGAACAACTATTTTCTTGTTCTCATCAGATTTGCATTTTTTTTTCTTAATTGCATATGTTTTGTCACATTTGAGCAAAAGAGCAAGTAGCTACAGTTGTCTACAGTTTGCACAATAACTAAATGCACATGGCTTGCTGATCAAAACTGACAAATTGATTAATTGTCAAACTCTTCACAACTTCTAAACATTCTTTCATCATCATGTGATTCCCGGTTTGATATTGAAGTCACAGTTTGGTAAGGATTCAGTACAGCACACAGCAAAATCAGTTAAATCAACTCTGCTCAGATTACATATGGTCCCTCTATATATAGTGTTAAAGTGAAACTGAAGCAGAGTTAAAGTTAATGAGATAATTAAGTGATTAAGTTATGATTTAGCATTAGTGATGAACACCTGCTGTTAACAAGCAGAATCACTGAAGAGAAACACAATAACTACAAATGACTTCCAGCCACAGCCTTAGATGAAATCAACTGAAGAGAAAAGACATTAAATCTCTCAAGATCTGATTAAACAACTCCACAAACAGCATATTATCTCATTAACTTTAACTCTGCTTCAGTGTTATTTTAACTCTATGTAGAGAGGGACCATATGTTCTCTGAGCAGAGTTGATTTAACTCTGGGGATTTTGCTGTGGAGGAGGGAGAAAACTAAACGTTTTTTTTTTTTTTAATTGGGTTACTGAACAAACTGTGTCCCTGTCTTTAAATAAATTTAATTATAATTAACATTTTATTAAAAAAAATCTATCTCTGCTAATGCTGTAAACTATACAGGGAGCCCTTTCTTGCACATTACTATAATATTAAAGGTTACAATTAACAAGCCCAAATTCTTAAATTAAGTTGCTATTTATTTTGAGATATAATAATCAACACTCACAATTTTTGTATGCAAACATGTAAGCATGTTTTTGCATTAACTTCTAAATCTGTTTCTACACCAATTCATTGTTAAAGTATATTCATTTACAAAGAGCGATTACATGAGATGCATTTCAGTAAGTTGTACTGTATCTTTCAACATACCTTCAGATGTTCATTTGTTTATACTGTAACTAGTATTAAAGAGGAAGAGATGCTCGCGTTCACTCGCGCTCCGCTCTTTCGCTTGAATGAGGTGCCTATACAGCGATCTATCACGCCACATTAAAGAGCAACAAAACAGCATTTATTGTTTGAATTTCGTGACAAAATGGACAGAAATTGAGGAATGAGACTTTGTTACTTATTGAAAGTAACAAAACACAGAGCTTATTGCGATTACTGGTGGTTAAAAGTGGTTAATGGGCTACAGCTCTGTATTTGTCAGTACATGTGTACCGAACCAAAAGACGCATATTGAAAAATTTCGGTACGAATATGTGTACCGTTACACCCCTAAGGTAGGGTAGGCAATTTGAAAGCATGAGATCCTACCCTCCCTTCAGAGCGTCTCCAAACCCACTCCTCCTTCAAAACACATAAAAGCACACAGCAGAGTCTGCAAAGCATCACAAGATGAGAGACAGCATTAAATTACCTTATGTTTCAAAGCACATAACATTACAATAGTAATGAACGTAAGCAAATTACAGAGCTATTACTTGTACCACCTGACTGCTGCAGATTCATTTTGGTGTTGATAGTGTTGACATAGAAATGCATAAATCTGAGTCTGAGGACGTGAACAGCTATGGGTAGAAGTTCAAGGGTTTCCATCTTTTAAGGGGTCATGAATTGAGAAATCAAATTTTCCTTGAGCTTTTGCTATATAAAAGGTCATCGTACTATAAGAATATCCTGTAAGTTTCAGAACTGAAAACTTCCTTGTTAGTCAAATAATGTGCCTATCTATAAGTGAAACCCCGCCTCCACAGAAGAAATCAACGCCTACTTCATCATTGCAACGTTAGCCCCGCCCACTGGTGTGTTAATGAGAAGGGAAGAGCTATACAGGATTGAAAATAATATTACCTTTCAAAGGATCCTAATGCTTGGAATATGGTTATTTATTTTCAACCATGTGAATGTCTGAGTTGAGCTTTATTTATTTCTACTCAGTCAATCAATCGATCGCTTTCAGCAGACACGCCCCTTCAAACAGAGCGTTCAAATAAGAGGACTACAATCAGGGTAGCAAAAATGCCTTTTCATTTCTAAATTGACAATTTACAATATGTTTTTTTACATCCAATTGACAATTGGATGTAAAAATCATATTAACATTATAAGTGCACCCCAGGAAACATTATAAAACAATAAAACAACGCAGTTCATGACCCCTTTATTTACGGTTATGACATGGTGTAAACAACAAACTAAAGCTTGTTGTTTTGGTTCAGGAGAAACTGTAAAAGGTGGCTGCTGTTTGTTTGCAGACCAATCATTGCATTCGATCATTTATTTGGTAGTGAGACTTCCATAAATGTTATATGTACAGTACATGTTTTACTATTTAGACCACTTTTAATATTGATTGCTATCAGGATATGAAGAGAGTTTCAAACAGTATAACAAAAAGTGTTTATAAAACAAATTTCCTATACCCTACCTTTAAATGTAATTTTAAACCAACCTTTAATTTTCACTTTAAACTCTGCTTAGCAAGCTACAGTTCCGAAGTAGCTTCCCCAAAACTGGTGAATAAACAAACCTGCAGGGCAGATGGAGGGAGTTAGAATCAAGTTGGACCAACCTCGGAAATCAAACTAAATATGAGAAGAAACACTCATTTGTTGGACTTGCAAGGTCAATTTTGCTTCAAACTAATAAAACAATAGGCCATTTGCAGCCGCTCCCATTTCCTCTGGTCTCTGCTCTTGTGGAGAGGCTGGATCTCTGTCCTACTGTCCTGCCAAGACAGACCCCAGTGGATGCCAGCCGGAGACGGTGTGATTTCTGCCCATGAAGGCCTCTCGCTAAGTGCTATGTAAGCTGTGGTGAGCCGCCCTCATCCTCTGGCACAGAGGAATCAGTTTCTGGGCTTCTGTGGAGCCACAGTGAGCAGGATCCATTTGCCAAGCCATTAAAGCATGAATGTGTACTAGAAACAAGCCTTTAATTCTTCAAAGGACTATAAACAGTTTCTTTCCTTAGTCTCATATGATTGCCGTCCATGTCCAGAATCCTGCTGCTAATTTGATTTGAGATGTTCAGTGAATATTCAGTGCTCAAACAGAATCTATCACTATATACAAAATTTATGTCAGGGTGTTAGAACAAGATTTGAATTATTTACTAATGTATGACCACTATGTAGAAATCAGGGAAATTTTTATTGCTTTGAAACTAGATTTTGAAAACTCCATACAAGACATGCTCTTCCCAGTGTAAAAACTAACTAAAAATATTAAACATTTAAATAAAGCTGAAATAAAATAAAATATTAGATGGAAAACTTAAATGTAAAAACTTAAATGAAAATTAGAAATGTTGCTTTATTAGCTAACTGAAATAAAAACAAGTCTATGTTGAAGTTAAACATTACTTTATGAATAGCCAGTGTTATTATATATATATATATATATATACAGTACAGTCCAAAAGTTTGGAACCACTAAGATTTTTAATGTTTTTAAAAGAAGTTTCGTCTGCTCACCAAGGCTACATTTATTTAATTAAAAATACAGTAAAAAACAGTAATATTGTGAAATATTATTACAATTTAAAATAACTGTGTACTATTTAAATATATTTGACAAAGTAATTTATTCCTGTGATGCAAAGCTGAATTTTCAGCATCGTTACTCCAGTCTTCAGTGTCACATGATCATTCTAATCAGTCTAATATGCTGATCTGCTGCTCAATAAACATTTATGATTATTTTCAATGTTGAAAACAGTTGTGTACTTTTTTTTTCAGGATTCCTTGATGAATAGAAAGTTCAAAAGAACAGCATTTATCTGAAATACAAAGCTTCTGTAGCATTATACACTACCGTTCAAAAGTTTGGGGTCAGTAAGAATTTTTATTTTTATTTTTTTGAAAAGAAATTAAAGAAATGAATACTTTTATTCAGCAAGGATGCATTAAATCAATCAAAAGTGGCAGTAAAGACATTTATAATGTTACAAAAGATTAGATTTCAGATAAACACTGTTCTTTTGAACTTTCTATTCATCAAATAATCCTGAAAAAAATATTGTACACAAATATTTTGTACAATTGTACACATTAAATGTTTCTTGAGCAGCAGATCATCATATCAGAATGATTTCTGAAGGATCATGTGACACTGAAGACTGGAGTAATGATGCTGAAAATTCAGCTTTGCCATCACAGGAATAAATTACTTTGTGAAATATATTCAAATAGAAAACAGTTATTTTAAATTGTAATAATATTTCACAATATTACTGTTTTTACTGTATTTTTAATTAAATAAATGTAGCCTTGGTGAGCAGACGAAACTTCGTTTAAAAACATTAAAAATCTTAGTGGTTCCAAACTTTTGGACTGTACTGTATATATATATATATATATATATATATATATACACACACTGCTCAAAAAATTAAAGGAACACTTTTTAATCAGAGAATAGCATCAAGTCAGTTAAACTCCTGGGATATTGATCTAGTCAGTTCAGTAGCAGAGGGGGTTGTTAATCAGTTTCAGCTGCTTTGTTGTTAATGAAATTAACAACAAGTGCACTAGATGGGCAACAATGAGACAACCCCCAAAACAGGAATGGTTTTACGGGTGGAGGCCACTAACATTTTTCCCTACTCATTTTTTCTGACTGTTTTTCACTAGTTTTGCATTTGGCTAGAGTCAGTGTCACTACTGGTAGCATGAGGCGATACCTGGACCCTACAGAGGTTGCACAGGCAGTCCAACTCCTTCAGGATGGCACATCAATACATGCCATTGCCAGAAGGTTTACTGTGTCTCACAGCACAGTCTCAAGAGAATGGAGGAGATTCCAGGAGACAGGCAGTTACTTTAGGAGAGCTGGACAGGGCCATAGAAGGTCCTTAACCCATCAGCAGGACTGGTATCTGCTCCTTTGTGCAAGGAGGAACAGAATGAGCATTGCCAGAGCCCTACAAAATGACCTCCAGCAGGCCACTGGTGTGAATGTCTCTGACCAAACAATCAGAAACAGACTTCATGAGGGTGGCCTGAGGGCCCAACGTCCTCTAGTGGGCCCTGCGCTCACTGCCCGGCACCGTGGAGCTCGATTGGCATTTGCCATTGAACACCAGGTTGAACAGATGAGAGGAGGTTCACCCTGAGCATGTGACAGACATGAAAGAGTCTGGAGAAGCCGTGGAGAACATTATGCTGCCAGTAACATTGTTCAGCATGACCAGTGATGGTCTGGGGAGGCATATCCATGCAGGGACGCACAGACCTCTACAGGCTAGAAAATGGCACCCTGACTGCCATTAGGTATCAGGATGAAATCCTTGGACCCATTGTCAGACCCTACACTGGTGTATTTATATATAATAGTAAAATAACACTGGCTATTCTTCATAAAGTAATGTTATATTAAAAATATTTAAAAATATACTGCTATCATATTTTACTTGTAAATACTTTTTGCTCTTTTGTTATAGATTTTGTGTGTGCAATTTTGTGAGTTATGCATATTGTATAATTTATTAAATATAATAAAAAATATTAGTATCATTTAATGTATCTCTAAGTATACAAAATCTACTGTGTATGATAATGTTTATGGGCAATTTATAATAAATTAGAAAAAATATTTGAAAATCTATACATATAAAATATATGAATTTCATTCCATTCTACTTCCTGAAATACAAAATAATAATAATAAAAAATAAATAAAATGCTAGAGTCAATATTTAAAACAGTGATCACATGAAGTTGATAAAAGTGGAAATAGAAAATTCTATGTTTTATGTGTCTTAGTTATAGTGTTGAAGTGTTTTTGTTCTTGTTCCAATGCCTGAGCTGTTTTTCTTGGTATCTGGCTATTTTAATGACAAACAGAAAACTCATTTCACACATCGTCCATTAAAGTTCATGCTTCAGGTTGTCAATGAGCTCAACTTTGGTTCCTTCATGCAGCTCAGTCCAGTTTTTTCTGATGACATTCTGATTTATTTCTCTCACTGTTCACAGCAATCTCCATTAACACAGAATGAAACATTTATGAAGGAGTGATAAATGTTGGCCGAAGACAAAGGCAGATCTATCAATCATTAGTTTCTAACAGAGCATGATTTTAACCTTTGCTGTTGTTTTAGGATGGTAACTCTTTTTCTTCTTTAATTAGTTTATTAGTTTATTTAGTTTATATATAGTTTATATACCCCTGAAACAAATGTGAATCTTGAGATTGAGTTTAGTGATAGTAGTAGTAGGACCACAACTAAATGATTACCATTTTAGAATCCTATGGGATTACCATTGTATGTCCAGAATACATGGTAATACCATGGTACTTTTTTGTTAGTGCACAAAAAAAGCAAAGCCTCTTTGACTCTTGCTGTTATGACTAACCTCACCTTGAAGACAAACTACAGACATTCTGCCAAAATGTTTGTGAGATGAAAAGCACATAAACTAGAAAATTCAAGACCAGCTTTGATCTAAGTTTGACAAAGCCTTGCCTGGAAGTTCAAAGGTTGTATAGCCTTGAAGTTTGAAGGTTGTATAGGACACATGTAGCCTAATTTTAATATTTGGATGGACGGACAGACAGACAGACAGACAGACAGAGATAGATAGATAGATAGATAGATAGATAGATAGATAGATAGATAGATAGATAGATAGATAGATAGATAGATAGATAGATAGATAGATAGATAGATAGATAGATAGATGTGAGCGTCTGGTTGCTCGACACATTCTGCATCATCTAGATCCACCTGTCAAACCGTGAAACTCATCGAACGAGCGTCTTCGTTTCACCTTATTAATTTCTTATAATGAGCACTCATGCTGTGAGCTGGCATTCCCTCTGATTTTTTCCCCCCTCGAATTAATCATTTCTTGAAACCTACTGTTTTTGATTAAGCAGCAGGCAGTTTGAGAAGATAAACATAGAGCTGGGCCAGGAAACCTTCTGCTGCATAATGAAACCATCCTCATATATCGGGCAAAGAGCAGCTTTATTTTAATCATCATGTCTACAGGGATTTCTCTGTAAATGCCAAACATTCAGAATAAGAAAGTATATCGCAAACGTGCATCTGACGAGTTTCAGTATTTCAGCCAATGCTGAATTCAGGTGCATGGTTTTATTGCTTTGAGGATCACCCCACATCATGCATGTGAATGTACAATAATCCGCTCCTACAAGTGACCCTGTTGACTGTTCTAAAAGTGACAGTTCACCCAAAAATAAAAATTCTGTCATCATTTACTCACCCTCAAGTAGTTCCAAACCTGTATGAATTTCTTTGTTCTGCTGAAAACAAAGGAAGATATTTGGAATAATGTTTGTAACCAAACAGATCTCGGCCCCCATTAGCCGCTTTTCCACTGTCAGGCCAGTGCGAGCATAGACTGTAAAAAAATATGGACGTCAGGCCCGGATTGGCTAATCGGGAGCACCGGGAGATTTCCCGGTGGGCCGGTCTGTTTACTTGGCCACAAGGGCCGGTGTTGTCATGGCACTGGGTTGAAATATGGATGTTCTAGAAACTGTCGACACGGCCAAATGTACTAAGCTGAGTAGCCTAACTTTTTCCTTAAAACCAGTCAGTGACGGATTTTGGCCTGAACAACATGGGCAATGGCCCAGGGCAGCATCTTGCCAGGGGCGGCATGGGGCACCCGTGCAAGAAAAAAAAAACAAACTAACGAATGCGCAATCGGGTTTTTACCGCTCATTTGTATGTAACATCAATGATATGTCACTCTATGGGTAAATTAACCTGGTCAGGAAGGACTCGGAGTGTGCGCCCGGAGAAGACAACTCACTCAAAAGTATACGAGAAGAAGGGATGAGGTGACGTCTGTAGGGACAGCGGGACAAGTTCTAAATCAACGCTAAATTATGGTAAGACAAAAGGTCTAAGTGACCGGAGGCCGATTTAAGTAACGTAAATAAATAAAAAGGAAGAGGGGAAACATGCAAAAGATAAAGCAGCTATTACTCATATTGTAATAATAGTAGGCAAATATTAAAATATAGGGCCTGTCACTTATGTTATGTTTCTAGCTATGCTATTACACATTGGCCAACAATATTCATTTTTCTGTCCAACTAGCTTACATAACCAGACAGTAAAATGTGATTTTGTAACATACTGTAACTTTTTTTAAACAAACGTAATACTTTAATATTTTACTGTAAAGTTGTGCAATTTGGGGGTATTTTGTGTTATTTATTTGCCTCAATTTGTAATAAATTAAGTATATACATTTATATAAAAATAGCAAAATATAGCAACATTTTTTGTTAAATCGACTTTAATAAAGATCTACATTTCTCAATTTCATTCATAGTGATAGACATGAAAAATGTGCCTGGGTTTAGTGGACGATCTACTGGAAAGCAAGCACTTAATTAAATTAAAATTAAAATAACATGAATTTTTAACTGCAGCCACTAGATGGCTAGAGAATTAATCAATGGTTCATTATTATAACAATAAAAATGACTCTATATCAAATTTTAGCATTTTTTTTGTACTATAATTTTTGAAGATATTTTTGAAAAATACAATTATTTACAAGGCTGTAGAGAACAGTGCACTATTGCAGACTTATATACTGAGGTTTTAATTACATTATTTAAATATTGTCAGTCATGAATTAAAGTGGGCCGGTCTAAGGCATGAAACTCCAGGGCTGAAAATGAGTCCCAATCCGGCCCTGATGGACGTAGTGTCCATGATGTCACCTGTAGGTTTCTGATGAGCAGTTTTGAAACCTAAAGCCGGCCGTTGCCATCTTGGCAGTGTGTCACTCCCGGATAACAGAAAATTGGCAAAGAGGTAGGACGTGAGTGGAGATGAGGTGACGTGACGGCAGAAGACAAACGGCTAGTGGTGAGAGCAGCGGCAATCTACCTGTCACTCGAGTGGCCGCGCCCTTAATTATGCAGAACTTTAAGGCTTAATATAATTGAAACGGATGAGTTATAAAAAAATTCACCCCCCTCACAGTTGTCATGAAGGGCAAAATTAGCTATATAGACCAAAACCACAATTTGTACCAGCCTGTAAACATGTTTGTTTCTGCTGTAAAGTTGGACATTTTAACATGGGGCTCATTGAGATTCTGCTGTCTTTTGGAGCCTGTCCCTAGCAGCCAGCCGATGAATTGCAGTTTAAGTTACTTCTGTATTGGCTTCAAGAGAAACGGAGGGAGGTTGCCGCTTGAGTGGCAAGCGGCAATCCTATATGAGTTATGTATGTGTGTACATTCCTCAAGCAGTCTCTGGTATTTTCCATAAACGTGTATATTTATTATCGCAATGGTTAGCCTTTAGCATCGCATATAAGAATATTTCTGCTTCATATGGTGATCAGAATCCTCAATGGATCGCAAGGAAGTTATTTCAAACACTCAAACACGACTGGCCCTGGCACGCACTAGCATGCTCACCTTTGGCCCGACAGTGAAAACGCGGCTATTGACTACCATAGTATTTATTTTCCCTACTATGGTAATAAAAGATCTGTTTGATTACTGACATTCTTCCTAATATCTTCCTTTGTTTTCAGCAGAACAAAGAAATTCATACAGGTTTGGAACTACTTGAAGGTGAGTAAATGGTGCTATGCTCACCTCGTCTTCTTTAGCCTACATGTTACAGATTTGCTTCTCAAAAAACATTTCTTATTATTATCAATGTTGAAAACGGTAGTGATGGGAGATACTAAGCTTTTCAAAGCTACAAATCAATTGAACAAATTGTTGCGCAAAATGATTCACCATTTCGAAGCATTTGAAATGCCACACACTGGTGACCCCTGCTGGTCAGAACAGTGTAAATATGACAAAAAAACAGGCTAAACGTGCATAAACACACCAAAATCTATCAAGTGCAATTAACTAATCATCTAATAAGATTAAATATCAAGTGTCTGTATACAATGTGTTCTTTTATCAATTTTCAGGGCTTGTTTTATTTGTTCTATGGATGGCTCAGCTAAACAGGCCAATAGGAGACTTAACTACTATTATTCCTTTTATTGTCTCAATAAAAAATGTCTACAAATTTATAAAACTGATAAGAGATCAGGTAAAAAGCATAGAAGCATGATTCATGGGTTCACAGAGATCGCCCCCCAGTGCTAGCCATTGAAATTTCGAAATGTTTCGAAACAGTTATGACGTAACAAAGCCTCGTTACTGAAATCACGTGACTTTTGCAGTATTGTGGAAAAAAACTGAACTGGTGCCGCGTTCGTTCCGTAAGTAGAAGAGGGAAGGCGTAAGACATACAGTGTAAGCTTTTTGAAGAATACGGAAAGCGGAAGCACGTGCAAGGTGATAATTTGTGTTTATAAAGCATATTCAGTTGTATTTTTTTCGAAAATGACTGATCGTTTCACTAGATAAGACCCTTATTACTCGTCTTTTATCGTTTAAAGCCTTTTGAAGCTGCACTGAAACTGTCATTTTGACCTTCAACCATTTGGAGACTGTTGAAGTCCACTATAAGGAGAATAATCCTGGAATGTTTTCATCAAAAACCTTAATTTCTTTTCAACTAAAGAAAGAAAGACATGAACATCTTGGATGACATGGGGGTGAGTAAATTTTCAGGAAAATTTTATTTGAAAGTGGACTAATCCTTTAATTTCTTAAATAAAAAAAATCTGAACACGGTCATGTTTTTGTTAGATACATACAGTATACCTGCAAGACAGCAGCACACAATGGACAAAGAAGCAGACCAAAATTTGAGTTTGTTTCTGAAAAACAAAACAATCAGTGCTTGATTTAATAAATAATGTTTTACATGAAGCATCAGTCTGCACTTAATGAACACTGGGTTATGAATTCACTGAGAAAAGAATGAGTCATTTGTGTAAGTGCACCCCATGATTTTCTCCATTTCTACCTCTTTCATCATCTGAAAAGCACAAAATAGGGCACACTTGTTCCTTTAGTCGTTGTGTAGAACTGCTCTGTGGAACTGTGCACATCTTGTTTTGTTCTTTACTGCTGCGTCTGATTTCAGTGTATTGATTAGACACAGAAGGACTCATCTGCATTACATTTTCTCATAGCAATTATAACCTCTCATCTTCCCTCAGTACAGGTGTGGGAGTGTTTGCTTTCCACCTCCTTCTCCATCTCAGAGCTTAGAGGCATGAGTCTCCTGAATATATTTTATAGAAGCACAATCAAAATGCAGATGTATAATGGTGGATTAATTTCTAATGACTGAAATGCCACAAGCCAAAATTGTATTCGGCTTAACTTATAAGAAAGTATTTTCTACTTAAAACTGCAAAAAAGAGCTGAGACGTTTAGAAATCACTGGTGTCTGTGACGTCACAAACTACCTTGTAACCAATTACATCAACATGCCGGCGGGGTTAAGCACATCATTAACAGTGAACTAGTAAGGGAGTCTCGAGAGAAGCCAGGTTATCCCAGTATATTTTTCTGTTGATATGAAAAATTTAGCAATATGGAGGATGTATGATGTATATTACGATGCTATGATGAACTATATGCCTTTCTCCATCGTCGTTCTGAGTTGTTCAAAGCGTTTGTAAGGATACTGATTATTATAAGTCAGCTGTCTGACTCTACAATGATGAACGGGAACATGGTTTGTGTAACATTAGCAAGACATTATTATCTGTTTGATAAAGTAAAGCAAAGGGCTAATCACATTAATTACCGTTATGTGTCCGACATTGTAAAGAACGATACCATTGTGCAGCGTTTACCTCAGTAAGTTGAGCGAGTTCATCTCTGAGCTGGCATGAGTGAGTGGAGGCGGGGCTAATTTGCATATTCATTGATCCACATATACTAAATGAGGCAAGGGTGTAGAGCATTCAAGCTATTTTAAGGCATGAGTCATCTATAATTGATTTTAACTAAATAAATACCTAAGATTGTGTAAGCTACAAAACATAATGTGTGGGAGGACACACATTCTTGGCATAATCACCAAAGAAATAACCAATGAAATGTAGAGATTTCAGGACAAGACTGTCCTGGAAATACTCAATTAGGTCAATACAGAGACATGTGGAGAAAGGAGGCGAGGGAGAGCAGGAGGAAGTGTCACAGGGACTATAGAGAGTCATTGACAGACCATATGACAGACTGCTCATTATGCCCGTCTTAATTCACATGCTGTTTGTCAATAAAGAGCACCCGGGCAAGTCTCAGCACTTCAACAGCTTAATGAGGCAATAAAGGATGTCAAAGGCAGTTTCTAACAAATTTTATTCAAATGCAAATTAGAGCAAAGACTTCTTTTAGCCAAAATCAGCCAATATATTTTGGCCAGAGACTGACTAGTCCTCCATGAGCAGATCCCATATAAAAGACTGGGAGATATAGGCTACATCAGGGGTGTCACTGTCCTGCAGAGTTCAGCTCCAACCCCAGTTAAACACACCTGAACCAGCTAATCAAGGTCTTATGCTAGAAATGTGTGTTGAGGCAAGTTGGAGCTAATCTCTGCAGGACAGTGACCCTCCAGAACCGAGTTTGGACATGCCTGATGTAAAGCATTTCAGGAACATGATACAAACATGAAATCAAGAATTGATCAGGCAAAGATTATTTTAAAGCAAATGTTCACCCAACTTCTGTCATTATTTACTCACCCTCATCCCATCCTGTATAGCAACCCACAACCATCCAGTCAATTCCAGAAGTCCCACCTAATATCTTTTCTTGTTTGAGAAGCTATTTCACTCGACTATTACAACTTTCATTTCATGCCCAATTAAAAAAAAAAGGAAAAAAAAAGTCATGATTTTTGAACATGCTGTAGCTATAACCAAATGTGCAACACACATCATGAAAAGTGAAGCCAAAACATTTATCACCCCCTCCGGCGACTGCATAAACCTCGCCCTCTCCATGCAATTAATTGGGACATGAGCCAAATCCAATTACACTTCAAATACTTTTTCTTTTTCCAAAGATGGTTTCTGGCATTTTAGGTAGTTCTTATCATGCTGACATTTGTTTAAGTTTAGTTTTAGTTAGTTATTTTTATGCAATAAAAACGGGGTGTAACATCATGATTGACAGCTGTGCCTGTGTTTAGAGTCTGTGGGAGTATGGGCGGGACCTTGATACCGCTGCTACACCTCAGGATCAAAATTGCACAGACATGGGCTCTAAATAACGTAATCAGCAACAACCGTGGAATGGAGACATGTCGTCCATCTTTAATTTTTTACAGTCTATGGCTGTAACCAAACTTGATCAAAAATGTGGAATATAGAATGAAAATGAGTGAAGAATGACTTCAATTTCAGTCTGTTCCTCACACAGCTATCAAATGACTTCAGAAGACTCACAATATAGTAATATAGACATGACAGACATGGTCACAATTAATTGCTGTATTGAAATTAGCTGTATAAATAACATTTTTTTAAAAATCACCTTTGCGTTTCACAGAAAAAAGAAAAAGAAAAAAAAAAAAATACAGCAACAACATACAAGTTTGAAAAAACAATTTTTATTTTTGGATCTCTTTAACTCAACTCTTTCCCCGCTAGCGTTTTGATCATTTCCACAAAAAAAAATTAATTGCCTCTAGAATAGTTTGTTGTATGGATCTCTGAACCTTAATGTTTTTTTTTCTTTCTTTCTAAAGACTACAATGTGCATAAGACATGCTTTTATCACTGGTTTCTGCTCCTTCATTGCCTGTGTTTTGATCCTGAGATTCTGTACTCTCTCAGAAGATGTTTAAGTTTTTAGCCATGTTAGCATGGCTATTTACATGGCAAACACAAAGGTCAATATCATCCATAAAATTTACATTACTATATAAAATATTTCAACTTAACATATAAGATAGAAAATCTAAAATACATTTGAGTGATACATTTTGAAATATTCCATGCAAGCATGTTTCTGAATAAAAGCATTTTAATCATAAAAATTACAATTCAACAGAATATGCTTAACAGTCAAAGGAACTTCTCAGAAGATGCGTAATAGCGTCCCCAACTGCACAACAGTGAAAACAGAAATGTTGTCTCATAAATAATGGAAATTCCATCAATGTCGGGGAAAGAGTTAAACAGGGAGGTCTAATGCTATTTCATGCATTCTGACTTATTTACACCATTAAAGAGTTGGATTCTCTTGCTTAACATGTCCAAAGTTTCAAAAAACGAGTTGGACGTATGACAGAGTATTTCTGTACCAAATACACTCCTTCAGAGTTTGTACAAGTTTTTTTTTTTTTTTAGTATGGCCCTGTATGACATCATAAAGGGCAGAATTCCTTATATGGGCATTACATTGATGCGCTCTCGACATTTGTCATTAAAATAACCATAGAAACTGCCATAAATTAACTATCAAAATAAGGATAAAGTTGCAATCACTTTTTTTTTTGGTTAAAATTAATGGAGAATATCTTGTTTTTCCGTGGCTGCTCCAGCCCTCAGGATCGGCACTTATGGTTTTATAAACAAGGCCCAGTTCAATGCTGGATTTACAGATCATCTGAAACTGAAAGATGGAGCGGTCACAGCGATAATAATCCCGGTCATGAGTCAAAACCACAAGTGTGAGTAAAACTGCATCAAATGTCTGTTTTGTTGGCAGTCGGTGCATATAATGTAAACAACACAAACGTATAATGAATTAAAATTTATCCAGGGATAATGCGATGGTGTATTGTGTGTGTTTAAATACATTTGTTTATCTGACCATTGATAGCTTCGCAATGCAAAAGCTGTGCGTGCTCGTCACTCTTTAGCTCCGCTCACACAGCACGCCTCCGGGAGCTCGGCTGTTTTTGGAAAGATTCGGTACAGTGTATCTTTCTTCTATAAATCTGATAAAACTAAAGACTCTTCGAATATATGAAGGATGCTATACTACTCTATAGGAACTCAAGATTAACATGAGATTGGCTGAAACTGTGTGTGTTATGTACCCTTTAATGTCAGGACAGACTGCATATTTAGCCTTTCGGTACACTTTAAAAAATTTTTTATTAAAATTAAAAGAACCTTTTTCCTCTATAAAGAACCTATATTTGAATGGATTCTATGGATTTTAAAGGTTCTTCATACCAATATAAAGAACCATTATTTTTAAGAGTGAGTTTGGTAAATCTTCAACTGATAAAGATACTTTCTTCTAGGCTTTTCTGAAAAGAGTCTGCAACCATAATACGATTTGAGAATATAGATTTCTTCCAAAAAGATTTAATGCATTTCATTCAGCAACAGGATCAATGTTGTTAGGAATCATTTGAATTCAAATGATGTTCAGCAGAGCTAAAATCAAGGTCCAGTTCTTCACTCATCTTCATAGATGACTTCATCAATAAGAATATCATGTTCACCCACTGGGACTTCAGCACACAGCTGCTCTTTGAAAGCCAAGGCAATGGTGTACGGCTTTCCCTTCGGGTGTGCCTTACAGCGCTCCAGATACGTGTCGTAGAAACCCTTTCCTCTGCCAAGCCGATTCCCGTTCTTATCAAATCCCAACCCAGGCATGAGGATAAGATCTAGACCTCCTGTAACAAAATTAGAAAGGAAAGAAAGTAATTAAATAAGATTATGTGGATTATGCAGATTTGTTTTTGGAGCTCAAATTACACCATTACAGCAGAATACAGTGAATTTTAAGTTCTTATGAACCAAAAACGTGCAGGGAAGCCAAACATTCGCAGAGTAGATATTTAGGCAGTACAGACTGTCATTTAAGAGCTACAAACATCTGTGTGCTTATAAAAAGAACACTTATTTTCATCCACATTCTTTTCTGATTGTTTGCAAATATATTCTGGTTATTTAGGCAAGGCAATGTATTTATAAAGCACAATGAAAAACAATGGATAATTGACCAATGTGCTGTACAATTTGTAAATATATGCAAAGAGCAAACACGCAAAACGCACCAATATTATACAACACATACATCTAACTGCTCACATAAAAACCACTACTGCTAACATATGATCAAGTAGAAATAATAAAAAATGCCAGAGAAAAAAAGATTAGTTTTTAAGAGAGATTTAAAAGATACCAATTTGGAGGCAATTCTATGCCAAGGCAGACTGTCCCAAAGCTTTGGAGCCAATACTGAAAAAGCACGACCATCCCTAAGTTTTTGTATAGACTTCGGGACATTCAGGAGTTTCTGGTCAGAGGACCTAAGTGATCTTGATGGTGAGTGTAACTTTAAGGATGCCCTAGAATTAAAAATTGAATTTACCTTGGCATAGTTGAATAACAAGAGTTCAGTACATGGAAATGACATACAGTGAGTCTCAAACTCCATTGTTTCCTTCTTCTTATGTAAATCTCATTTGTTTAAAAGACCTCTGAAGAACAGGCGAATCTCAACATAACACCGACTGTTACGTAATAGTTGGGATCATTAATATGTACGCCCCCAATATTTGCATATGCCAGCCCATGTTCCAGGCATTAGACAAGGGCAGCCAATATTAACGTCTGGATCTGTGCACAGCTGAATCATCAGACTAGGTAAGCAAGCAAGAACAACAGCGAAAAATGGCAGATGGTGCAATAGTAACTGACATGATCCATGATATCATGATATTTTTAGTGATGTTTGTAAATTGTCTTTCTAAATGTTTCGTTAGCATGTTGCTAATGTACTGTTAAATGTGGTTAAAGTCACCATCGTTTCTTACTGTATTCACGGAGACAAGACTGTCGTTATTTTCATTATTAAACACTTAAAGTCTGTATAATTCATAAACACAACTTCATTCTTTATAAATCTCTCCAACAGTGTAGCATTAGCCGTTAGCCACGGAGCACTATCAAACTCATTCAGAATCAAATTTAAACATCCAAATAAATACTATACTCACATGATCCGATGTATGCATGCAGCATGCATGACAAACACTTTGTAAAGATCCATTTTGAGGGTTATATTAGCTGTGTGAACTTTATGCAATGATCAAGAGCTCGGGAGGGGGCGGAGAGCGCGAGCAATTAAAGGGGCCGCAGCCTGAATCAGCGCATATTTAATGATGTCCCAAGATAGGCAGTTAAAAAAATTAATTTAAAAAAATCTATGAGGTATTTTGAGCTGAAACTTCACAGACACATTCAGGGGACACCTTAGACTTATATTACATCTTGTAAAAAAAACGTTCGATGGCACCTTTAACAAATCTGAGATACCATTAAAAGTTTAAAGTTTAAAAAACAAACAACAAAATCTTAAAATCAATTCTATAACGGATTGGCAACCAATGTAAAGAAAACATTATCAGAGTGTGTCCCATTTTCGAGAACCTGTCAACAATCTCGCAGCATTCTGAACAATCTGATCGTGTCAACGTTGTGCAATTACTGTAACCCAAACGTGAAGACACAAATGTGTGTATCAATCTCTCCAAATTATAAAATGACAAAAATGTCTTGACTTTTGCCAAAGTTCTTAATTGAAAGAAGCCTGATTGGACAAAAGTGTTCATTTGTTCGTAAAATTTTAGGGAGTCATCAAAAATTACCCTTAAGTTTTTTTTACCATGGATTTACCATAAATAGCTAAAGGGCCTAAATCAATACAAGGGGACCCAGATACATTAGGGAGTGCAAACACAATGTCAGTTTTGCATTCATTTAGATGCAGGAAATTCACAGTCAACAAAGTTTTGAGTCATTCAGACATGCTAGAACAGGCACTAATGAATTATCTTCCTTCTTCACTGGTATATATATTTGTGTATCTGCGTAACAATGAAATAATACTCTGTGTTTTTTAAAAATAGTGCCAACTGGAAGCATATATAATGAAAACAGGATGGGTCCCAAAATAGATCCTTGAGGAATCCCACATGTAAGTGGGGCTGAAGATGATGTAAATTCACCCATGGAAACTGAAAAACTTCTGTTAGTTAGGCAGGACTTAAACCAATTTAAAACCACACCTTGCATCTAGGGCTGGGGGATATATCGCATGTGATTGTCACGCGCATTTTGTCAGTAAAGCCGGTTCCCTGATTACCGCTAAATCGCCATCACCTGCTTTCAAATGGAGCGGCATTTAATAGACAGAGCCGTAGATCACTGACGCAATATCGCGTTCATATCACAGATTAATCGCCTTCGATAATGAATGCGATATTGCGTGGCTTGTCAGTGACCTACGGCTCTGTCTATTAAATGCCGCTCCATTTGAAAGCAGGTGATGGCGATTTAGCGGTAATCAGGGAACCGGCTTTACTGACAAAATGCGCGTGACAATCACATGCGATATATCCCCCAGCCCTACTCGCATCCCTACCAACCGCTCAAGCCTTGCAATAAAAGAATTTCGTGATCTATGGGGTCAAATGCCGCAGTGAGATTCCATTTATAATGCAAAAGATGCATCATGAATATTTCCTAATTGACAGACATAATAACCAATGCATGACTTAGCTACTTTCAACTGATAATTGCAGACATGTAAAGCAATGACAGCTAATTAGTGTATAATTATGGTATTATACAAAAGTTTTTAAAGTTTATTAACAAGAATGTAGCAATTAAAACACTGCAAAAGTAAGTCTAAACTAATATCATTTAGATTCAAATTTTCATTGTTGAACACACTTATTTACAAAAAACAATTTACAAAATCTCTCATTGGGAGACCTATGTGCAGAACATAATTAAACACAATTAAATGAAACAAATTCGATAAAGAAAATAAATACAAATAAATGTAAAATAACATAAATTAAGCAAAGGCACTTCAGTCCATAAGGCATGACAAAATTGTTTACATACATATATTATCCTCAGTCATCAAATATTCTTAAAATAAGAATATTTGATGACTGAGGATAATATATGTATGTAAACATTCTGAAAGAATTGTTATTCTGACCTCTTGATTTCTGGCAAGAGGAAGAAAGTGTCTTGTTTTGCAGTCTATGCCTAGACAAAAAAACACGTTTTAAACTCACACAATGAGCCTCATGAAATGAAGAAGTTTCTGTTAACTGTTTTTAAACACATTTGTATATAAAAAGTTCAATGCAATGGTTCACAAGTGAACAGATTTATGCTCATGCATACATTCATGAAACAAGCCAAACTAATTTTTACAAATTACGGGGAAATAAACTATTTACGTACAAATGGATTCAAGCACTGATTTGGGCCACACGAAACATGAGTAGAACAAATTTCTTGGTAAACTTTGTAAACCAATTTGTGTGCAAATTGTTGCAAATGAAACAAGTGAAACCAGTTTCTATGCATATCATTCGTAAACCCATTAGTGTGTAAACTGTCACTGAACTGCATTCACCAATTTATGTACAAATGGATTTACTTTCTGCTTGTGTAAAGAAGCAAACAAACACTACACAATCATCCTCCTAAAGCATTAGCAGAACAAATTCCTGCATTACCTGTTTGTGAGCCCATATGTACACAAGTGTTGCATTAATGTTGCATTATGTTCAATACAAATAGATTTGTGTTCCATTCATGAATAATCAATGAAATACAGAAATACAAAATCAATTTCTGTATTTCTGTAAATGCATTTGAATGTAATTTGTATTTTATTTAAAGCAATGATTTATGTGCAAAACGATTTACATTCTTTTTACAATCATGAATAAGGTACATTGGATATAAAGACCTTACAAAAATACCAATTTTGAAGATTAAGCAAACGACAATGGCCAGACAGTCTGATTTATTGGTTTACATGAACTGTGTTACGAGTCTGAATTTCAAACACAAGCAAACCCATTAAATATTGATATCAATGATGTGAACATCTCACAATTGCAGCCTGTTCCTACACCTCGTTCAATATTTCACTCTCGGCTCTGTTCTAATAAGCCTGTCTTCAACATTCATTAATAATGTATCAACGCAGAATTATTATATACACATTTTCCAGCTTGATAAGGTTGTGTTGACTAATCATTAAGAGTTTTTTAAATACAAAAAACCCAATTAGACCATCTCCTGAACCAATTAGATCATCTCCAACATAAACAAGACATGGTATTTAATGTCCTACTCAAGCCATCACAGATCCTTTACTGTTATGAGAGCTACAAAACATCTTTCTCAGGCCTGCAGGCTTCATCTCACAGCAACATCTGGGACTGTCCAATACCTCCAAATCAACCCCCCGTTTTGTCCTCAAATTGCTCAAGGTTTCAATCTGAAAGTGCATCAGTCCTTAGCAGGGTTTCAAAAATTCTTCTGTCTTCTTCTCTCATCATCTCATCTATTTATCTGCTGATCCTAGTTCACAATGGTCTGGTGTAAAAGGTGAAGCAGAAAGGATTTGAAGAAACAAAAGCGTTTGCCGATGGGGATTCTGCAGCCTTTTTTTTTTTTTCATTAGAAGAATAGCATGCTTTTATGATTGCTTTCATTTTTT
This sequence comes from Ancherythroculter nigrocauda, assembly GCA_036281575.1. Taxonomy (NCBI): domain Eukaryota; kingdom Metazoa; phylum Chordata; class Actinopteri; order Cypriniformes; family Xenocyprididae; genus Ancherythroculter; species Ancherythroculter nigrocauda. Next base: position 53,919,177 of record VTFQ01000004.1, read on the forward strand.
CCCAATGAAAATATATATGTATATGAATATATATACACACATACACACACAGATCAAAAGTTTAAATTAATTGTAATAATTCAGATCTCGTTTTTGAAAAGTCTCATACTCATCAAGGCTGTATTTATTTGATCAAAAATACAGTAAAAACAGTGAACACTAAAAATGAATAATGGTTTTTATTATCATCAATGTTGAAAACGTGCTGCTTAATATTTTTTTTGTTGAAACTGATGCATAGAATAGAAATTTCAATGAACAGCATTTATTTGAAATATAAAATTGTCCTTTTGCAACATTATAAATGTTTTTACTGTCATTTGATACATTTAAAGCATACTTTATTTATTTAACGGTAGTGTTTAATGTTACAAAAGATTTAGATTTCAGACAAATGCTGTTCTTTTGAACTTTCTATTCATCATAGCATCATGAAATAAAAATGTAAATAACTGTTTTCAACATTGATAATAATCAGAGTTATGATGCTGAAAATTCAGCTTTGATCACAGGAATAAATTACACTTTACTGTATATTGACATAGAAAACAGCTGTTTTAAATTGGAATAATATTTCACAATATTACCGTTTTTGTTTGTATTTTTAATCAAATAAATGCAGGCTTGGTGAGCAGAAGATACTTCTTTTAAAACATTAAAAACATTGTACTGACCCCAAACTTTTGAACGGTAGTGTATTTCACAATATTAAATAAATGGAGCCTTGGTGAGCATAAGAGTCTTCTTTTCAATGTTCAAAAACATTGAAAATTATATAAAATGACTTTTGAATGGAGGCATATTATAAAAATTAAATAACATTATTAAGTAATATACAAATGATAACTTAGAACTAAAATTATAATAAATATTTTTTTTTAAATCTTAATATCAACTAAATAAATTAAACTATTCATATATAAAATTATACACTCAAACTTCATAAAAAAAGGATGTAATGACCAGCTTTGAAATAGCAGTATTATATCATTAGATGATTTGAACAAACCCTTACCCTAATTCAGCAGTAACGGTGTTTAATATCAGGCACCAACTCACTTCTAATAAACTATTATTACACACAGATACACATATTTTTCATTCACTAAAATAGCTGTATTTGTAAGACTCATTTCATACCAACAGCTGCATCTATGAGATGCTTTTTCTTCCGCAAGTGGAAATGTTACACTCATTTTAACCAGACGGCACAGTTCATTAAGTTTAAGTGTTTGTTGAAATCTCATAAAAACTTGCTGATTTACAAGCAGCAGCATTTGACCTTAAGGGAAGACAGTGAGGAATGGAGTGTTATTGTAGGATTAAATGCTATCGGAGCACCTCAATCAGACACACCAACAGATAGGCAATGAAGTGCACTTCGGTGGATTCAAACCATTCAGTCTTGTTAGCACTTAGTGTCACAGTGATGTACTACCAATACAAGCATGCAAAGATTGGTCAGTTTACACACACAGATTCAATGCTTGTCCCTCCTTCAAACTCAAACACACACACCTGACATTTCCATCTCAGCTCTATTTCATTTATTTTCGTTGGCAACATTTAAAGTCAATGTCACTTTTACTTCTTTAATCTTAATATTAGCCTAAAATATCTAAATAGCTATTACACAGCTAATAAAGGAAAGTCAAAATAGAAACGTTTTCTTAGGAATAACGTGCACTCATGAATTATCCCCAATAAAGTTCCATTCACACCAAGAACAATAACCATAAAGATAACATTAACGTTAACTATAGCGTCCACAATATCATTCTGTTTATTATAAGCGTGCACTGCAGTTTTGTCGTTTGTCACTTTAAATGCTCGAGCTCTTAAAGGGGTCATGAAATGAGAAATCTAATTTTCCTTGAGCTTTTGACATATAAGAGGTCATCATGCTGAAAACGTCCTTGTTAGTCCAAAAACAGCTTTTATTGTAATGACTCGGTGTGGTATGTGCTGATTTATTACATCATAGTGCAGTGAAAGACCGCCTTGAGGAAAATCAACACCTACTTCTACATCATTGGGTCTTTGGCGCCACCCACTGGCGTGTTAGTGAATAGTGACATGAGAGGGAGAGAAAATCGATACAGGATCACTGGCTGAACTAAAATAACATCACCTTCCAAAGGATCCTAATGCTAGGAATTGGTTATTTTCAACTGTTAAAGTCTCAGCAGAGCACTACTTGTTTGTATTCGCTACATTTCACTGTGAATATTTTGGTAAATCAGTCACAATCGACACATGGCTTTGCAATTGCAAACAGACTTCTACTGCAAGATATGGATCTGACAGCCACATGTAAGTAACAGTGTTCATTCTAATGCCTGATCTGTGATCAGTGATTTCTGATGTGTAATGATTCAAGTTCAGTCAGATGTTCGTCTCAAAATTATGTGTCAGTAAATCAAGCCAGTGACTAAACAATCTTCTTCATATTGTTTCTTTTTAGTAGCATGAAAATAATCAGTTTTGTGATGAAATTACATGCAGAAAGCAATCAAAGAACGCTCCCTTTACAATCGTTAAAGCTGTCAATCAAACAGCGCGAGATCACCAAAACTCCTGTTACGAATCTCTAACTGTATTTACACCATGTTTGCACTGTTAGTAATGATAGAAGCATTGTGAGTGCAGAAACCAAGTTCCAATGACATGATCACTGCCATCACATGATTGACAGGCTGTCTGTCATCGGCTACACTGCTCATCGCTGCAAGCTTTCAGAACTAAACGTAGTGCTATAATCAACACTTAGTTAATCTTGACAGCTGTAATAGTAAAAACAAGGTAACGTTTTCGCAGTTGGGGCTCAATCCCTAACTGCCAGGCTGGCAGCACCAGTTCCACATGTAAGACTTATTTTATGTCAGCCAATCACAGCATTGGGCGTTTACACTGAAGTCTCATAGACACGCCCCTTCAAACAGAGCATTCAAATAAGAGGGCTAAAATCAGAGTAGGAAAAAATGCCTTTTATTTCTAAATTATGACAATTATTGTTGTAAAAATTATACTTTATAATAATCATTATAATCGCACCTCAGGAAACACTATGAAATAATAATAAAAATGCAGTTCATGAATTCTGATTTTTATTTTAAATTTGCGTTATAATTTGACATACTGTTCTGGCAAAATTCGGAAAGAGATTCCAATGATATTGTGATCTGCTATTCTTTTATATTTAGAACGATATTTAAAAGTATATCTTTATTGTTATCGTCCTTGGTGTGAATAGGCCTTAGAACCAGAAATCTGTATTAAAGTGTTATTTGACCCAAAAATGAAAATTCTGTCATTAATTCTTCACCCTCATGTCGTTCCACACCCGTAAGACCTTCGTTCATCTTCAGAACACAAATTAAGATATTTTTGATAAAATCCGATGGCTCAGTGAGGCCTGCATTGACAGCAAGATAATTATTAACACTTTCAGATGCCCAGAAAGCTACTAAAGACATATTTAAAACAGTTCATGTGATTACAGTGGTTCAACCTTAATGTTATAAAGCGACGAGAATACTTTTTGTGCACCAAAAAAACAAAATATCTCAACAATATCTAGTGATGGGCGATTTCAAAACACTGCTTCATGAAGCTTTATGAATCTTTTGTTTCGAATCAGTGGTTCAGAGTGCATATTAAACTGCCAGAGTTACGTGAACTATTGAAATTTTGAAACCCTTATGATGTAACAAAGCCTCGTTTACTGAAATCATGCAACTTTGGCGCTCCGAACCACTGATTTGAAACAAAAGATTCGTAAAGCTTAATGAAGCAGTGTTTTGAAATCGCCCAACACTAGATATTGTTGAAAAGTCGTTATTTATTATATTATATCGTCGCTTTATTATATTAAGGTTGAACCACTGTAGTCACATGAACTGTTTTAAATATGTCTTTAGTACTTTTTTGGGCATCTGAAAGTGTTAATTATCTTGCTGTCAATGCAGGCCTCACTGAGCCATCGGATTTTATCAAAAATATCTTAATTTGTGTTCCGAAGATGAATGAAGGTCTTACGGGTGTGGAACGACATGAGGGTGAGTAATTGATGACAGAATTTAAATTTTTGGGTGAACTAACAATTTAAGAAAGCAAATAAGGCCGTTTTTTATTTCCTGTTGACTTTAAAGGCCGAAGAACGTCCTGAGCTCAAGGTGACGGTTTCACTCTGCAGAAACAAAATGCACAAAAACACCCACCTTCCTCTCACACTGGGATAGTTCAGTGAGATTACAGCCCTCATGATGTGCATTTCACATATCAACCCCCATTTTCTATCGTTTTTCTCCTGAATGGCTGTATTTTTCATCCCCTCCTCTGTCTCGCTCTCTCTTTAATGCACATATATACACAAACACCCCATCAAACGTGCGTCTAAAACACACAGACTTTAATCTCAGAGTTATTACTTACTCAACAGGGGCGGGAGGCTTTGGTCTGCCTCTGCAGTTCCTGTAACACCTGCTCAGTTCTGCCTAGTTTATATTCTCCACCACACGGACACAGTGAGACGGGATGATTTCTTCCCTGTCTGCTTTCTAAAACGAGCCATTCTGCTAAAACATAAGATTTACTGAAGCTATAATTAGCCTGATGATAAATTACAGAGATAACGTAAACCGTATAGATGGTAAATTAGGACGATTAAAAGAAAAAGCACGTCTTTGGTGACCATAAACCGTCCTCGGTCACAAAGCCCTTAAATTCTAGCTGTGTGCAGGAAACAGCATGATTTATGAATCATAATTCACTTACGACAAATAAATGTGGGGAAATATATTAAAAATGATGGTAAATTCACGACTCAGGCAGTATAACAAAATATACAATACGAATCTGACAATCAACACTTTGTCAGTTACTGAATTACACACTCATAAAACTCATTTATTTTCTTGATACACATTTCTGGTCTTATTGTGCATGATTCACTGGGGCATATTATTGAAAAGAAAAAAATTCACCATCTCTAACCAACCGATTCTCTTCTGGTAATACCCACTTTTCACCATCCAATCAATTTCTGCATTAATTGAATTATGCAAAAAATTATGGAAGTGCATTTCATGTTTAATACATAACTCCTAATCACACATCTAGAGAGAATATATTGGGATTACAGTAAAACTAGGTGGCGCTGTGGTCTTTAGTCTGTTTCTAAGCCGTAAATTCAAAACATGATTGAGCAGTTTGGTTTAAATACCATTAGTCAGCATATGTATAATTCTTAAAAACTGTGATGCAGTATCCACCTTTTTCTAACTTGGTAAGAAAAAAATGTAATATTACAGTATTAAACTAAAATAAATATCGTAATGTTAATGTTTAGATGCAAAATCTTGTGTTCTATGCAATACAAAACATCAAAACCTAATAAATATACTGTAAGTGAATATGAGGCCAGATGAACCTGTGGGGTGAGAGCACCATCTAATGGTACAACACATTTCCTTTGCCACACTTCATACCACTTTCCTCACATTATAATTATAAAAATTATTATTATATTATATAATTATCAATTATAATTGCTCTGCAAATGTGTGCTGTATTTTGAGTTTATTTTTGCTAATTTTATTACAAGTAAATTAAATAAGTTCAACAAGGAGATTGCACACATAATAGATTTCTTACAAAAAAAGACTTTATTTAGAGGCCAAATGCAAAGACAAAACATTTTTGATTCACATCGTCAGTGTCAAAGTATTTTTGTAAGAAATCTTCTATTATATGTGCGAGCTCCACTATAGTTGAACTTTGGTATGTTTTTTGAGCTTAAGCAAAGTCATTTTTATCTACCAACTTTTTCAGTATTTGGCACGGACGTTCTACAACCTTTTGGCTGTTTTGCTGCCAAGTAAATTAAATAAATAAATTCAGTGTGATGGGATCATTTCCCCTCACCTCAGTACATGTTGAGTTAAAAACTGTAATAGTTCCAACATGTAAAATACAATGAATTAGGTTGAAAATATAACACTAGCCAACAAACACACAATATCTGGCAAAATGTGCAGCATTCAGCTGTTTTTTAAGCATGCACTTTATTTTATAATAAAAAAATTTAAAAAAAAAAAGTTTTGTAAGAGGGTATCATGGAAGCTTGTTTCCGCCATTAAATCAAAAAATAAAAAGGTAATTGTGACTTTCTCTTTCTATCTCACAGTTCTTACTTTTTTCTTGCAATTGTGAGTTTATATCTCAAAATTCAGACTTTATAACTCTCAATTCAGAGTTTATAACTTGCATTTCTGAGAAAAAGTCAGAATTGTGAATTTATATTTTGCAATTCTGACTTTATTTCTTTATACCTCACTATTCTGACTTTATAGCTCTCAATTCTGACTTTTTTCTCAGAATTGTGAATGTATATACTTGCAATTAAAAAGGATAACTGAGTTTTTCTTTCAATTCTGACTTTTCTCGCAACTACAAGTTTATATCTCACAATTCAGACTTTATTTCTCACTATTCTGACTTTATAACTCACAATTCTTAGTTTATTTCTCACAATTCTGACTTTATAACTTGCAGTTCTTCATTTATTTCTTGCAATTCTTAGTTTATATCTCATTCTGACTTTATAACTTGCAATTCTTCATTTATTTCTCGTAACTCTTAGTTTTTAACTCACTATTCTGACTTTATAACTCACAATTCTTAGTTTATTTCTCACAATTCTGAATTTATAACTTGCAATTCTTCATTTATTTCTTGCAATTCTTAGTTTTTAACTCACAATTCTGAATTTATAACTTGCAGTTCTTCATTTATTTCTTGCAATTCTTAGTTTTTAACTCACAATTCTGAATTTATAACTTGCAATTCTTCATTTATTTCTCGTAACTCTTAGTTTTTAACTCACTATTCTGACTTTATAACTCACAATAATAACTTGCATAACTTCTTTGTTTATAACTCACAATTTAGATTTTATCACAACTACGAGTTTTTATCTTTCAATTCTGACTTCTCGCAATTGCGAGTTTATATCTCAAAATCTGACTATTTTTACTCGCAATTCAGACTTTATAACCCACAACTGCAAGTTTAGAATTTGCAATTCAACTGGAACTTTATAACCCGCAATGCTGACTTTTTTCTCAAAATTAATTTTGATTCCTTGGTAGAAACAAGCTACTGTAGGTCCATTGTCTAAGACATGTAAATCTTCTGGTCTAACCCACCTGTATCTAGGGCTTCCTCTCTGTCTGTGTCCTGGTCTGCTGGCTGCCGGATGTTCCAGGATGTGAGGGGCAGAGTGTTCATGTCCTCCATGTCCTGAAGTCGTAACATGTCCATATGACTGCTCTTGGTGAAGTATCTGGGAATGAAGCATACTTTGCCCCTCTTGAAGATGTCCTGGAGGATGTCCTCTGTGCGCACCTCATCATGCATGTTCAGGAAGACAGCGACCCGCTGGCTGGACAGGTATTTGGGATGCCTGAACAACTAGACAGGAGTTTGGATAGAAGTTAATAAACACAAACCATATTTACATCATTTATAGTTTATTTTATAGCATGATTAACATGACTGCAATATGTGATTACTTTAACAGGCCGTGTGTATCTAGGATAATTACATGATATCTCTCTATGAAAATGGGTTAGATAAAGTTAATTGCATTTTAGTTCAAATGCGATATAAAAAAACACCTCAATTTGACCATAGTTTAGCAAATCTAATTAGGTTACCAACATTCTTCAGAATATCTTCTTTTGTGTTCAGCAGAAGCAAGAAATTCATACAGGTTTGAAACAACTTGAGGGTGAGTAAATTATGACAGAATTTTAATATTTGGGTAAACTATCCCTTTAAGCTTTTTAGAAATTAATTTGGCTGTAACTGCTTAGTGGCTTGCAAAATAGTCTTAAAAACCAACATGAAAAAGAACTGTGAAAAGATCATGGATGGTGATCCAACCTAAAAAAAAAAATTGTGACGTGATCTTTTTTGCCATATCGCCCACCCCTAATAAATAAATAAATATACAGTCATGTGAAAAAGAAAGTACACCCTTTTGAATTCTATGGTTTTACACATCAAGACATAATCAAAAAAAATCTTTAGCAGGTCTTAAAATTAGGTAATTACAACCTCAGATGAACAACAACACATAAAATATTACACCGTCTATTTTATTTATTTAACAAAAATAAAGCCAAAATAGAGAAGCCGTGTGTGACAAACAAGTACACCCAGTCGCTTGTAGAACCAACTTTAGTAATAAGTTGAAGTAATCGTTTTCTGCATGACTTTATCAGTCTCTCACATCATTGTGAGTGAATCTTGGCCCACTCTTCTTTACAACGATGCTCCAGTTCATTGAGGTTTGTGGGCATTTGTTTATGCACAGCTCTCTTAAGGTCCTGCCACAGCATTTCAACTGGGTTGAGGTCTGGACTTTGACTGGGCCATTGAAACACTTGATTCTTTTCTTTTTCAGCCATTCTGGTGTAGATTTGCTGGTGTTCTTGTGATCATTGTCCTGTTGCATTACCATAATTGGCCAAGCTTTAGCTGTCGGACAGATCGCCTCACATTTGACTCTAGAATAGTTTGGTGTACAGAGGAGTTCATGGTCGACTCAAGGACTGTTGCTACAAAACAATGCCAAAAATCATCACCGCTCCAAAAGCATGATGGACAGTTGGTATGAGGTGTTTATTCTGATATCCTGTCTTTAGTTTTCCCCAAACGTGGCACTCTGCATTATGGCCAAACATCTCCACTTTGGTCTGGTCTGTCCAAAGAACTTTGTTCCAGAAGTCTTATGGTTTGTTCAGATGCAACTTTGCAAACCTAAGCCGTGCTGCCATGTTCTTTTTAGAGAAAAGAGGCTTTCTCCTTCCAAACATGTCATACTTATTCAGTCTTTTTCAAATTGTACTGCCATGAACTTTATCATTTAACATGCTAACTGAGGCCTGTAGAGTCTGAGATGTAGCTCTTGGGTGTTTTGCAATTTCTCTGAGCATTGCACGTTCTGACCTTGGGGTGAATTTGCTGGGACGCTCCTCACTGTAGAATGATGGACTTCAAATTGTTTGGAAATGGCTGTATAACCCTTCCTAGATTAATGGCAGCAACAACTGCTTCTCTGAGATCATTGCTGAAGTCGTTCCTCCTTGGCATTGTGTTAACACACACCTGAAGGCTCCAGACCAACAAACTGACAAAACTTCTGCTTTCATAGAAGTGATCACACTTACTGATTATCAATTAATCAATGATTATCAGTGCCTGACTGATACTTCACATCTTAATCCCGAAACCGTAAGAGTATCCTTAGTTAATTATCACCAATGGCTTTTCCATTTTGGCCTAGTTTTTGTTAAATAAATAATGACACAGTGTAATATGTCAGGTGTTACTGTTCATCTGAGGTTGTATTTACCCAATTTTAAGACCTGCCAAGAACCAGATGATTTATGTCCTGATACGTAAAACCATATTATTCAAAGAGGGTGTAATTATATATATATATTAGCTGATTAGGAGTAAAAATGTTTCCACACACCTGCAATTGACAACTGTCTTGAGATCTTGTGAGTATGAGTATGAACATTCACACAAGCAACAGATGTGTTTTGAAGGTTAATAACCTCTAAAGCTAGGGGTTTCAATCTTTTAGATGCCACAGACACTCAAATATGATCATCCTCATGCAGGAACCATCTTTAAATTTGAAAAGGCACCCATATAGTTATTACATACATACAATTTATGAGAATTTATGAGAATTAATTGGAAATATTGGGACATTTATATAAATTTATAATATATAAAATGTATCATATAAATACAAATATAAACATTTTGTTTGGTCATAACATGAAATAAAAGTATTTTTTGCATTCAATTAATTCTAATTTAGTAAATATGCAAAATAAATATATTTTTATTGCAGCAATTTATTTCAGTGTCACATGATCCTTCAGAAATCATTTTAATATGCTGATTTGATACTCAGTTATTACCAATGCTGGAAGTGCTGCTTTTGGAACCTGTGATATTATTTTCAGGATTCACTGATTAATAAAACGTTAATCTTTCTTAACAATATCTCTTTAATATCACTTTTTATCAATTTCACACATCCTTGCTGAATAAATTTCTTACAAAAAAGAAAAAAATTACTAACCCCAAAATTTTGAACGGTAGTATATATTATTACAAAAGATATCTGTTTTAAATAAATGCTGTTCTTTAAATTTTTATTCATCAAAGAATCCTAAAATAAGTATCACAGGTTATAAAAAATATCAAGCAGCAAAACTTTTTTCCAACATTGATAATAACGGAGTATCAAATCATCATATTAGAATGATTTCTGAAGGGTCATGTGACACTGAAGACTGGAGTAATGATGCTGAAAATTCAGCTTTGATCACAGAAATAAATTCTATTTTAATGTATATCAAAATAGAAAACAATTATTTTAAATTGTAGTTATTTCACAATATTACTGTTTTTTTCTGTATTTTTGATCACATGTGCATGTTATGGACTGGGGGAATGCACAGTGCATGCATGTGCTGTGTGAATGTGAAATGTGCAGGGTAAAAATTCAACTAAAACTGCATTAAATATGGTTATTTTAACCAAACATTATGCTGCAAGATGTTTTTTTCAACTACATTTAAGTACCCTTTTATAGGCTAACCTGCAATTTTGCAAATTACCATTTCTGTTTATTCCCATTAATTCCCATGGAAAGTTTCCAGCTTTGAAAATTCCCAGAACTTTGCAACCCTAAAGTTACTAAAAACATATTTTACAATATCTTACCATTATCTTGCCATATGAACATTACTTTGGCACACCAATAACAGAAAACTTTGATTAGAATAATGAAGCAAGAATTTTCTGCGAAGCTGCTTTGAAACAATGTATTGACTTGGGTAAAGTTGGTTTTATATTCGCACATTTGGACTTCTGATAAATTCAGACTTTCCAATAAATGTGCAATAAATTAATGTTTTGCGAATTTTAAGCAGCGACATGATATTGTCAACTTACAACATTTTTCACACTTGAAAGTATTGTTTTAATGGCATATTTACTTGTGAATGTCCACTGAATGTCCAATGTAGTGTGATTAACAAGGCTATTTAATACGGATGTCCGAATGTGCAAATATAAAACCAACTTTACCCAAGTAATGTATTGGGGGAAAAAAGTGCTATGAACTTTAATTGCTATAAACTATAATTTATCAGTCATTTAATTTACTTATTTTTGTATCAAATTTGTCTTCACTTATTTTGTTAAAACCTTTTTTATTATTATTTATTTAAATATTGTTTTGTTTTTTTCCTCTAGAGTCTAAACCCTCAATTGTGGCCCCCTGGGGGTCACCCGGACCAAAGTAAATTACATATTCAACATTATAATAAAAGTTAATGTATTTGGGCATATTCCTCTAAAAAACACAGCGTATTATGTGATTAAAAATGTGTCTCTTCTTTACCCTGAGACAACAAAATAATATTTTCATGGTGGATATTATTATATTGCCAAGTACCAGCGCAAATGTAGATATATGTGCACTGTCCCGAATATTTCAAGAGCCCTGAAAGCTCGTGCTCAGCTGACATGTCGATGACATTTACCTTTTGTGAGACAACTCGAGACTGTCTGAGTTTCTCCTGATCGCTCACTGCAGCCACTCGACCCTTGATTTCTCTCCTTAAAGCTTGTTTTGCTGCACGCAGAGCTGCCATTGTGAATCTGCACTGCTCAAAAACACTTAGACTGCAAATTGACACATTAAAACACAGAGCGATGTAAGCATTGCAGCAGCTCAATTAATGATTAACTCGTGAGAAAGTGGCGATAACGTCAGCGGAGTGATCACATGTGCGTGTGATCTATTAATGCAGGATAGATTAGTCGGTCTGAGTTGGTCAGTGTAGAAATGGATTAGTCATCCTGAGTGGGCGGAGTCAGGTTACAGCTCTCGCCTTTCGAGGAAAGGTAAAGCCTTAAAGGGACAATTCACCACAAGATTAAAAGTCTTTTGAAAACAATCGATTTACTTTAATTTACAATAGGATTGTTGCCTGGACTGACAGCCTGAGTTGACATTCTCTTTCATCTCTTTGGCATAATGATCACTTTTGTGGCCCATGGTATTTGTTTATTTATCCTTTATTTTACTAGGAAGATCCCATTGGGATAAAACCTCTTCCAGGAAGTCCTGGCCGTACCGAGTTTTACATAAACACACAATATACAATATACATTTTGGGGGATGGAAGAGTAGGAGGCTGGCAGTGAGTAAAAGATGAGAGATTTTTATTTTATTTTTTATTTTTTTATATTGATAATCAGATTAATGGTGTAATCATAATGCAAAGCTTTTTTTGAGGGTTATGTTTATACAGTAATTTCAAGTTTTATCTGGTTATAAATATATTTAAAAATATAGCATTTTAGTGCCAGGTGAATGTAACATAAAGCAAACTAATAATAATAATAATAATAATAATAATTTCACATGAAGGTTATATGCATGTTTAATACTTGGTTTCGTTCTAAAAGTAACTTTAAAAGAATAACAATACAGTAACATTCTGGACTAAAAACAAGAGTACAGTAATCTATCCAAAATATTTCTATAAATAAACAGTCCCAAAGGGATACATAGTACAAAATTATTTGCCTGTATACCTTTTTAAAACGTTTTTAAATATGTTAAACGATAATATGTCACATGGGACAGTCTATATATAGTCTATATAGTATATATATATATATATATATATATATATATATATATATATATATATATATAGTCATATACAGTCATATATATAGTCATACACACACACACACACACACACACACACATATATATATATATATATATATATATATATGTGTGTGTGTGTGTGTGTTACTGTAGGCTATGCATTATATGTATGTATATATGAATGTATTATAACGTCAACGTTTTTTTGTTTTGTTTTGTTTTGTTTTCGTTTTTATTGTTTTAAAGAATTACAATTACAGATAAATATACAAAATAAACCAGACAAATTTAAAAGATAGAAATAAAAGTTAAGTAAAATAGAAACACATTTTACAGCTTTCTTATTTTTTAAACATAACATTGCATTTAGGTATGGTTTGATTTCTGATTTTAAAATTAAAAACAAAGGCTTATTTCCCCCAAATTTACATTTATGAATGCTAAATATAGCTAAAAGAAGCTATAACGTCAACGTGTTTTTTTGTTTTTTTTTTGTTTTTTTTTAATTATTAATAGAAACTACAACAAACAAAACATATACAATTATACCAAGACATCCAAATGATGAAAAAAATAAATAAATAAAAAATAAACGGGTTTACAGTGTTATATATATACAAATGTACAGTTTGACAACGTCAACGTTAGAAAACTATAACGTCCCTTCATGACGTCACTGGGGAGGTTAAAGTGGGGGCTGGAGTGTCAAAACTAACAAACAGGCTGTTTCACTGTGGGGGAAGGGAAGCTGACCAAAGCCGAAACACTTCGCAAACATTTTAATAGTGCAAGACAATAAGGACAACTCTTTTAACCCATCGACATCGATATAGGAATCGCCAGGAGTCGGGAGGTGAGTGTAAACGCGAGCGTTAATCAACTGAATCAGTGAAACAGCTGCGGCGTTTTGTGATCTGTTAGCCAACTTGACAAGAGCAAAACCTGTTGTTCTAACTTACATATGGTCGCGTGGCGAAAGCTACTTAATAATTGTTTATTTTATTTTTTAAGAGAGCAAATAGTCGTTAGTTTAGAAAGGCTTTGCAACTAACTAACTAACTTAGCTAATAGCGAGATGATCATTAGTTGGAAAAGTAAACATTGGTGTCCATTTGCTAATTTGTACTATACTACCTACAAAGTCTGTGCCAAAAAGACTAGAAATCTGCATGCCAGATGTTTAAACTTCTGTTTATATAGTGATATATACATTTTTAACATTTCTGATATATTCGCTGTTATGATCCCAAAATCGTACACGGCATCTTTCTTTAACTTAACACGCGTAAAATAAAGACATTATTCATGTCTGGTTTGTGACCGAGTCGATTCTTGTCAATGAATTGAATGATTCGTTCACAAATCAGACCGAATTGACCTTTAAATGAACTGTTCAAATGAACCGATTCGCTAAAACTAGAAGAATATCGTGATGCAAGTGGGCGTGTCTTACAGTACGCAGCCAATAGCGTTTCGGTGGGCGTGTACGTAACGCTTTCTATTATTACTTAATGTGTTTTACGATGTCCAGCTTTCATTTAAACATCAAGCGACGTTACGTAGAAGATAAACAGTAGTGCTCGCTATAAACCATTAACCAGGTAAGGAAGGCAACTGTATGAGCGAAATATTACGTTGAAATCTGCTTCTTATGGTGTTGGCATTCATGGTAATTGATTATTTAAACAAAGGACGGTGTAAATAGTGCAAGTTACCGTGGAAACCTGATTACCCCATTGCTCAGACCCTTCTGTTAGAAGTTCTGTTTGCAGTCAGTGTAATTGATAATCAAACAGACTCATTGTGGAGGTTTGGTTTACTTGTATTGCTTTGTCCTAAACAGTGACACTATAAATAGTTACATGCTACTGAAGGTAGCTTAGAAGACTTGAGTATCAAGATGTGATCTGGTTGTTTATAAAGGAAACCGTTAACATATGTAACTGCACAAGCACTTAAACATTTGATCAAATGGTTTTAGATTGTGTAACGTAATGAAACAAATGGGTACTTGTTTTCCTTTTTGCCAAAAGGCTGATTTATTTGCTTAAAGTAAAAGTGTATTAGTAGTGTAGGTAGTATTTGATTTTGTATAGTTGAAAGGAAGTTCACTGTATACACGAAGAGTGTTGTCTGATCATATTACAGCAGTAAATGTGCATTTACATACAGTAAATATGCATCATGCATTCAGCAAACCTGTTGCAATATAGTCACATTTGTTTGAATAATGTTTAAATAATCCAGTTACACAAAATTTGGATCATGTTTTGACCTGGCTTTATTGCTGTCCATTTGTCATTGGATCACCTGAGACAGATGGCAATTCCAGTCGTAAATGATAAGTTTCTGACCTTAGGAAATGAAATGTGGTGCACTTCCCCGTTCCCTCTGTTAAGTACAAGTAAATAATTTAAAGTGTGTGACAAGTTACACCCCAAAGTTTAATACTCACGGTTAGGAGTTCATATTGAACCTGAAAGGGTTAGTTCACCCAAAAATGAAAATAATGTAACTTATTACTCATGCTTATGTCGTTCTACAGCCTTCGTTCATCTTCCAAACACAAATTAAGTTATTTTTGATGAAATCCGATGGCTCAGTGAGAAGAGCAAAGCCATTCAAACTCTCAAGGTCCATAAAGGTACTAAAAACATATTTGAAACCGTTCATGTGAGTTCAGTGGTTCTATCTAAATGTTATAAAGTGACAAGAATACTTTTTGTGTGCCAAAAAAACGACTTTTCAGCAATATCTATATGGGCGATTTCAAAACACTGTTTCGGAGCTTTACGAATCGAATCAGGGAATCGGAGCGCCAAAGTCACATGATTTCAGCAGTTTAGCCGTTTGATAGGAGATCCGAATCACTGATTTGAAACAAAAGATTCATAAAGCTCAGAAGCTTCATGAAGCAGTGTTTTGAAATCGGCCCATATAGATATTGTTGAAAAGTTATTTTGTTTTTATGGTGCACAAAAAATATTCTTGTTGCTTTATAATATTAAGATAGAACCACTGAACTCACATGAACTGATTCAAATATGTTTTTAGTACCTTTTATGGACCTTGAGAGTTTGAATGGCTTTGCTCTCAATACAGGCCTCACTGAGCCATCGGATTTCATCAACAATATCTTAATTTGTGTTCCCATAGATGAACGAAGGTCTTACACATCGCTGACTGTAATATCACGTTTCTGTGACTGCCCAAAGCAGTAATAAATGACATTATTTTCATTTTTGGGTGAACTAACCCTTTAAATTCATTGAAAGTCATTGGGATGTGCTGGAGGAGACTTTACAGAGTGCTCACCTCTTGCATTGTGAATACAAGATCTTGGCCAAAAATTGATGCACAATTTTGATGGAATTTTTTTTTTTTTTTTCTCAAATGTATGGCCAGTGTCCAAAGATGCACTTTTGACAATGTTTTCTGTAATGGTCATTATAGCATTAGTGTTCTTGACTTCTGTGATCCTGTTGCTTGGAGCTGGAGAGAAACTGATTGTCTTTATCTGACCTGTTGATCTAGTGCCAAGGCATGTCGCTTAATAACCTTCTCACAGGGCAACACATGTGAGCACAGCGGCTTACTGTACACTAGCCAGACAGTTTAGGTTTGTGTTTTATGATTTGAGTAGTTTAATTTTTCTGAAGCAACTTGAATTGTTTGGTGGCCTTTACAACAGAATTAAACCGTTTTTCGTGCCTCATGTCAGCACTAGGTACAACTTAAACCTGTTTGAAAGTTGATTCAAAGCTGCTGTTTGGCTTAAACATTGACTGCTTCAACATATCGGTGTTCTCATTGTGTTTGGTTTCACTCTAAAGCTACTGAAATCCTTTGAGTGTTTGTGTAATGCTAAAGTCAACATGGAAGCAGTATTGACTGTCTCTTTCTTTTTTATGTTTCCAGTGTTATTGTGGATGTTTTACCTGTATTAAACCCAAAATGTCTGTCTATCTATCTATCTATCTATCTATCTATCTATCGTATAATTTCACTTTTTTTGCCAACTTTCAGTACAGTGAGGACATTTCCTGTACAGTATGAGTTTGAGACAGCCGCACAGGTAGTCTAAGATCCTTACAGGCAGGTGCAGAGAGACAGTTAAAACATGTCAGAGGACAATCAGATAAGTGTCTATTCACTCAAACATCTGCACAAAGTGTAATTCAACCATACACTCAGTATTCAAAGCACAGATCGTAGACTCAGACCATTTGTTTCTCATGCATTCATTTAGGTCTGTTGTTTAGCCACTAAAATGATAAATTCTGGATTTTGACATCAAAGTAGCTGTTACTCTAATGTGACCAATTCATTGTTGAAAAATCATGACTTTAATAGTAATCTCTTGCTTTGTTCTTTCCACAGGAAAGGGATATGGCTCAGGAGACCAATCAGACCCAAGTGCTTTGTTCTAATGGTTGTGGGTTTTATGGGAATCCACGTAATAACGGCATGTGCTCGGTCTGCTACAAAGACTCCTTACAGCGACGGAACAACAGCGGCAGATCCAGTGATCCAGGTGAGTCACATGTCTTACAAAAAAAAGACATTTCCAACTGTTCTGTGTTAGCAAATGCTGTTTTTCTTTTATGTAAAACTTCAATGGTATTTGATCATATCAAGCAGTGGCGTCAATTCACCAAAAGAAAAATGACACCATCAAATTTTATTCCTCGACATGACAGTCCTTATTGTCTTGCACACATATATATATAATTTTTTTAATATAATTTTTTATAATTTTTCAAATTGAAATGCATGAAATTTAAATTCATGCAAAGGTATAGCGATAACGGAAGGAAAAAGAACAAAAATGATGTTGACAACAGCACCAACCTTAAAATACGACAAGTGAGTGTGTGGTGCGTCCATAGATGAATCACATAAAGCTTTGATCATAACCCAGTAAATTAGAGAGTTATAGACCACTGTTATAAGAATAAAGGACTTTCAAGTACTTCACACATCTTTTTCCAGCACTTCAAAGCTCAAATGTCTGAATATTATCCAATTTAAATGTTATTTTTACTGTGATGACCAAAAACATTTTTTTTAATCCTTCAAAGATTGTCCCCATTTGTAAAACTAAAAGTTTTACGATGTAGGAAAAGTGACACTTGGTGAAAAACAAACACTTTTATTTTAAAATGAAAAAAGACATTAAATTATTCACTAGCCAGTAAATTGCTGCATTAGCCATTTCCACTCCCTAATATAGTTTTTCTTCATATGTTTTGCTTTTGAATTTAGTTTTAGTCATTATCAAATCATCATTATAACATCTGTTTTTGTCACTTTTTTTGTACTGAAGTATGACTTGTATAATTGTAGGAAAAGTCAAAATGTTTTCTCAAATTGCGAATTACATTGTGTTTCCGCTTTGTTGAGAGCTTTATGCCTGTGTAGAACTTAGTAAACTAGAGCCGAACATAAACTCATTCAGTATTTTGAGAGATACTGAGCAGATTCTCACTACCGGTAACTTAAACTCCTCTGATTGATCATTATTTTCAACAGAAACACCTGTGATTGGCTACAGTACTTAACACCGCAAAATCATGTTGTAAATAGACACATTTGCAGCGCCTCTGATCTGGCATGGCGGGAATATGACAACCAGATTTCGTTAATTTACTTGCTTTTGTTTTCTTTTATTAAACAATTCCAAATTGTTACATGTAGTAATATAACTCTGTTAATCCTGCAATAAAAATATATTACTTTGCATTGACCTGCCCAGGCAGCCAAAGTATGGCAGCCGTAAAACCCTGCCATACCCAATTGATGCCCCTAATAGTTTTTGTAACATACAGTAAAAGCCTCCACTGTTCCTTTTGATTAATTTAATGCATCCTTAAATAAAAGGATTAATTTCTTTTGTTCTAATTACTGACACGCAACAAAACATTTAGTCATTTGCATGGTTTATTATTTTGTGTGTGTGTGTCTTGTGCTGTGTAACAATGCCCACAATGAAATATCATTGGACCAAAATCCTGCTTATCCACATCAGAAAGTTTTTGATAAGCTGTAATTTCATTATTCTCTACAGCATTTACCCTTCATTCAGGAATGCAAAAAATACCTGCTGCTGAAAACTTGTAAGTTGCTCCATCATGTCTGGTTGGGGACACGGTGTTATACTGAAACGTGTCTCAAAAAACAAACCCTCACTTGTTCTGTTACTTTCATCAGCTTCTGCTGAATAAGGAGAAGTTAAATTGGAGGTGTTGACATTTTGGGTTTCCTCCTCTTTCATTGCCTCCAGTGTCTTCCAGCATAAGCAGTAAAGGAGAATCTATGACTGTACAATCGACGTCACAGCATGAACAAAACAGGTACAACGTCTTCCTCTTTACCACCCCTCCTAAATGTCTCATAGCAGTTGTGTAAGTCATTGCAATTGCATAGGATCTAAGTTATATTTCAAAAGGGCAAGTAAAAGCTTGTTTTTGGTCTTATGTATCAGCAGATTCTGCTATGCCATTTATATAACAATAGATATATTTGTATGGTTATCAGTGGGCAGTTCTTTTGTGTTAAACTCGGGTATTACATAATGTGAAGCTGTTTTTGCACTGATGCCAGACTTGTTCATTAATGAAGTCTTTATTTTTTTTTAATTTTCCATCCATCAAGTTCCAATTAAATTGAGAAAATATGCCAATCAAATAAGTACCATTTATTTGTAATGTATTTAATTCAATGGATCATCCACACATGGGTATCACAGCATGGTTATTAAAATATATATTTTCTCAATTAATGTCCAGCTTCGATTAAATGCCACTCATACTGTGATATAAGGTTTTGGTCATAGCAGCTACTCCCACGTTTTACTCTTATGATGTCTTTTCACTTATATAACATAATCTTTTCTAATCATCATCATCATCATCATCCTCCTCTCCAGTCAGTGTTTCTCAACACCAGCAGCAGCAGCAGCAGTAGTTACACATAAAGATGGTGCTTCAGTAGGAGCTCACTCAGGCCTGAGAATGCCAGGTATGTTCCCTTTTTCACTTTGACCCATTTATTATGTCATCCACTGCTCAAAAACCAGACACTGGGCAGATTACCATGACACAGAAAGAGACGAAAGCTCTCCAAAACTCCACAGAAACGCCCAGACACCATCTTCCAAATACATCTGATTGTTTGCTTTGAGACCAGGCCAGAAAGTGCTCAAAGTTCACTTTTTTGCATTTGATTAGAAGCCCTCTTCTTGTTTTGAGCCACAGGCTCGTTTGTTAGTAAATTAGGTAGAGCTATTAAATAGAGAGATTGATGATGAAGTCATTAAATAACAGATGTTGACTCAAGACGAGAGTACACTGGTTTAGTCATTGCTTGATATTCTCTCAATAACAAACTTAACTTAGTTCTAACAGCAAACTATTAGTCGAGTAGTTTATTTTACATATGGGCTGTCCACATTTGAAATTGTTCACCTTGTTAAGCTATTGAACTGAATTGAAACATTAATTATTTTCTGAAGAGATGCTTTACAGCTGAAATTGACTTGACTAACATTCTTACACACACACACACTGAATTGGAAGTTCACTCACATTCACTTCTGCGTAGCAAAATAAGGTGTATTTATTTAAAGGGGACATATCATGAAAATCTTTTTCCATGTTTAAGTGTTATAATCGTGTCCCCGGTGCATATGCCAACCCAGTAACTTTGTTTTGGCAAGCCTTTCTTTGCAAGCATGTGAAAAAACAAGATGCTCAGATTTTGCTCCCCTTGTGACGTAGGAAGAGGATCTTATTATAATATTACCGCCCCTTAATCTGCATGTTTCCATCCACGGCGCCGCCATTTTGTTTTCGCTAACAAAAAAGGTGTACCAGTTCTAACACCATGGCAAAAGTTTGAGCAAAACATGCTAACTGTTCTGTTGTTGGCTAAACAGACGAGCACAGAACACTATTTAGAGTCTCGTTAGCTTGGATAGACTGCAAGTTGACCCTGGCAAGCTCGATTGCTAAAAAAGGAGCGTTTCTGTCCGATATTTTGGAAAAAAATATTAGACCATTTACAGCATTTGATAGCAATCATAAACGTTAGACTGGTGTGAATGGCTCTGTTTGGCAAACAGGTATGCTATGTATAGTGGGCATACATATGGGTTTTGCACAAAAGATTAACATGATGGCACATGCTAGTCGATGAGTTGAATCAACTCCACAGCAACTACATAAATTTATCCTCTAACCGTTCAGAAATGTCCAGTTTCATTCTAAAAGTTGTAACTTCTTCCTGAGTCTCTCCATCAGTGTCGACTCCGGTTTGATCAATGTAAGGCTGAACACCGTTACTGACAATCCTCATTTTGGCTGCGTGAGATTCTCCAGCTTTGTTGTTGTTGAGCAACCGAAGCATGAGCTGTTAAAGCTCTGCCCTCTTCTGGAAAGGGGGCGGGAGCAGCAGCTCATTTGCATTTAAAGGAACACACACAAAAATGCCGTGTTTTTGCTTACACCCAAATAGAGGCAAATTTGACAAGCTATAATAAATGATCTGTGGGGGATTTTGAGCTGAAACTTCACAGACACATTCTGGGGACACCAGGGACTTGTATTACATTTTGTGAAAAGGGGCGTAATAGGTCCCCTTTTAAAATAATTTTAGTACATCATGAATAAATATTGTGTAAAACAAAACAGTTTAGATAAACCAGAGCTTTATAACCCAGGGTTACATCTGTTCAGTGTGAAAAGTCTTTGAGTTTATGGACCCTTCATGTAGATGTTCTTTAGAAAAAATGACTGTGTGTTTGTTTGAATAGAAGAAGTATCATGCAGTAAACTGGAGAGAAATACTCAGGAATCCACCACAGAAAGGCTTCTTACAGCAGGTAGCTCTTCACTGGAGGATGGCACAACAAGAGGAAAGAGAAAGCTAGATGAAACTTCTGATCCCACAGAAACGGTGTCCAGTGAGTACAGAGTTCATATTTATCAGTTTGTTTAATGCTTGCCACAACTTCCTAGTTAGGAGAACACGCATTCCTTCAGCATGTTCTTATCAGTAATATCTGAGGAAAAAAATCAGACTCCAACCAAGAATTTTTGATTTTTAGAATATCATTGAGATTTTCTTTTTGTTAGCAGTATTTCTAAATCATTGCCTGTATTAAACTCTTAACAGCCTCAGAATTAGACGTCTCAGAGAAAACATCAGATGTGCCAGAGCAGTCCAAACCCAAGAAGAACCGCTGCTTCACCTGCCGCAAGAAAGTGGGGCTCACTGGTATGCAAAACTATATACGTCATTGATTTATATTAATATCATGGTCTGTCTGAATACTCTATTCTGATTGGTTGGCAGGTGTGCATTAAAACTGTTTAATGCACAGGTAGTTCCAGTCAGTTTAATCGGCATTCTATATTAATGCGCTGCTTTCATTGAAGCGCACACATACGTCACTCGTGCACAGAGATCACGCTGCGCGCACTTTTAACTTTTTGACTATTTTTCAAATAAAAGACTTCCTGTATCAAAAAACGATTAATTTTTGCTTAAAAACAATGAAAAAGGCTCTAATACCTCTTTTGTTTTTTTTTTGTTTTTAAAAAAGGTCACCCAGATAAAAAAAAATTGGAACAACCATATAACAAAAACATTACTGCTTATGAGTAAGTAGCACTTCCTAAAACTTTCTAGAACTGTTTAGAATTTTCTAGAACTGTCTAAATCTTGGTATACATATATATGAGAGAGAGAGCGCTTTATAAGCAAACATCTCAACTTGTTACTTTTCGATATTTGTTTCAGTAACAGTATGTCGCACAAGATAAGTGAAATCTTGTTCTTGATCTTGATCTTGTTCTATAAAAACAGTTAGAGAAAATTCCAGAAAGTTCTCAACAGTCGTAGAACGTTCCAGAATGTTCTAAACAGTTCTAGAAAGTTTTAGGAAGTGCTGCTTAAGCAGTAACGTTTGTTATATGGTTGTTCCAATTTTGTATCTGTGGTGACCTTTTTTTCACTTAGAGGAATTGGGGCCTTTTTCATTGTTATTAATCAAAAGTTCATCGTTTTATGATACAGGAAATCTTTTATTTGAAAAATAGTCAAAAAGTTATAACCCTAGCTCGCAACATAAACTTGTCAATGCTGCCCTGCAACTTTTATTAATTAAATAGCTTCGCTACTGAATCACTACATTATATTTCTCAGCAACAAGGGGCTAACGTTGCTGTGTAAGTTTTTGAAACTCGCAGCTTCACTGTTAGTAGAACGATGCTGCAGAGATGCAGTTTAATCACAATCTCTTTCTAATTCGTTCATTCAAATCAAGGTAATCTCACTGCACTACTTTCTCTCTGATCTCTGTCTGATTCAAAGCAGGCAAAATACTAGATCTAATGAGCTGTAACTGATGAAAATAACCGTCATTTTTACTGTTTCGGTCAAATATCGTGCTGCAAACCAGTGTTGCCAAGTCCTTGGTTTTCCCGTGGAATTGGACTACTTTTACACTGTTGTCGCAGGTTGTTTTCATGTCCACAGGTTGAAGCCACCCCAAATACCATGATATTTAGCCCCTGGAATGCGAATTTTACCAGGGGAACCCTGCGAAAAACACAGATTTTACCACCCGGAATGTGATTTTTACCGGGATAACCCCCTGAAACACAATTGGGCTAGTGTTGAGTAGCAGTCGGGCAGGTTTTGTTGTGAACCTGACAACCCTGCTGCAAACATCAATAACAGCTTTAACTTGTCAATTCTGGAAAATGACCATGGTATAAGAGGAATAATCCACAGCTAGCTGTGCATTAAACTATTTGAATGCACTCTGCTTCGTGTCGGGTGGTTCTTTACCTCCACAAAATTTAATGCACAGTTAGCCGTGGATTATCCCTTACATATGCACACACTGGCTTTGTTCTAAAACATTGTGAGCTACCTAAATGCTTTGTTGAGATTTGTTGCATTTACAGTATATGACTGTTTTTTTTTCTGTATGAAGGTCTCTTAAGTTAATTTAACATTTGTTTCTATCCGACAGGTTTTGACTGCCGGTGTGGACAGCTGTTTTGCAGCATTCACCGATACTCAGATGTTCACAACTGTAGCTTTGATTACAAGGCTGATGCAGCTGAGAAAATAAGGAAAGAAAACCCGCTTGTCGTTGGGGAGAAAATCAAGAAGATTTGAGCTGAAGACTGCAGAGATTTTTTTTTTTGTTGTTGTTGTTTTTTGTTTTTTACCCTCTTTTTCCCACAAACACCCTTAACAAGACCTTGAATTGTGCATGCTACAATGAAACATTTATGCAAATTTGTTTGGTCCCTTTATTTCATTTTACCTCTAAAATTTATTTACTTACAAAATACTGTGGTATGTAAACCACTTAATATTTATATAATTGCAGTAAAATAATTTGCATTAATAAATGGGTTTTAGTTCTCATATGTTGAGACAGCTTGGGTGGCTGTGCATTTCTGGTGATGAACAAAGCTTGCATGTTAAAAACATTGCCAGAATGTGTCTTCAATTTTTTATTTTAGTTTCTCTCAATAAGGATTGTAAGAAAGAATATGACATCATTTACTTAATATAAAAAAGATATGTTTTATCAATTACTTGCTCCATCCTTGATTTAAAAAAATGAGGTTTATAAGTGATTACAAATATACAAATTGTGTGTGACTGCGATCTCTGGTTTAACAGATTTTTTTGCACTTCATTACAGACTGTGATTTACATTTCTCCTATAGTTCATTTATTCGAGTGAATGAAAGTTGCGAGTGATATTATTTATGTTTGTGAATACACTGTGTTCATGTTCAATAAAGTTTTACACGTCACACTGTAGTAAGGGCTCTAGTGACTCAATTTAGCCTAGTATACATACCTTGCTTAAATTACATTAAATTACAAACATCTGTGTACATTTTTAGTATTAAAAGTCATCATAAGACTGATGCTTAAACTGCTAAAGAAAAAATTGCCTCTGGTTTTACGCTGCAGTGGTTTGCACATTGTGTAATATTGCGATTTGGTTTCAGACAGTAAGTTAAATAGAATCATTAATACACCTGTGATATCCTTAGTAGTAACAGTATATCTGTCAGTTGTAGATTATAAAATTAAAAAAAAAAAAAAAATGACTGGAGCAGAAAACTGAAATGTGACAAATTGTAATAAATTGTAACAAATTGTAAATGATCATTTTCACACTGTGCCTAACACTTTCATAAGGTGCTAAAACATTTATATACAAGAATTTTTGGGGGCTTTCAGACAAATTTAGACATCAACGCTCATCATACAAACCTCAAGAATGGTGACAATCAACAAAATATTCAGATAAACAGATCAGCTCTGAACATCACAAAACAAAGTTGAGAGTCAAAGCAAAACCAAATGAAAATTGGGTGGACATCTAAACATTTGTTTGACTTCAGGTTCCAATGTCATTAAACAACTCCAAAAACAGCATTAACAGCTTCACTTATTACAAACCAGATTGACTTTATTACTGTCATGTGTACAAAAGTATGATTTATTGAAAATAGTAGTTTGATTTGATGTCACCATTATGGTGGTCAGTGTTTGCTTTAGTTGGGCATTTTGACTCTTGATGTTTTAATGCTAGTATTTCTCTGGCTGTTTTAAATGTTTATGGCAAGAGAAAATATGACCAGATGATGTCAGATAAAGATAGAATCATCATGTAGTGTTCTGATCAGCTGGTTTCATCTAGGCTGTGTTTTGATAAGAAAATCTGTATAATTTTAAGAACACACTAAACATTTTGAACTGCTGCTTCTTTTTAGAACATTCTGCAAACGTCTGGGGACTGAGGAGACAAGTTGCTCAAGTTTAGGAATAGGAATGTTGTCCCATTCTTGTCTAATACAGGCTTCTAGTTGCTCAACTGTCTCAGGTCTTCTTTGTCGCATCTTCCTCTTTATGATGCACCAAATGTTTTCTATGGGTGAAAAATCTGGACTGCAGGCTGGCCATTTCAGTACCCGGATCCTTCTTCTACGCAGCCATGATGTTGTAATTGATGCAGTATGTGGTCTGGCATTGTCATGGTGGAAAATGCAAGGTCTTCCCTGAAAGAGACGACGTCTGGATGGGAGCATATGTTGTTCCAAAGTCCCTTTAAGACAAGTCATTTCACTCAGCGGCCATCTTTGAAACGCCTCTCGGGCATCCTGGGCATCATGCAGCTCCTATCTCTTTGAATGGGGAAACATCAGATTCTCCAAAACTGTTCGTCAACCTTGCGATTAAATTTGATATTTGAAATCACCAATGAAATCTAATAACAACCGACTCATAAATTTAGTTTCTAAACGCTCGAATCATGACCAAAAAAAAAAAAAATTTTTTTCAGTCTGGATCAAGCTAATGCGCATGCGCAGACCTAAATGTGCGTCTCTTCGGAGGCGCGCTTCTGACTGTTTCTATAGAAACCGGTGATTCTAACGGCCGCTGAAGTGACGCGATGACTTTACCAGTCGGCGATTGGCTCTTGGCTTTAGAAGGCGGGACTTATTCCGCCATATTGCGCGTTACACTTTCTCCCATTCAAAACAATACGAGTGACACATCTTGTGTTATTCTATAGTCTTTGGTTGTTCTAGAACTTGGATGTACCTTTCAGCATTGATGGTGCCTTTCCAGATGTGTAAGCTGCCCATGCCACACGCACTCATGCAACCCCATACCATCAGAGATGCAGGCTTCTGAACTGAGCGCTGATAACAACTTGGGTTGTCCTTGTCCTCTTTAGTCCAGATGATATGGCGTCCCAGTTTTCCAAAGAGAACTTCAAATTTTGATTCGTCTGACCACAGAACAGTTTTCCACTTTGCCACAGTCCATTTTAAATAAGCCTTGGCCCAGAGAAAACGCCTGCGCTTCTGGATCATGTTTAGATATGGCTTCTTTTCTGACCTATAGCGTTTTAGCCGGCAACGGCGAATGGCACGGTGGATTGTGTTCACCGACAATGTTTTCTGGAAGTATTCCTGAGCCCATGTTGTGATTTCCATTACAGTAGCATTCCTGTATGTGATGCAGTGCCGTCTAAGGGCACGAAGATCACTGGCATCCAGTATGGTTTTCCGGCCTTGACCCTTACGCACAGAGATTGTTCCAGATTCTCTGAATCTTTGGATGATATTATGCACTGTAGATGATGATAACTTCAAACTCTTTGCAATTTTTCTCTGAGAAACTCCTTTCTGATATTGCTCCAATATTTTTGGCCGCAGCATTGGGGGAATTGGTGATCCTCTGCCCATCTTGACTTGAGAGACACTGCCACTCTGAGAGGCTCTTTTTATACCCAATCATGTTGCCGATTGACCTAATAAGTTGCAAATTGGTCCTCCAGCTGTTCCTTATATGTACATTTAACTTTTCCGGCCTCTTATTGCTTATTGCTAACTTTTTTGGAATGTGTAGCTCTCATGAAATCCAAAATGAGCCAATATTTGGCATGACATTTCAAAATGTCTCACTTTCAACATTTGATATGTTATGTATATTCTATTGTGAAAAAAATATAAGTTTATGAGATTTGTAAATTATTGCATTCCTTTTTTATTCATATATATATACAGTCAAAAAAAACTTTTTTTATATACAGTACTTTTTCTTTTTCTTTTTTTTTGCTAGTGGGTGCAGGACACTATAGTTAATTTATGTAAGTGAGGATAGCAAAATAAATAGTGACATATTTTACCCAAAAATTCTTCATACACTAAATTGATAAAAATTTGGAACCAAAAATTATTCAGACACTTTGACCTGACCATGTTTTTGCTTAAGTGTTATCTGACATAATTAAGATTAATTTTATATATATATATATATATATATATATATATATATATATATAATATTAGATCTGATTAAATCGCTGCTCGATCTCATACTGTAGAGTCCCAGGATTTCTATGATCATGTAAAATTGATTAATATCTTTATTATCATCAAGTAGCCAACATTCATAAAATGTTGTCTTTCAGTTCTTGTCATAAAAGTTACAGCAGTCAGAGAAAAACTAACATTAAAAAGTTAAGAGTCAAACGGCCCAACTAAATCAAACACTGGTCACCATAATGGTGACCAAACCAAACTATTACTTTCAAACAAACTTCAACATCTAAACCTCTTTTAATCTCAGTAAGAACTTATGTATAAAATAAAAATAAAGTCAATCTTGTTTGTAATAATTGAAGCTGCTAATGCTGTTTTTGGAGCTGTTTAATGGCAATGGAGCTTGACTTCAACCCAGTTTTCACTTTCAACCAAAATTTGACATCTGAGCAACGTTGGAGTCCAGTGCCTGCTCAGAAAATTCCCTCTAAATCTTTATAAGAATGTTAGGGGATAATGCTCTATCAGTGTTATCCCTAAACATGTTTAGAATGTTTTTAGAGAATGTTATCCTATACCTTTTATGAGAACATTCTGGTAACAAAAATAAAACTAGCTACTGAAAACATTACAAGAACATAACATTCTTAGAACAATAACATTTTTAGCTGGGGTGACCTCACACTGTGGCCATAGTATGAGCACACAGTGAGTGCGCTGTGAGGTTACACTTTTAGATCACTGTGACCTTACATTGCTCACATTGTGACCACATGTTTGATCACTTTGAGTTCAAATTGTTGACTGAAGCAGTAACACCGGCAACAAATGAACAATAAGACAAGTGCAGTTTAATGCCAGAAGTATATATTTTCATACATTAAGAAATAAAAATAATAGATAAGCCTAATAGTAGCTTATTATAAATAATAATTAATTAAACCCATTATAAATAAATAAAAATATAAGTATTCGTTTGAAAAAAAAAATGGTGAAATAATGCAAATTGGAAGAATTAACAAACGAAGACCATCGATTCCAAACTCGGATAGTTACATATTATTCATTAATCTATTTGGACTCTTTGGGCCAAACAATGTAATATATTTAAGAGGAAATAAACAATTAAACATTTGTTGATGTACACATTAATATAAAAGTGAGACTCAAAGTAGTCATAAAACTTATGATGTTCCAGGAAATCCCTTACAAATGATAAATTCTTCCAGCTATCACTGCATACAAATAAAAAGCAGAGTATTCAGAAATTTCAATAAACAACTTTATTATTTTTAAAACCAATTTAACGTTTAAATTGTTTTAAACTTTTTATAAACCAAAAAAAAAAAAAAAAAGTTTAGTTCTTCACAATTTAGTGTGGATTTTTTTAAAACAACAAATATGTCTGAAAATGTTGATAGAGAATGTATGAATGTGGATGGTGAAATGTATTACAGTATTTAAAAATAAGCATAAATGAGAGAGGTCAGAGTTCATCTCATGGCTCTTGGGCGCCATCTGGTGGTCAGCAGTGATGAAACAACCTCATATCCTGATATCAACAGTCTTGTTACAAAAGTTATAGCCTGCGTCTCAATATGCATTCTATCCATCCTAAATAGTGTGTGACAATAGCAATATTCAGTACTATTTAGGGCGGATAGGGTGGATAGTATGCACATCGGGATGCAGGGATAGGTTTCAGTCACATGACTGCCGTGGAGGCCTAATGAGTAAAACAGCCACAAGGCTGCAACACAAGCCTGTCAATTTTCCATCTCAAAAACAAAAATATGTGAAAAGTATTCTCGTCACTTCATAACATTAAGGTTGAACGACTGTAGTCACATTGACTATTTTAACCATGTTTTTATACTTTTCTGGACCTTGAATGTGGTAATTATATTGCTTTCTATGGGGGTAAAAAAATTCAAAAATCTATCCTATCCAGACAGATTTCTCAGAGGAACGAGAAGTAGAACTTTTCTGATTCACAAACAATTGGATGAATAATCCATTTGTTTGTGAACTGGGCTACATTAAAGGATTAGTTCACCCATAAATGAAAATTCTGTCATTAATTACTCACCCTCATGTCGTTCCACACCCGTAAGACCTTCGTTCATCTTCAGAACACAAATTAAAGGTGCCCTAGAATTGAAATTTGAATTTACCTTGGCAGAGTTGAATAATAAGAGTTCTGTAGATGGAAATGATATACCATGAGCTTCAAACACCACTGTTTCCTCCTTCTGGAAGTCAAAAGGTGCAATGATGTTGCTGTGTATGTGTGGATCAGAATCCCTCGGATTTCATCAAAAATATCTTAATTTGTGTTCCAAAGATGAACGAAGGCCTTACGGGTGTGGAACGACATGAGGGTGAGTAATAAATGACAGAAATTTCATTTTTTTGGGTGAACTAATCCTTTAACATTTGCCGGTTCCCGGCTCCTTCTTCCATGAACTTTGTATCAGGTGCGTTTGGCATAACCTGATATTGCTGAGTTCAACATGTTCCTGGGTCAACATTTTTGTTGATCCTGGAACAACATTCAAATCAACCAATCAGATTTAAGGGACAAGTTTACAGATTATGTCAAGTTTAGGCTTAAAATCATGATTGGTGCTTCTACATCAGTGTTACTCATCTATCATTTCCCTCTGAATTTTGGGATAACTTATGGGTAGGGTTAGGTTTAGGGGTAGGAATAGGGTTAAGACAAAATTTTCAGACTAGAATGTTGTTCCAGGATCAACAAAATCTGTTGACGCATCTAACTCAGCAATATCAGGACGTGCGTTACGTTTGATCGCTTAAATTCTAATTATTTTATTTCATTCTAATGAAACAGCTGCAAGTGCTAAGTGAATTACAGCTCATACAGGTCACGTTATTTGACAATTAAAATTTTGGGGTAACGCAGCGCTGTTTTACTTGGTCGAAACTGTCATAATAAAAATACATTTGAGTGTGTTGAAAGTTATGCTGAGGTTACTTACGTTTTTAGAATATCATATTAATAAAAGCTGGATGACTTGTGTTGCTAAATGGCATGCAGTTCATTTTACAATATATTGTATGGAAGAAAAAATGCTGTATTATTGTTACTACAAATAAAGCTCTTTCTGATTATACTATGTTAGTAGCAAAATAGTGTTGTCTCTGAGGCACAAACATGTTACTCGCTATAAATGAAGAAAATAAGAGATTCAAACAATAATACTAACCGTGTTGAGCTATATAACAACGATTAGTTTTAAGTCGATAAAAGTATCCAAACAGTTGCTCACCTGTCTAATAAAACACATAATATATTAAAGCGTGTCCATGGTTTCTACGGAAGTGAAACCGGAAATCGAGGATAACGTGCACAATGACATGGGCCATTACACACTACAGATTTCTCTGGATTTAAACATTGTTGGAAACATTTAGCATAATATAAGTACACAAATCAACAAAATATATAACATTGTTCTGGTGGTTTTGGTTATTTTAATTAAAAATTATTGCATATTATGCCTTTAAAGCTACCATCTAGAACCCAGAAATTTAAAATACTAATTTGCAGTATGATTACAGATCATGAATTAACAGGAGATTAAAATGTTACCAAGCTTGTCTAGTTTTGAATAAACACTAAAAGCAGGGATGAAAATGAACTTGATACTATGGTTAAATGAATGTTATTATTTTCAGATCCTGCATTGATTTCTCATTTAAGCAGTCTTCTTAATCTTCATTGCCCACTAAAGTTCATTAGTTTAGCCAGACCAGCTTGAAGGTAACTCAGAGCGTCTTTGTTTGCTTCCTCAGCTTCAGCGTTTCTCTTCATTTCCTCCAGCTCTCTGACCCAGTTCACTTTCCCAGCCTCCTTCACTCTGGGAATGAAGAAGTCGAGATGCTGAAGAGTGAACGCCGAGTCTGGCTTTAATGCGATCTGAGACAGATGCCTGATGGTCCTGTAAGCATTAAACAGAAGAATTGACTTTTGGTCCTCGATCTCTTGGAGATCTTTGTCAAGTCTATCATTTATAGCCGAAAACGTCTTGGACTCTTCTTGAGCTTTTTCGTATTCTTTCATCAGTTGGTCAAACTGTATCTTTATGTTTGAGTTTTTGACGACATATTTCTTGTTTTCTTTGATATGTTTGCTGTGATGACAGTTCCCTGTGCACACGGTGCAGTAGCCGTTTTTCATGACTTCACATCTGCTGGGATTAGAAGCCCACCAGCAGCCAAACTCATGGCAGTTTTCCTCACAGACGGTGCAGGTCGTTGCCTTCCTGTTCTTCCATGATGCACTTTCAATGGGCACCTTCACTTTCACAGTCTTTTTTAACGTAACGGTAAAGTTTTTACACTGTTCAACCTTTTCCTTGTTGAGCATCATTGCCTCCTGAATCTGAAGTTTTTCAGCCTTTTTCAGCTCCATCTCTTGAATTCTCAGCTGTAAGTTGCAGATGGATGCTTCAAATTGAATGCGCTCAATCAGGACATCTGAAGTCAACTCCAAACTTTTTCTGTTCATTTCATTCACAGACTGAAAGAATTTCTTCATGCCTTTCATGCTTTCTTCCCATGCGCTTCTTTGAGCAAGAATGTAAGGTTCTTCACTGTGACGCTCATCAGCCTGCCGATTGTTGAATAAGAAATAAACAGGTTGGCCTGCGTTGTCTCGTCTGCAGGGGATTTTAGCTTTATTAATGGCACCGAGGATGTTTTTGGGTGGCATACCATCAGAGTATGTGATTAAAAACACAATGTTGTTCACAATGTCTTTTCCAAATAAAGACAGAATTGAACTGATAACGTAATGCTGTCTGTCTGAGAGACGATACTTAGACGCTTGAGTTACAAAACACACGGCGTCGACTTCACGAACTCCATCATTGCTCTGAAACAGAACAGATAAATTCTCAGCAACTTCCAAATCCTTTTCCAGTCCTCTAGTGTCTCCGTATCCTGGAGTATCAATGATTGTGAGAGATACAGATTTCTCTACAGGAAAGACCTCATACAAGGTGATTTCAGCGGTTTGTGATTCTGATTGGTCTCCGGCTTCCTCTTCTGTGATTTCGTACCATTTTTCATCTTCAAACTTCACCTGAAGTAAGTAGTTGACCATGGTGTTAACGAGAGTCGTCTTACCAACGCCGGTCTCTCCCACCAGCAGAATAATTTTGTTTTGTGTCTTGGTGTCTCTTATCCCATAAGTCCATTTTCTGACTTTTCCATTATCATCAAGTATTCTTCTCTCAGTATATAGCCGGTATTTTTTTGGAGGACCTTGATGAATCAGAATTGGTCTGCGTGGAGGAAGACTTGGCTGTCTGTAAAATAAAGATGGAGGCAAGTGTCAGCAATTGTGTGTTCAAACACCCATCAAAATGCAGACATTTTGTGTTAAAAACATGAATAATAATTTAAAGAAACAATATTTTACTCCAATTACAGTTGACATTTAAAACATTCATATTTACCTTGAGGTCAGCAGTCCACAAATGGCAAAAAAAAAAAAAAAAAAAGAGCACAGCGTCACTTTGCGCTGATTTAAAAGTCGAACTTCTTTGAAATTTAAATTAAAAAATATGGCACTCATGTGCAAGATGCTGAAAAACATTTCAAAAGCAGTGTAACAGAACAAAAAAAAAAATGCAATTTGTTTGAATTGGCCATTCACACAGAATACGTTTTTGCAGTTAAAAACGACAGATGCTGGTCAGTGGAATGAAAAAAGACAAGGAGACGCGTTTTTAAAACTTATTTTAAAGGTGCAATATGTAAGAATTTTGCAGTAAAATATCCAAAAACCACTAAGCCAGTGTTAAATATTTTGTTCACTTGAGTACTTACAATATCCCAAATGTTTCCAACTATTTGTAAATCGTGAGAAAATTGCAATTTTAACCAAGGCTCCGGGACGTGTGAGGAGTCGCCTGTCAGTTGCGTCATACACGCGTTACCTTCGGTTTCCGGTTTTATTTTGTAGAAACCATGGAAACACCAAAGACTCTTTAATATTTACATGTTTTAATAGACAACTGCTTTGATATATTTATAGACAGAAAATTAATTGTTGTTATATAGATCAACACATTTAGTCTTATTGTTTAAATCTAATTTTCTTTAATTTTTGCGAGTACCATGCTTTACCATGCCTCAGAGAAAAACACTGTTTTGTCAAGTAGCTAACATAGCATAATCAGATGCAGCTTTATTTTTAGTAACAGTAATACAGCATTTTCTCCATGATACAATATGTTTTAAAATGAATTGCATGCCATTTATCAACAAAAGCCATCCATTATTTAATATGATATTGTAAAATCGATCTATCTTACTGCAGTGTGTAACAAGTGTCTCACAGCAGCCACCGAGTGAACGCACAGAGTAACGTTATAACATCATT
Organism: Ancherythroculter nigrocauda; assembly: GCA_036281575.1. Taxonomy (NCBI): domain Eukaryota; kingdom Metazoa; phylum Chordata; class Actinopteri; order Cypriniformes; family Xenocyprididae; genus Ancherythroculter; species Ancherythroculter nigrocauda. Next base: position 53,953,249 of record VTFQ01000004.1, read on the forward strand.
TTCAACACACTCAAATGCATCTAATATGATAAACAGAGCTGCATTACCTCATACTCATGACCGGAAAAGCGGAAGCAGCGCCGGCGACTGTGACAAAATAAAAGTCCCGCTGCTCGTGAGGCTCCCACAACACTCGCTCCTGCTCTGCTTCATACTACAGTAACATTAATAATCCATGAACATGATTTCTTCCCGAGTCCTATCCCGATTATTTTCCACCGGCTGTGAGGTGAAGACCACGTATCCCAAGATTCCATGCTCAAACTTGGCGTCATCAAGCTACGCCTTTGTTTTGAATAGGCCTCTAGCGACCTCTAGCGGACAGAAAATTCTACATATTGCACCTTTAACTTGAGAACCACTTTTTCTTTTGTTTTTTCAATGCAGCGTCATGCGCAAGACTCTGTAAAAGATGCGAGCATAACGGTCACATTCATCTAGAATGTTTGCATAGGAAACACAATGAAAAAACAATGAAGTGGATTGTAAAAATGCGTTCTGTGTGAACATCCGCTGTATAATTTAGCCCCCACTGCATATCATCATGACATGGACTGATACTGGGAGAATGATATAAAAGTCATAAAATCTATATTATTAACCAGTATTATCATTAACATAAACTTAATTAAACCAATATGCTGATGCTTATTCTGTTGATTATTGTGTTTATTTGATTGTGACACAATCAGAGTTGTGACAAATAGGCTATGACTGTTGAACTGATATAAAAAATCAGTTCCCTATCTGGCAGTCACTTTGTTGTGGTGTTGAATGCTGACACAAGGGGTCACTCTTGGGAGCCCCAAACACCTCTGATACTTAATAAAAAAATGCCATGCCTGGACATACAGGTCTAAAAGTGGCCAGCCTGGCATTGCTCATTCAGATTTGTTCTACGGAGCCAAGTGGATCTCCTTTGCCATCACTCATTTCATGTACCTCTCTGGAACCGTTGCTGGGAATCTACAGTGCATTGCAGTGGTCTCTCCACCCAATGCACAGTTAAGTGTAGCGAGAGTTTCCCCTGGCCACTTCAGTAAAAGAGAAGTCAGCAGAGACCGTGTCTACTAGACAATCCCTCTTGAATGCCTTGTCGACATGACAAGATCCTCAGCAAATATCACAAGATAATATTCTGGAATATTATTGATCTGACTGTACTAACGCTGTTGTTTGAGAACAGAACTGAGCTGGATAATTGATGATCTTTACAGCGGAACTGATGATCTTGATGATCTTTACAATGACGATCTTTTTTGCCCTACTGTGGGTACGTCAGTAGTGATTATCCCATTAGTACCACCCAAACAACTATGAATGTTCTGGGAAGGCTAATCTTTGGTTACTAAAAAATAACCTACAGAGAATGTTCCTAAAACTTACATAAAATACATAAATAACCATGTGACCATTAGGGTAATATTCTGTGTTTGCTGGGTAGACAAACATAATTCATTATCTTTAATTTGATTTTTAAAAAGTAAATAATTTAACCTCCTGTAAAAGCATGTGAATTTCAACTCACCTGGAATTCATGGTGATCGTTCGACTAAATGTGTCCAGTTCACAGATGACCTTCACTGTAACTCTTCAGTCTGATTACAACAAAACAATTTATTAGTTTCATCAGAGTATGATGGTTTGTCATTGTAAAAATGTTTTACATGTTAAAATGCCCAACTTTACAGCAGAAAAAAAATATGTTTACAGCCTGGTGCAAAAAATGGTTTTGGTCTATATAGCTAATTTTGCCCTTCAACTGTGAGGGGGTGAATTTTTTTATAACTCATCAATTTAAATTATATTAAGCCTTAAGCTAGTAGCCTATTCTTGTAAAAGGGGAAGTCTTTCTTCTGGGGACCTTTTTTTAGTTAGTGAAGGTGTTAGGTGTGCTGCAACTAAAGAAAACACGTGCAAATAGAAATAACTCCAACAAAGGAAGAAAAGATCTTCATCAGTTTGACAATACATGTAAAAGAGATACTCACAACACAACCAAATACAGAAAAGTGCTGCAAATAGCACAGAACACAACGGAAATGTCTTAAGGGGTCCCCAACAACTGAGGAACCTGGTTAGGACAAGCTTTTTGTTCAGTGTCTACTCATCAGTAGTGTTTTCAATGACCTGAAAGGTGAGTTTTTTTGTTTATTTTAACATCCTGATCATATGTGCGTTGTGAGTATTTGCGGCACGTGTGTTGTCAAACTGATGAAGATTTGCTGGTGTTTTTCTATTTGCATGTGATTTATTCAGCTGCAGTGCATTGAGCTCTCTCTTTGTCAGTAAACAACAGCTTTCTCTTTGTTCCTCACACAAAACTAACATGACTTAAATGTAGTGCACGAGTCAGACAACCTCTCTGACACTTTCATTATGCTTATTATTCTTGGTACAACATGAGGGCTAATAATGATCAAATTTTTTATTTTTGGATTAATTCTTTTTTTAACCAAAACAGAGTAACAGGAGGACAATTAAAGCTGGATCTACGTTAACTGGACTAATCTCTGTTTACTGAAGTAAACAAACTCAAATTTGATACCCCCTCTGGTGACACTGGGGAAGGTGGGAGTGTTTTATTTTTTATACTTTTGCTTGGCTTGGCTTGAAATGCCACACATATTAAGGGTAAATACAGATTATTCACTGCTCATGACAAAGAGTGAATGGTCTCCGTAATTACTCCTGGGACAGAATTGGGAATAATCCAGAAAAGCAAAGATATTTTCTGTCAGAGAACCAACAGCAACAATCATGGGCTTTTTTATTTTATTTATTTATTTATTTATTTATTTTTCAAATCTGTATAGCTATTTTAAGAATCTTCAGAAAAGTGCATAATGGCATTTGATGGTGCTCAGCCAACATGAAATCATATTCATCCTTAGAGATCTCACCCATGTTACAGAAGCATTTTTTATATTTGATGAAAGCAACCTTTGTACTCATTATAGGGTGTGTGTGTGTGGCTTTTGGTTGCGTTACAGATAAGACTACAAAGGTTCTGGAACTTTGATCCACTTGGTAAAATACGTTGAGTGCTTTGCAAACAGAAGTTTAATTTCTGGTGCACTGCAAAACAAATCTTATTTTCAACAAGTATTTATTTTATTTTTTCAGTTAAAATATCTAATGATTTTTATAAAATATATTATTATTATACAACAAAAAGTTTCATTAGAAACTTTCATTCATTAGCACAACTATTTCTAAATGGCCAGTAATGACAGATGGTGTAGTAAAGATTTCTTCCATCGGGTGCTAATTGGGCCACTAACCACCTAAACTTTACCCATCGACAGCAACTGCAGAAGCTAACCTTACCTCGATGAAGTCAGACTGACTCGTGGTTAGGGGCGATTATTCTTAATCGGTTAGTTCACCCAAAAATTAAAATTCTGTCATTAATTACTCACCCTCATGTCGTTCCACACCCGTAAGACTTTTGTTCATCTTCAGAACACAAATTAAGATATTTTTCATAAAATCCGATGGCTCAGTGAGGCCTGCATTGCCAGCAAGATAATTAACACTTTCAGATGCCCAGAAAGCTAAAGACATATTTAAAACAGTTCATGTGACTACAGTGGTTCAGCCTTAATGTTATGAAGTCATGAGAATACTTTTTGTGCACCAAAAAAAACTAAATAACGACTTTATTCAACAATATCTAGTGATGGGCGATTTCAAAACACTGCTTCATGAAGCTTCAAAGCTTTACGAATCTTTTGTTTCGAATCAGTGGTTCGGAGTGTGTATCAAACTGCCAAAGTCACGCCCCCCAATGGTGAACCATTGAAATTTCAAAACACTTGTGACGTAACGAAGCCTTGTTTACTGAAATCACGTGACTTTGGCAGTTTGATACATGCTCTGAACCACTGATTCAAAACAAAAGATTCGTAAAGCTTCGAAGCTTCATGAAGCAGTGTTTTGAAATCGCCCATCACTAGATATTGCTGAATAAAGTCATTATTTAGTTTTTTTTGTGCACAAAAAGTATTCTTGTCGCTTCATAACATTAAGGTTGAACCACTGTAGTCACATGAACTGTTTTAAATATGTTTTTAGTAGCTTTCTGGGCATCTGAAAGTGTTAATTATCTTGCTGTTAATGCAGGCCTCACTGAGCCATCGGATTTTATTAAAAAAAAATCTTAATTTGTGTTGCGAAGATGAACGAAGGTCTTACGGGTGTGCAACAACATGAGGGTTAGTTTTCATTTTTGGGTGAACCCTTTAACCTTTTGATAATATTTATACCGAACATTTTATAACACATCTCTCCATGATATGAGGGATAAAAATGTTAAGAAAATAAAATGGTAAATTGTAGTAAAATAAAATGCTACCATTTTCTCTTCTCCACTGTCTAGTGACTATTCTGAAAGAAAACGCAACGGACGCCTACTGTTGCTATCGTAACACACTCAACTTTAATGCATAATTGAAAGCTGAACCGCGCATTCTTATTTCAGTGTTATTTAAGCAGTTTGCATCGTACATTCATCAGTTCAGGAACATTAACAGCAAGTCAATTTGGTGCTTTTCCACCATGTCGGCTCGCTTCACTTTAGGTTTGCTTTTCCACTGCAGTTTAATACCGCTTCAAAGTGGGTGGGATTATAGACTGATCGTTATAGTTGCGCCGCTTTTACTGCCGTGGATCCGCACCTCGTCTACTGACCACGATACAGCCATTTCTTTTTTCAAGTTGCGTGCGATGGTCGTTTAAAGCAAGTCGTTTAAAAAAGTCGCGTGAACAAATGATACTGCGGTGGCTGTTACCAAAGACTATAGATACAGAAAGACGGTTCACTCCTATTAGGTATGAATGGGAGAAACCAAAGCCACTGGAAGGCAAGCCTGCAACCTTTAGCCAAAAAAACGCAATGGCTAATGCTAACGCTCTGCCTCTGGCGGTATGCAGGGAAGGAGACCAGAAGCTGTTTTCTTTTTAATAGATGTCAATGGATGAGAGGCTTCACTATGCTGATTAAACAGCTTTTGTGGGGCTAATCATTTAATTAATCGACAGCCTGTTCGCTAATCTTCAGCATGTTTTACACTAAACAATACTTTTGTTGGGAACTACAGTGGGTACGGAAAGTATTCAGACCCCCTTAAATTTTTCACTCTTTGTTATATTGCAGCCATTTGCTAAAATCATTTAAGTTCATTTGTTTTCCTCATTAATGTACACACAGCACCCCATATTGACAGAAAAACACAGAATTGTTGACATTTTTGCAGATTTATTAAAAAAGAAAAACTGAAATATCACATGGTCCTAAGTATTCAGACCCTTTGCTCAGTATTTAGTAGAAGCACCCTTTTGATCTAATACAGCCATGAGTCTTTTTGGGAAAGATGCAACAAGTTTTTCACACCTGGATTTGGGGATCCTCTGCCATTCTTCCTCGCAGATCCTCTCCAGTTCTGTCAGGTTGGATGGTAAATGTTGGTGGACAGCCATTTTTAGGTCTCTCCAAAGATGCTCAGTTGGGTTTAAGTCAGGGCTCTGGCTGGGCCATTCAAGAACAGTCACAGAGTTGTTGTGAAGCCACTCCTTCGTTATTTTAGCTGTGTGCTTAGGGTATGGTGTCTTGTTGGAAGATAAACCTTCGGCCCAGTCTGAGGTCCTGAGCACTCTGGAGAAGGTTTTCATCCAGGATATCCCTGTACTTGGCCGCATTCATCTTTCCCTCGATTGCAACCAGTCGTCCTGTCCCTGCAGCTGAAAAACACCCCCACAGCATGATGCTGCCACCACCATGCTTCACTGTTGGGACTGTATTGGACAGGTGATGAGCAGTGCCTGGTTTTCTCCACACATACCGCTTAGAATTAAGGCCAAAAAGTTCTATCTTGGTCTCATCAGACCAGAGAATCTTATTTCTCACCATCTTGGGGTCCTTCAGGCGGGCTTTCATGTGTCTTGCACTGAGGAGAGGCTTCCGTCGGGCCACTCTGCCATAAAGCCCTGACGGGTGGAGGGCTGCAGTGATGGTTGACTTTCTACAACTTTCTCCCATCTCCCGACTGCATCTCTGGAGCTCAGCCACACTGATCTTTGGGTTCTTCTTTATCTCTCTCACCAAGGCTCTTCTCCCCCGATAGCTCAGTTTGGCCGGACGGCCAGCTCTAGGAAGGCTTCTGGTCGTCCCAAACGTCTTCCATTTAAGGATTATGGAGGCCACTGTGCTCTTAGGAACCTTAAGTGCAGCAGAAATGTTTTTGTAACCTTGGCCAGATCTGTGCCTTGCCACAATTCTGTCTCTGAGCTCTTCAGGCAGTTCCTTTGACCTCATGATTCTCATTTGCTCTGACATGCACTGTGAGCTGTAAGGTCTTATATAGACAGGTGTGTGTGGCTTTCCTAATCAAGTCCAATCAGTATAATCAAACACAGCTGGACTCAAATGAAGGTGTAGAACCATCTCAAGGATGATCAGGAGAAATGGACAGCACCTGAGTTAAATATATGAGTGTCACAGCAAAGGGTCTGAATACTTAGGACCATGTGATATTTCAGTTTTTCTTTTTTAATAAATCTGCAAAAATGTCAACAATTCTGTGTTTTTCTGTCAATATGGGGTGCTGTGTGTACATTAATGAGGAAAACAAATGAACTTAAATGATTTTAGCAAATGGCTGCAATATAACAAAGAGTGAAAAATTTAAGGGGGTCTGAATACTTTCCGTACCCACTGTATATATAGATTTTAGCTTGATAAAAATTTATTTTTTTAAGAGAAGACAGACTAGGGAATGTTGCGACAGGTAGGACTCATTTACGGCATTACCAACAGCAAATGTGCCGCATTACCGCTTAACAGATAGAACAATAGATGTTGTCCAAAAGCCACTGGAAGGCAAGCCTGCAACCTTTAGCCAAAAAAGCACTAATGCTAACGCTCCGGCTGTGGCGGTACGCAGGGAAGGAGTTTTGAACAGCGGGCACTGATGTCACTGCCATTACACGATAGGCTGAGAGGTGCCGCACGTGATTAAGTTAGCTGTTACGCTTTCAAATCCAATGACGCTTGTAGTGACGATTCTCTCTGACCAATCAGTGATCTGCAGTGTTTACACATCATATTTAGTATTGGAATGGCACTCTTGGAACCTCAACCGAGGTGGTACTATTTAAGTGAGCCGTACCGTTCCGTACCGAGCCATCCCATGCAGTGGAAAAGAGCCAAAAGATGGCAAGGTTTCAGCTTAACTTGTATGTGTTACAGGATTGCCTCTGCGTTGTGTTGTGTAGAACTCACATGATAGACTCCAGTTTGCACTTTAGGATAGACTTTTATTCTGTTTGCAACACATTGAACAGCAGTGATCAGATTCGGCAGTTACACTTGCCCATGTTCGCAGCCATTCACTCTCTCAGCTGGTGCGAATCTAAGTGTACGTTTACACAACAACATTGTAAATGGAAGATACAGTACACGCCTAGACTGAACACATAATACGCATGCGCATAACGTCTCCATTTTCAACCATTTTTTTTGTTCACATGGATACAATAATGGTATCATATTAAAAAACTTGCACTTTGAAACCCATTTTCAAAAGTTTGCATTTTCAGGCCATCAAAATGCTGTCATGTAAATGAAAAGCCAAACACAAAAAAAGTTTGTAGTTGAAAAAGGTGTCGTGTCAACAGCCCCTCAAATGTTACCCTTTTCATAAACTACATAATAAACAGTTATACAATAACACATTTGAAACATAGTCTGAACCTGTTGGCAACACATCAGATTCGGCAATCACACTCGCCCATGTTCTATAATGGAGGTGAACATCAAACTGGATTTTACCACACATATAACATAATGGCATGAACAACAAGCATATTATATACTTCTCAACACATGTATATGTCAATACTAATCCATAAAACAGTTATACAATTAATACAATACATTTTTCTCATGAAGCACCACTCACCACTCTCTCGGCTGGCACGAATGTAAATGACCCTATAAAAACCAGTTCATTATATGTCAAGATCTGGGCGGAGAGTGCAGGTAGAGTGTGATTAAAGGGCCATACATGAAAGAAAATGTAGCAAGTGGAAGCACATCTTTGACCTATTACATGTGCATTTTTTACATTTACAGTACATTATGAAACATGCTCGTCACTCTTTAGCTTCGCTCACGGCACATCTCCAGGAGCTCGGCTGTTTTCGGAAAGACTCATATCTGTCTTTTATAAATCTGATAAAACTAAAGACTTTTCGGAGATATGAAGGATGCAATACTACTCTATAGGTACTCAAGATTAACATGAGAAACTGTGTGTTACGTACCCTTTAATCTCTACTGTGTCAAATAACAGTCGAAAGGTGTTTCCTAAAGGTTTTGGAGGCTGGATGTTTGACACTGACAGAAGATTTACACATGAACTGACAAGCTGACATCACATTGATCTTCAGCTCTCTTGGCACCTACAGTGAATGGGTGAACGGTTTCTGTTAGATCAAACTGTCTGTCTGCTGTTGCTGAAGTAATATTGATATTCATACGATTGATACTAGGGTAAATGAGTAAGTATCTGCAGTCTTTTTTTTTTTTTTTTTTTTTGATGTGCCAAACTCTGTATCAGTAATTTGAAATAGTTGTGCTTTAGTATAATTTTGCAAAATAAATCTCAAGTTATAAGATTTAAAAAAAAAAAAAAAAAAAAAAAAAAACACTTTAAAATAAATGTATAAATATAGGTGCAGGTTGCCCTGACTAAAACTGTCAGTTTCACAGATTTTTTTTTTTTCTCTTATCTTTTTAATCTTTTGCTTCCTCCTTTAAAACTGAAAGATGTTTAGAAGCATTACAAGGAAAGTGTTTGTAACTTCTGCTGCTAACATTACCTTGTGTGACCCTAGAAGAAACACCCTAGAAGATCTTCCAGTCCTCTTTTACTTTGACAGGTATGATATGAACAGGCTCTTGGATGTACCAACATGCATTTCAGAATGTTAGGGGAAAGGAAAGATAAATTTTGATAAGAAGAAATGTGATTAATCTATCTTGTCTACTTATATTTTTCAGGGCAAAAACATTTTACCAGGAAAAAAGTTGAAAAGTGAGTTTATGTTTCATCTTAAATTAAATTGAAAAACAAAAAGGTGGGAAAAAAGAATCCTAAACTATAACACAAAGAACCATTTGAGCATTCTTCTGTGTCATGCAGTTCTAAATAGAACTGTTATACGTGTAAAGACAACCCAGTCTCATATGAAAATGTATCCTGACTACGTTGGTCCAAAGTGCAAAACGTAGAGGGGTTACAATAATGGCCCTTAAATTGTATGACTGTTACATTTTTTTTTTTGCCTATTGTTTTGCGTCCAAGTCACGTGACTTTAGAGAGCCCGGCCGTGGGAACAAAAAACATGGCGGACGTTTCTCTACTTTTTAGTGAAAAAACAATATTTTGAGTTAGTTTCTGCATAAAAATAAGTTTTGATTACATTTTTAGCGAGAAATATATATTCTATTTTCATAATATGCACTCAGTGAATGTACATAATCACTCGCTTGCGCGTTGTTGCAAAGATTTTTCTGATCTCGCCAGAATAATGTGAAACTGCTACGTTTTGGTTGCTATGAACAATATTTTATTTTCTGCATCAAAATAAGGTTTGATTACATTTTAAGCAAAAAATATATATTTTATTTTCATAATATTCATTCAGTGAATGTACATAATCACTCGCTTGCGCGTTGTTGCAAAGATTTATCTGATCTCGCCAGAATAATGTGAAACTGCTACGTTTTGGTTGCTATGAACAATATTTTATTTTCTGCATCAAAAAAAGGTTTGATTACATTTTAAGCAAAAAATATATATTATTTATTTTCATAATATTCATTCAGTGAATGTACATAATCACTCGCTTGCGCGTTGTTGCAAAGATTTATCTGATCTCGCCAGAATAATGTGAAACTGCTACGTTTTGGTTGCTATGAACAATATTTTGAGTTAGTTTCTGCATAAAAATAAGGTTTGATTACATTTTTAACGAGAAATATATATTCTATTTTCATAATATTCACTCAGTGAATGTCAACCCGTTCTCACTCCTGACCGTTCTCACGCTGAAGAAGTCTCCTTCAGAACACATCGCGATATTTGGCATCAGTTCGCGTGTGCTGGATGTTGGTAAGTAGTCGTAAATACGCTGTTCTAATGTTTGATATAATGTCTTTTCTGTTTGCAGATATTAATCAGATTAACGTTAGCTCCCTCATGTTCAGTCACTGCATTATATCTGTCACCTCCGCTGAGGTTTTGCTTTTCATTGCTTTCTATATTAAATACTAAACTAGGGTGATTAAACACTGTCACGTGACGTGCAATATATTGCACAATATATATAACATATTCATATCAGGTTCAAAGTAGTACAAGTGTAGTTTCAAAATGGTATTTGTTGTAGAAGCACGGTAAAAAACAACACTTACCATGCTTTTTACCACAGTATTGGTCGTTTTAATGTGATTTTTGTTGTAAATACAGAGTAACCACAACACTTATTATGCTTTTAATGCCTAATAATGTTAAATCCAAAAACTGTAAGGTCAATAAGAACTTCTTTCCTATATATATTTATATATAAACCTATATATTATAAATAATGATATTTTCTTTTCTCTTGTTTTAGCTGAAAAGACAAAAAGGGCCTTTCGGAAATGGATGAAGGAGACAGAAAGCTGCAAAGGCAAATAATTGCAATGGTATGTATGTGTTGCTTTTAACCCTTTATCAAACATTTTATCAAGCATTTGTTAAATAGTCTCACAGTAAATTAAAATTAAAGTCAAATCCTGTACATATTTATCACCTTATTTGTAAATCAGTTGTGCCCCTTCTTGGACAGTTGGACGTCCCACACATAAAAGTTTATATTAATTCCATTGAATTCTTTAAAATGATTACAGATTGGGCCCAAAATGTTCCAATGATACATGATGTCTCTCCGCACCTCATAACTACCTCTGTTTGCAAGAGTGGAAATTATCATTTGACTTGTCACATGACATCAGATATTCAATTATTTTGTCATAATCAAAATAATTGAATATCTGATGTCTATTCAATATCTAATCAGTTACACTGCTGATAATGTCCTGCTTGCATGTGAAACATGTTATTTTTTTATTTATTCTTTTAAATATAAATATAGCTTGCTATTAAAGACATATGTTTAATCATGGAAATGCCCACATATCAGTGAACTTATTACATAAATGCATTTAACATTTAATTATGCAACACTCTTTACAGAAGGAAATCCTACAGTTATGAGTAAATTGACAACTTGAATGTGATGTAATAAATTTACCTTCCTTTCTGTCTTGCAGGATTACTTGCAGATTACTTAGTCCTTCTTTTTAGGATCTCTACAACATCAAACTCAACAACTCTTTTAAGAGCCGACCCTCACAAGAGCTACTAGTGAGTCGCTGCAAACCTGCCGTGATCAGCCCTTTCCAGGTAAAGTTTCTAGATATTTAAATCAGTATTTACTCATCAAATGCTCTCCTGGATGGTATGGTAAATTAACTTATTTATAACTGTCTCAATTTGTATGTTTTAAGAACAAGAGTAATTGCACACAGAGTAAGTAGAGACTTTCTTGTTTTTCTGTGCAGAGAAGGAAGACCAGTCCTTATATCAAAGCAAGCTCATCGAAGTCCTTTGTTTAGGGTGAGGAAGGAACATGACCATCTCATGCCCAAAGAAGACAGAAGTCCATTGGTATGTCTTGTGTTGAGGCAATGCTGTAATATGTAGTACAGAATTTAATGTTGTTCTCTCAAAGGACTATTAAGTTCTTAAAAAGTTCTTAAAAACTGTTCCTTCTGTTTTTTTTTTTTGTTTGTTTGTTTGTTTTTTTAGATAAAAGCAGACAGGGAAGCTTTGGAAGATAATGAGTTAATATAATATAATATAGTATAATAGGAATTAAATAGTAAATGTTCTTTAAATTATGTGTAATACCTAGTTTTTTTGGCTTGAAATAAGGCCTTATACTGCACAGACCTAAAACATTGTATTTGTGTTTTAAAACAGATAGCAAGTGAAGTCACTAACAGAAGATCCTAGAGGAAAAACGACTGATGTGCAGCTACGGAGGAACACAAGAGGCAGAAATATGCATGGCCATGGCTTCTTCATGAGTACGGTAAGTCCTATGCCTATTCTTAATTCTTGCCTTAAAGTTTTTATTGCAGTATTTTAACAATTTTACATTGTACAGGTTATCACTTGGTTTTTGACCAAATTATGCTCTTGAAACAAGAAACAGAAGAGTATGTTGTCCTGAAAGAAATCAAGGCTCAAAAGAGAGCATGCCTTTCTAAAAGATCTTTTAAAACAGGTTGCTGTTAATATGGGTAAAACAGTTTTTGTTCAGTACTTAGCTTACAGTCTGTGCTGCATTTTTATTATAATATATATTATGTACTGCTGTTTTGTAAAGTTAAATCAGGAACAGGCAAATCTAGCCCTTTTGCTGTCTCCTTTTTGAGGTGGAGAGTTTACCTCCAACCATAATTGAGCACACCTGAAAATTTTAACCAAAGTCTTCAGGTGTACTTATAGACAGTTATAGGCAGTTGGGTTTGAGGTTGGAGCTAAATCTGCAGGACCGTGGACGCTGAGGGCCAGAGTAGCCCACCACTGTTTAAATCATGCAGAACATAAGCTGACCTGGCTGTCCATTAAACTACTTAACTTGAATTGTCTGTGTTTTTTTGTTTTACTTTTAGACCAGGACTGAAGAACGCCTGACAATGGGATGTTAAGACTTCTTCCTCTGGTTGAGAAAAAGCTACAGCACATCAGTGATCACATCTTCTGGTCATCAGTTGTACTGTAGAGTACAACTGAACAAACTGTTTAGAAGAAGAAGAACATGAACATGATAGAGACATGTACAGGGAAGAGCAAGAACCCAGTTCAGCTGTGATAATGAATCTTTATTTTAAACTCAATATCAAATCTGTTTTCTGGATCATAGTTGACTGGATGGGATTCTGTGGCGCTCATTTGTGCAATAGGAGTAAAGTCTGTGAATGGATTATTATGACGTTAACGTATTTTTGAAGACACGTTTTTATTTATCTTGAATCTCATTTGTCTTTATGCAAATTTCAACCTTATGCTGTATCCTCCAATAAAGTGTTGTGTAATAAATTATGGTGAACGTGGTGTTTGGTAGAGTAAATACAATTTAACTAAGCTGAGTTTATTTCATAATTTAAAAAAATGACATATAATTTCCATGATTGTTTTACTTATTAATACATAAATATATATTACATAAATATTTTCGATCTAATTCATGATATTTGGGACAACAATGCACCAAAAGTTGCATATACTTTCATGTTGTGACAAGGATGGCAGTTTCCAGATAAATAAAGGGAAGGAATGTGAATAAAGAGAGGCTGCAGTGGGTTATACTGATAAAAACACTTCAAGCAGAGTTGAAGAAGATCGATGTTGATCATTCTGGTACATCTACTACTGCATTCAAAATGACAGCTGGACATTACTTATGTCAGGCATGTGAGGAGCAAGAAGAGGGGGTGATAATGACATTTTGGCACAGTTTCTTATTTTACTGAATAGTGCATTATCCTTGTGTAACAGTAATAGTGAAGTGTAAATATAAATAGTTTTTAGTTTACTGCCAACACTGGCAGCTGGATAATGGCAAGTTGTTGTGGGTTCATCCATTATATTTATTGGTGTTCATACAAAAAAAAAAGCAAAGAAATAATCAACTACTATTCAATTAATCAATTATTATTATTATTATTATTATTATTATTATTGTATTACAACATTTTGTTATAATATTTCCATATTTCATCAGATGGTCTCACAATACCCATCAAAAACCTATACAAGCATGATGTTAGAATGGAAAATGAGGAAATGATAAAATACTGCAATATTTAAATGTGATTCAACAAAGTTTGTTATCCATGATGAGGAGTACACACTTGTGTAGATTTTAATGCCCTTCCACCCCCAAGGGGCCAGTACCGGCCCCTGGAAGAGCAAAAAAAATGCACATTTCAAATGGCTGTAACTCAAAGTCCGGTTAGCGTATCAAAGAGAAAATCAACAGGACAACTGCTTATGCTATGATTACTAAATAATGTTGGGCACAGTTTTCAGACATACATGGAAAGCTGGCATAAAGGTTTTTTAATAGTGATTACAGTAAAATATTAAATTTCAGCCTGTCCCTCATATATTTAATAAATGTTTGCACAATAAACATATTTAGATATCGAGTTGTCCATTAAAGATCTTATTATTTTAACATTTATCATTTCTTTACTAAACGTTTTAAACTACATTACCCATATGTCTCTGTCATTCTATCAATGAACGGGAAACATGGCGCTGTAGTTCATTGAGAAGCTAGGGTTAGGGTTGGGATCTCGGTAAAGGAGTAATTTCTCACAACATGGAAACACTTTATAGTTAACTTAATGTATGAGTAACGTAATATTCACACTAAAACAAACTTTGTAAGATAAAGCGCCGTTTTATATGGGTTGAAAGGTAGTCCAATCACAGCGAGTTCTGCGATAGAGTCACAGCCAATCACAACACAGCTGAACAGATGCGTCACGCTTACTTGTCCATTTATGGTAAATGACGACAGATCTCCTTCGGTTCCGGCTGACGAGAAAGATTCCTTAAATATATAATTAATCTAATTAAATATAATAAAAATCACATTTTACAACGAAAGACTCCTTTGTGTTTTAAACTGATGCATAAATATATATAAAGAGATATAATTGCATCTACTAAAGTGCTTCTAACATTTACAGTAGATATGTAGTATATTAAAGGTATACATTTAATCACTTATTTATACCATTCTTCACCATTTGAACTCTTGGAATTAAAATAAATATAAATAAAAGCATAATGAATGTACTCGATTTTGTAATCATATTCCAATATTTAGTGTCAAAGACAAATGTAGTCCCCAAACTACTGCACAACAGTATAAAAATCAGTTAATTGTGAGAAAAAAATATATCCAGTTACAGAGGCAATCTATTACAGTGAAATATAACTACACAAATCGATATGATGAAGTATTATTTTTACAAACCAAGAGATGAGATAAAATTCCATGTGAAAATATGTTTCTTTAAAGAATAGGGGTAAAAAATAACATTTTACATTCTCAACTTTAATACAATATAATATTGTGTTTATTGTTCACTTTTACTGTAACTAAATGAAAGGCAAATTCAAATAGTTAATGCATTTTATAAATGTTAAATATTTTCAGCAATAAAATGCTTCTATAAAATACATTCATGGGTATGTTACATTTACATTATCCAGGTACTGATATAATGATACCATAGATGTAGTTAAGGTGGACATTTACTATAGTGACACTGTAAAAAAAGGTTTAATGAAACAAAATGCAAGACATTTTCAAGTCCATCTAAATGAAGAGGTAACAAACTCACAGAATAATGTCCAGAATGTCAATGTGTCATTTCTGTAATACTCTATATCAGCACCAAACAGAATTAAATAAATATTGATTGTTCTCAGAGGGTTTTCCTGAACACTCTCACTAACTTCAATTGTTCGGACAAACACCTGCTATACACACATGCAGAAATACATATTTGACTATAGTCGCAGCATTACTAGAACTTTTACCAAAACTCCGGATGAGCACTGGTGCTTCTTTGATAAAGGCAAGAATATGGAAAAAGATAAATTACTATTTTCAATATTGGTTCTGCACGTTTCAAGGAGATCATAAGGAGGAGTCCACGTGAAGACTTTTAAAAACTGTGACAGAGTGAAGGGTGCACCTCCCCGGACACACCCTAAGCATGACCAAACAACAACACCCAAAGACAGATATGAAGTGGACACCACCAGGAGAATGCAGGGGAAGACATGGAAACGAAGGCCTGAAGAATGTCGGTGTCCCATGGGAAGATGTGGAGAATGTGGTCACAGATTGGATACGTTGGAGGACACTTGTTACCCAATGTGCCCAGCACAGCACTTGATGATGATGTTGTGAGTTCATACATAACCGTAGGATTTCCTTCTGTAAAGAGTGTTGCACAATTAAATGTTAAATGCATTTATGTAATAAGTTCACTGATGTGTGGGCATTTCCATGATTAAAAGTATAGCAAGCTATATTCATATTTTAAAAAATAAAAAATAAAAATAAATAAATAACATGTTTCACATGCAAGCAGGACATTATCAGCAGTGTAAATGATCATGACAAAATAATCGAATATCTGATGTCATGTGACAAGTCAAATGATAATTTCCACTCTTGCAAACAGAGGTAGTTATGAGGTGCGGAGAGACATCATGTATCATTGGAACATTTTGGGCCCAATCTGTAATCATTTTAAAGAATTCAATGGAATTAATATAAACTTTTATGTGTGGGACGTCCAACTGTCCAAGAAGGGGCACAACTGATTTACAAATAAGGTGATAAATATGTACAGGATTTGACTTTAATTTTAATTTACTGTGAGACTATTTAACAAATGCTTGATAAAATGTTTGATAAAGGGTTAAAAGCAACACATACATACCATTGCAATTATTTGCCTTTGCAGCTTTCTGTCTCCTTCATCCATTTCCAAAAGGCCCTTTTTGTCTTTTCAGCTAAAACAAGAGAAAAGAAAATACCATTATTTATAATATATAGGTTTATATATAAATATATATAGGAAAGAAGTTCTTATTGACCTTACAGTTTTTGGATTTAACATTATTAGGCATTAAAAGCATAATAAGTGTTGTGGTTACTCTGTATTTACAACAAAAATCACATTAAAACTACCAATACTGTGGTAAAAAGCATGGTAAGTGTTGTTTTTTACCGTGCTTCTACAACAAATACCATTTTGAAACTACACTTGTACTACTTTGAACCTGATTTGAATATGTTATATATATTGTGCAATATATTGCACGTCACGTGACAGTGTTTAATCACCCTAGTTTAGTATTTAATATAGAAAGCAATGAAAAGCAAAACCTCAGCGGAGGTGACAGATATAATGCAGTGACTGAACATGAGGGAGCTAACGTTAATCTGATTAATATCTGCAAACAGAAAAGACATTATATCAAACATTAGAACAGCGTATTTACGACTACTTACCAACATCCAGCACACGCGAACTGATGCCAAATATCGCGATGTGTTCTGAAGGAGACTTCTTCAGCGTGAGAACGGTCAGGAGTGAGAACGGGTTGACATTCACTGAGTGAATATTACGAAAATAGAATATATATTTCTCGTTAAAAATGTAATCAAACCTTATTTTTATGCAGAAACTAACTCAAAATATTGTTCATAGCAACCAAAACGTAGCAGTTTCACATTATTCTGGCGAGATCAGATAAATCTTTGCAACAACGCGCAAGCGAGTGATTATGTACATTCACTGAGTGCATATTATGAAAATAGAATATATATTTCTCGCTAAAAATGTAATCAAAACTTATTTTTATGCAGAAACTAACTCAAAATATTGTTTTTTTCACTAAAAAGTAGAGAAATGTCCGCCATGTTTTTTGTTCTCACGGCCGGGCTCTCTAAAGTCACGTGACTTGGACGCAAAACAATAGGCAAAAAAAAAAAATGTAACAGTCATACAATTTAAGGGCCATTATTGTAACCCCTCTACGTTTTGCACTTTGGACCAACGTAGTCAGGATACGTTTTCATATGAGACTGGGTTGGTAAAGAACCTTTAAAAGAACCATCTTTTTTTAGAGTGTAGACTCTTTTGCAATATGTTTAGCATTGAATACTGTATATAACTTGTTTTACTTGTTGCTTTTTTTGTGTCAGCCATGATAATAACCAACACCACAAACAATGGACTTCCGGAGGACTTCAAAATTTCTCTTTTCATCTTACACACATTCATTTTTCTTTCTGGGACTTATAATGTTTTACTAATGTCCTCTATGTTAAAGTACAAAAGACGTCTCTCTTTCACCAAAGTATCTGTGACAAACCTAGTAGCAGTGCACTCCATTTTCCTGCTCACGGTCCCCTTTCGCATTTACTATTGTGTTTTTGAAACCTGGAATCTGGGCATGTATTTCTGCAAAATTGTCAGTATTATGATCCATGCCCACATGTATATTGCCTTCATCTTATATGTATTTCTTTTTATCCTGCGTTATGTGGATCACTCTGATCAGCAGCACAGGCTAGAGTTTCGTCGCCTCCTTCACGCCACGATTGCAAGTGCAGCCGTCTGGTTGGTCATATTCGGAGCTTTGTTCCCAACTATGGCTAACTCCGGAATCGCGCAGAATGATTCTACTCAGTGCTTTAATTTCGGTCAGGCTCTCCAGAAGCCTGCTGTTAAGAGGTTAAACTATGTTATTTGCATACTAGTGATTATGATTTGGAGTGTTCTGGCATTTTTCCAACTTTTTTTTCTGCTATTCAATGAGCAATTTGAGGCCATATTTCAACGTCAAGAGTTACAGGAACAATTGAAAAACGTTGTTTTCCTGTCCTTTATGTTTTTTTGTTTTGTGCCCTATCAAGGATTCAGAGTGTATTATGTGAGTGAATATGATAATACTCAAGTAATGGATCATATAAATGAAGTATTTCTTGCAGTCACTGCTTTCAGCTGCTTTGATATGATTGTTTTTGAATATGCAGAATTATAAATTCAAGGGGGTGGTTTTGCTATTTATAACAACTATGTTGACTTTGTTTGGTTTCTACACTGTTATTGATATAGTGAATTGATTTCCATTTTTCTTTTGTTTAATTTGATGCTTTTGTGCCTTATAAGCTTGAAACAATTGTCTTGCATGACAGAATGACACACACAGGATATGTATTGGTTTTATATCCATTTTCTTTTCCTTTGTACTTGTGAAGAACTATTTAAAAAAAAAATCTGGAATAAAACTGTCAAACGACCACTGATGCAGCTGATTCAAAAGTGTGACAAGGTTTGGGTGTGAGTTCCTCATAACAGTATATGTTAATAGTGCTAACCATAAAGTTTACACCAGATCCATCACTGTTTAGTGGAGGCCAAGGCTTTAAGGTGTCACACAAAGACAGCCGTTTCAATTAATCAAATAACACCATGAAATAAGTCAAAGCAATAAAAATACAGCTCATGACACTGACAGTATGTGTGTTGGGTGGTCTAGAGGGTTCAACAACTGTGATGTTCATACTCATTTCTGCAAAAGAAGAATTCCTTTTTTGTATTCTAACACCCTCTAGAGGTCGATTTGCATGAGTGTTCTAACTACAGTGCACAGCATAAATGAGTATTCATCATCACTAATACAATTCATGGAAAGATGGCAAAACTAAAATGTATTAAATATATAATAAAAACTGAGAAATATATGTAATTAATAGCCATAAAAGTAAATTAGCCAATTTTGCTTAAATTAAGGATTGCAGAAATGAGTACACCCTAGATTTAATTCAACAAATGTATAATATTCTAGCACTTATATGCCCTCCATATTTTTGAATATACCTTCTTGGCACGGAGTGTACAAGTTCATGACAAATTGTCACATCTGTCCTGTTTAACTCCTGGATGATGAGCTCATTAAATGCCCTGATCTTTAATTGGGAGTGTTGCTCAACTCATCTCTACAGAATCCCCCACAGGCGCTCAAGAGTGTTAAGATTGAGTGCAATACATGTCCACAGAAGGTTTTTCACCTTGGAAGAATGCATATCCCCATTGTCATGTTGAAAAAATGCCCAACAATGCAGGGAATGAGGAAAGGGTAACATCTTCTTTTTCATGTTTGTGTATTAAATTACACAGTGGTGTGGGAATTAATGACAGCATTAATAAAGCACAACTCCCTCACTCCTTCAGCACTCACACATCCCTACATAAGAGCTTTACTATCACTGAACTTTACTGTAGGAACCAGGCACTTCTCACTGTACTCCTCCTCTAGCAACACCAGAACATTTTGATGCTGTTAGACCCAAAATGATTGATTTGGTCTCATGAGACCAGAGTATTGATTCCCAGAATCTATATTTTGTAAATATGGGCTTTGGAAATGGCTAAGTGACTTTATTGTGCTTTGGCTACAGTAGGTAGATCCAGTGAGAACAACAACCATGCATGTCATTTCTGCAGGCTGCATCTTAACCTGTGAGATAAACAGTCACTCTTTTCATAGCTTTTGCTGGCTCTGAGAAAATCACTTGGTATTTCTCCTGCTCATTGTCTAGCAAAAAAATCCCTCATCACTAAATGAAAGCTTAAAATGAAAGCCTGATTATTTCAGGGGGATTGTCACAAGTTCATTGTTTTTGAATTTCTGTGTTACTTTTGCTATATTTTCACACTTGAAACAATGATTTGGTAATCCTCTTGTACCACTGTCCTCTTTTGTGCTAAGAAATAAATCTCCTGACAGTTCTCTCCCAAGTGCTTCCATTGCTGTCAGCATTAAGCCGGAGAATGATTCAGTGGGCTATATAACACTTTTAATTGTCAAGAAATGACTTCTCTTTAAATGTTTTGGTTCAACATACTTACCTGTTGATCAAACATTGTCTTAAACTTACACCAGAACATTTTTATTTCTTTTATTTAGTAACTTTTAGGAGGGTGTACTCATTTTTGCTACACAACATTTTATCACCTTGATAAGAAAATCTTATTTTCCTGAGTAATTTTGACATGCTTCTTTGGTAACTGATTAAGCAGACTTGCTGGAACATTATATCTCTGAAGAACCCTAACATGTCTTCTAAGTAATTGAGTAATTGCTGACTTTCAGAAGTGTTATTTATGCTGTGCACTGTACATCTTACTTTTACTACTTTAACTAAAAATGACATCCTTGCACTGGTGTGTTAAACACTTGGCAAACCCACAAGCCACTTCCAGTTAACTATGACTAATTATATACTGTCATAACATAAAAACGCAATAAACTGCAAAACACGCAGATGATATGGTCTTTCTTGGCACGCTGGCTAGTGGTCAATCCATTTGCGTAACAAATAAAAGCTAAAATTGTTTAACGTTAGCCAACTTTCAGTGCTCCTCTCTTATTTTTTTCTCTTCCTCCTCCACCCTCCTGCCACAAAACAGGTTGAACAGATTGTAGAATAAAAGAGCAAACTAAACATGAAAATGAGGTTGCGTAATGTATATATATAAAATTTCCTTTTTTATGTATTTAAAGGGGACCTATTATGCAAAATTCACTTTTACATGGTGTTTGAACATAAATGTGTGTTGGCAGTTTTATTATGGTAAAAATCCACCCACTCCTATTTTTTAACCCCATAAAATCATAATCAGTGTCTTAGAACAAACCATTTGCAGAGTTTAGCTTTTGTTACGTCACAAATGCTTAGGCCCCGCCCACGACTGCTGACAGACTCTGCCCTATTAGCATAGACCCCGCCCTGAGTGAGCTGTACACAGTCCGCCATGTTTATCTCCTCGCCAGATCATTTAACAGCAGCATTCAAGTAAGAAATTTATTCTTATTAAAGCTACTACAGTTATTCAATCAAGAGCAGTGAGTTATTTTCTGTTTTTCTTTTGTTGTTTGATTCATATTAACAGCATATACAGCAGTAGGTACTTTATATTACACTGCTTTCTCTTTAATACACAGATCTAATATACACATGCGATTTCCTTCCCTGCTGTTTACGTTCACAGACAACCAACTGTTTATGTGTGTGTATTTGACAGTTTAAGCGCAATAAGACATGAAAGAGAACTTAGTTTAATACTCAAGCAGCGTCTGACAGACAGCTTTCTGTGCACGTTCTTCGGATGTGTGCACTCAGAAAACCATATATCAGAAGTTTAGACTGATATGGCTTTAAAACACATGCAGATAATAAACTTTCATGATGATGAACTGCAATGTCATGTGAGCGTGACCATGATAGAGATGATGATCAAAACCAAACAGATGTTTTAGTTTTTGGCAGAGTATCTAAGGCACTAGCTGTACAGGCTCTGCCCTCTTCTGGAAAGGGGGCGGGGAGCAGCAGCTCATTTGCATTTAAAGTCGCATGCACGAAAACAGCATGTTTTTCCTTCCACTCAAAAATGGGCATTTACAACATGGTATAATAAATGATCTGTGGGGTATTTTGAGCTGAAACTTCAGACACATTCTGGCGACACCAGAGACTTATGTTACATCTTGTAAAAAGGGGCATAATAGAGGTCCTCTTTAACCACATTACTGCTTTGACCAGGCTACACTCAAGTGCTCTATATTATTTGCCCTATTGTCCCCCAAAAACAAAACATAATATCTTATATCACTTTACTAATCTGCATCTTGATTTAAGATTTTTAGATATTTGGGCTGGAAAAAGGACAGAAAAATACTACTGAAAACTACTTGGATTAGGTGAGAAAATTCCATTAATTGTATATTTTAATGATGTTTATTCATCTGACTTTTAAAAGACATTTATTTAGATTAAGAGCTGCATTCATGAACGAATATGACTCATTTTACATTCAAAGTGCTGGCATATATGTTAAATTCATAATAAATAGTATAAATAAAATATATGAAGTTTTATAAATAAAATATAAGAAGGATTTTAATGTTATAGGGAGACTGCCTTTTCATGACATCATTTGAAAAAAACCTGAGGGCAACAAAGAGGTGATTTGCAGAGCAGCATTCCAAGACTGTATATTAGTGGTGGGGATTTTCTGCAAATTGCATCGATACACCAGTAGGTGGCACCAAGTGATTGTCTTATAGTCAGTTTAGTAAACAATCTGTCCAATAGCATAAATTGCATGCATTTTAGAAATGCTGTTAGCCTTTGCTCAGGTATTTCGCTGGACTACTAAAATGACAGTTGTCCGACTTGACAGCTCCTTACTTTTTCACTCGTTTTACTGAATGCAGCCGCCTACTCTACATTCAAGGCGAGACGTTTGGCATCTCAAATGAGCCTACTGTCTTGTAAGTAAGTGAATCATTAATTCATTTACTTTAGCAATCCGTTCAATAGCACTGATTCATTGAGGGAGGCCGTTGTGTTCTGTTGTGGCTTTGTTAGAACAATTTTTGTTGCCAGAGCAAAAAATAAATTGTATAAAAAATATTGTATCTAATATTTAAGTTATCTACTATTAACATAATTACATTTGGAACAGAAACAGTATTTAATATGTGCAGATGTGAACCTCAGGTGATTATATTTTCATTATGTCTCTTCTTTTCTGCTCTTCAGTGGTCCTCTGGCTGAGGAGCTTCAGTGTTCACTATGTCTGGATGTGTTCACTGATCCAGTCAGCACTCCATGTGGACATAACTTCTGTAAGAGCTGCCTGAACCAGTGCTGGGACAACAAACAGAACTGCTACTGTCCAGTCTGTAATGAAACATTCAGTAAAAGACCTGACCTCAACATAGCACTTAGACAGATTGTGCAACTTCTTTTCAGTCTGAGTAAATCAGATTTGTTGTTCTTTGTGACATCTGTGATGGAAGATAAAAAAGCCTGAAGTCCTGTCTGGTGTCCCTTTTGGACCAAAAATATATTTCCATATATTTATGATCAATATATTAACCCCCCGTTACCCAGACAAAGTTTAAACCTAGACCCAGACTAAAATGCACGTTTGGGCAGTTTAATTGAAAGAAACGTAAAATATGTCAGTGCCTTTGTTTTGTCTCAAGATGCACACCAGTAATGTTTTTTTTTCGAAAGCACATTTATAAAAGCTACTTAAATGTCCTAATTGAACTAAGGCCTAATTCTGGCTTAATCTAAGCCCTGTCTGTGAAACCAGGCCTAAATGGTTTAAATATACTGAAAAATATATGAAATATATATATATATTTAATAATATATTTTTGACATATTACAATATACTGAATAATACATCACGAATTGTCGCTTTTCATATATTGAAAAATGTGACAATATTTGCTCTGTAAAATGTAATTAGTTGAGTATACTTAGAAAACATGAGGGAAATGATTGCCTTCAATTTCTTAAGGATATTTTACTTAAAGTCATAAGTTGCTAATACAAAGACACACAAAATTAAACTGCAAAGACTTTACAAAGTAGTTAATAGACATCACTGCAATACAGTTACTGTCTTTTAAATAAAGCAACATGCAGCATATTATCAATGCTTCTTGATCTTCTCTTGGACTGAAGCACATGCACAGGTAACCTCACAAAACTCAGACAACAAAAACAGAACATTAAACAGTAAGAGATCTCTCAAGAGCTCAACAGAGGAGGGTTAAACAACAAAAACAGCATTACCAGCTTCATTTATTACAAACCAGTTTGACTTTATTTCTGTCAAACAACTACAGCAGATCTTATTGAGAATTAACAGAGGTTTAGATGTTGATGATTTATTGTTTCGTTTCACGTAACCATTATGGAGATCAGTGTTTGCTTTAGTTGGGCTCATAACTTTTTTTTTTTCGGTTTTTTCGGCTGGGGTAACTGTGTTTACAAGGCACTGTTGTTATGCCAGAAAAAAGAAAAAAAGAAAAAAAAAAAAAAAAGGCCAAAAGAAATGCTGGGAATAATCTGTTGGGTGTGTGTTATTGATGATGACATAATCATCATTAAATGTCCCAGGCCACAGATCTCTTCCCATGGTTTATTGCTTATAAAAAGTCTGATCATTAAATGCATTTAAAATAGTGTATTCTAAACACTATGGTACTAACAAAAGAGTTGCAAAACATTAATGTTGAGCTCTTCAGCGCTCCGTTGAGAGATGTCAGTCTGATCTGCTGGAAATGATGCAGGAGAAACAGAAAGCAGCAGAGAAACAGGATGAAGAGCTCATTCAAGAGCTGCAGCAGGAAATCACTGAGCTCAAGATGAGAAACACTGAGCTGGATCATCTCTTACACAGAGGATCACCTCCACCTCCTACAGGTCAGTCTGCTCACATCACAGGACAACACTCACACTCACCAATGCTGAGGGATTTGTCCTCTCTCCTGCTGCAGATTGAACTATTTCTGTGCAGCCCTCCACACTCCAGGAACTGGCCTTAAGATCAGTATGAACATTGATATGAGTGAGAGCTCTGACTCAGCTGCAAGACACTCCAGACGAGAAAAGGCACTATCAAATAAAGTGCACAGATATTGACAGTACACAGCAAAATCCCCAGCGTTAACCCTCTGGAGTCTGAGGCTGATTTGGGCCCTGGAGAAGTTTTGACATGCCCTGACATTTGTGCTTTTTTCAGTTGTTCATAAACATATTAATGACACAAGTGTCATTATGTAACGAATCGGGACTCAAGGTAAGATCCATATGCAAAGCTTTATTTAAAAAAGGTGAGCGTGGTCGTACAGGCATGGTCAAACAGGGGCAGACAGGAACAGCAGGGACAGGCAGAATCGTAGTCAGGGTACAGGCAGTAGATCGAGGCAGGCAGATATCATTCACAGTCCAGGAAACAATACACAGTCCAAGGGTATGCGGCAGGAACGGGGGGAACAGGTTGTACAATGCAGGTTCCAGGGCAGCCACGTGGATCAGGTGCCACGGGTAACCATGGTGGGTCAGGTGCTACGGACGGCCATGGCGGGTCAGGTGCCACAGGTAGCCAGGGCAGGTCCGGAGTGTCAGGAATCCACAGTTGATCAGGCGGCTCGGGGAGCCACGGTAGGTCAGGTGGTTCAGGCAACCATGGCAGGTCAGGTGGCTTGGGCAGCCACGGCAGGTCAAGTGGTTCAGGCAACCACGGCAGGTCAGGTGGTTCGGGCAACCACGGCGAGACAGAGTCCGTGGATGATCATGGTGGGTCAGAGTCCATAAACGGCCATAGTGGGTTATAGTCCATGGGCGGTCATAATAGTTTGAAGGCCGTTGATGGCAGTGGCCGGGCAGGGTCCCCACCCACAAGCTCCCCACCCTCAGGTATACTGCCCCCCCCCCAAAAAAAAGTTCTTGGGGAATTCAACTGAGGCCGTGGCGGGTCCGTGGGCAAGGAGTTTGGGTGGCGCCGGCAGGGCAAGGCGCTTGGGCAGCGCTGGTAGGGCAAGGAGCTTGGATGGCGCAGGCAGGGCAAGGAGCTTGGGCGGCACCGGCAGAGCAAGGAGCTTGGGCGGCGCCGGCAGAGCAAGGAGCTTGGGAGGCGCCGGCAGGGCAAGGAGCTTGGGCGGAGTAAGAAAGACCTCTGGAGTGGTCTCCGGACCCACAGCATACGCTGGGAAGGCCTCCGAGCCTTGAAGGATGAATGAAGCCTTCTTCCTCCTCCTCCTCCTTTTACGTAGGTGAGGTGGTGGCTCTGTATTCACCTCCTCTGTGGACGCTGCAGCGGGCTCACGGGCTGGAGCGGGCTCTGGAGCGGACTCGCTGGCTGGAGCGGATTCTGGAGGGGATTCTGGAGCGGACTCAACAGTTGGAACGACCCCTTTGTTCACTGACACTGAAGGGGCGGCCATCTTGCCTGTGGGCACTGTTGAAACGGCCATCTTGTCCAATGCATCCAGAGAGCTTGAGTACGTTGCAATCGGCGAACTTGAGTGCGTTGCAACTGGCGAGCTTGAGTGCATTGCAACCGCTTCGCACGCACGCCAGCCGGCCGCTTTGCACTCAAGCCAGCTGGTCGCTACGCACTCAAGTTCGCCGGTTGCTATGGACTCATGTTCGCCGATTGCAACGCACTCAAGCTCGCCGGTTGCAGACAGGAACAGCAGGGACAGGCAGAATCGTAGTCAGGCTACAGGCAGTAGATCGAGGCAGGCAGATATCATTCACAGTCCAGGAAACAATACACAGTCCAAGGGTATGCGGCAGAGAATCATAAACGGGAGAACAGACAGGCAGACAGGGGTTAAATGCTCGGAATTGTAACATGAGTTAGCAAGACTTCGCAATGAGGTGGTGTGTGCATGAGTCCTTTATAGTCCAAGTGATGTGCAAAGCTCTATGTGGCGACAGGTGATTGGTGTGGAGTGTGAGCATGTGACTGGCTGGGAGGATGATGGGAATTGGAGTCCGGGAAGTGACAGGAACTGACGGTGATCGTGACACATTACACTGTATTCAGCACAAACTAGGCTACCATAATATGTGAGGAACATGTATGTACATGTTTGTGTTTTTGAAGGAATAACGTTTATGCGTGGTTATTGAAAAAAACAAAAAACTTAAGTCACGGAAATAAGGCCAAAAAAATATATTAAATCTGTGTTCACAAGACTTCTGGGTATTGGAGGTTGTAGACTAGAGTTTTTGCTTCAAAATGATGTAAATTTATCCTGCCTACTAGTTCATATAAAACAATATATTGATTTAGTTTTTGTAAGACACTTTTTGTCAAGAAACACAGTATGCGTGGAGGCATGAATCTTCATGAATAATGGGTGATTCTGAGAAGACAAAAGAATCGCATAATGAGGTGTAATGACCTGGGCTGGGTTTCCCGAAACCTTCTTAACTCTATGTCGTTCTTAAATTATACCTTAAGCTGTACCTTAACGTTAATACGTGTTTCCCGAAACGTTCTTAGTTAAGTATACCTTCTGTAAGTCATACTTTCGTAAGGTTGGTCTGGATCACTCTTAGCTATACCT
This sequence comes from Ancherythroculter nigrocauda, assembly GCA_036281575.1. Taxonomy (NCBI): domain Eukaryota; kingdom Metazoa; phylum Chordata; class Actinopteri; order Cypriniformes; family Xenocyprididae; genus Ancherythroculter; species Ancherythroculter nigrocauda. The sequence continues at coordinate 53,980,920 of VTFQ01000004.1, forward strand.
TATCACTGTTTATAGTCAATACGAATATAATTCTGAAGCTGTAATACACCCAGTGTTCGATTAGGATTATGGCAAAGAATAAAATGCAAAAAAATTCAATGCTAAATTCAAATGTGCTTTAGCGCTGATCCAGAGACAGACGCGCGCTCTGCGCTTGTCATGTAACTTTATCACAACTATTCGGTGTTTTTAACCTCATCGCGCTTTATTTTAGGTTTCAGACATTTAAATACACATTTGAATTAAGTAGGCTACTGCATAAAAAAAGACATTTATAGTTTGTTAAATTCAAATTACACTGATGTCTACGGAAGCTGCAACAATAACCCTTTTTTCATATTTGATATGTTTTATTCATATCAGATACACATTGTTTATGAAACAATAAAGTTTACTCCATTCTTCTCCCAGTTCACCGGCCACATACTTTTATGTATTTCGGGGAAGATTTCATATAGGCTATCCGACAGCTCTAACTGCCGTGCAAACTCATCGCGTGACAAAACACATTCACTTCCACATATTTTACAATCGTAAATTCATCATATAGTTAACAAGTTTGTGAATATTTAAAAAAAAAAAAAAAAAAAAAACGATATAAACGAGATACCTACATGTCTGTCAGCTGCATGACGCGTCTCCAAGGAATTAAAACTTTATTCTAAATAAAGGTCGCCTTAAACTCACGCTGACGGGGGCTCCGCGCCCCCAGAATATAGATAAATTACAATATAGATTTAGTTTGCAATTTAGATTACTTTTATAACATACCATGAGTCCTGATAAATGCAATTTCTACTTCTGAAGTGCTTATTTTTATAAAGAACACTGATTTCTCACATAACGCAGTGAAGCAGCGACTGTATAGAGTGAATTATCGATTCTCGAGCCATCGATATCAACCAATTCAGCACCGCCACCATGGACAGCACCTGGTAACGTGGCACTTAAGAAGATATACCTTAATCAACCTCCTAAGGGATAGTTCGGGGAATACGCCTAGAAACGGCACATCTTCAGTTAAGGTCTACCTTTAGAGTCTTCGTAGCGCGCTAAGAGACAACGTTATCGGGAAACCCAGCCCTGCATATTAATGAGGCCTTTCAGTCAGGTAGGCTGTGAAAAAACCCTCTGTGATCATGTCTCAAGCTCATCATGGTGTATATTAAACATACAGAAAAAACAGCAATACTGTGAAATATTATTACAATTTAAAATAATGGTATTCTATTATATACTTTAAAATATAATGTATTTCTGTGATGCAAAGTGTCTGAACAATTATGTTACCTCTGTGGCATTTCATATAGGCTTTTAGCTTAAAAGCATGCACATTTGGAGAAGTATTGATGGATTCTCATATGTTTATGTCAATTTTCTCTACAGAGGAGTAATATTTATTTAATATCCATTGTCATCACTGTGAGCGCTGGATACTGTGCTTTCAATTCATACTTGCAGCCGGAGGGCGCTCTGTGCACCTTTAGTCCACAAAATAATCTAAAGAAGAACAAGACATTCCAGGAACTAATGGCATGTCTTCCAGAGGTCACTAACCATGGCTTTAACTTACAGATAAACACTTTTGAAGATAATAAATATGCGATTGCGACGATGTATACATGTATTGCCTCAGAATTTGTGTCTGAATAGCGCTAGCTCCATGGGCGTGGCCGCATTAGCGGATAATGAGCTGAATCACGGGCGTCATACAGATTACATAAACAGAATTTTTGTTTTCGATTTGACTTACACAATATAAAACCTGACATTTCAACATTTCTTTAGACATAAGTCTAATTTTTTTGTGATTAGTATTCACTAAGTTACAGTTCATTTTCTGAGAACTATCAGATTTGACTTCATTCAGAGGGATACGAGAGATCACGCATCATGTTAGTTTTCTTTATTTTGCAAAAAGCACAACATTTTGTTTTTACTCTGAGTGTATACAAATAAAAGAGGATATTCTATAGTTTCAGATGATATATTACTTATGTCTCTATGACAAAAAATGACGGAGTATTTTAAGTCTCTTTTGCTGCAATGTGAAAAAAATCCTGCAAAACGCGCCGGCGCATTTCCCGACTCCAGAGAGTTAAATAAACACTGCTCAAGAGTACATGGTCCCACTGTTGAAGTAACACTGATGCAGTGTTAAAGTTAATGAGATAATTAAATGATTAATTAAGTGATGATTGAGCATTAGTGATGAACACCTGCTATTAACAAGCAGAATCACTGAAGAAAAGAGAAACAATAACTACTTCAGCCACAGCCTTAGATGAAATCAACTGAAGATAAAAGACATTAAGGGGCTGTTTACACGATACCATTTTCAACTAAAAATGGAAAACTTTTCATGTGTTTTGGCTGTTCATTTACATGACAACTGTGTTTTGGATGCCTGAAAATGGTCTCCGTGTAAACAACAAAAACACGAATTTGTGAAAATGATGACGTCATGCACATGCGTATTATATGTTTAGTCTATAGTATTTCATCGCCATCTAATAGCCTGCCAGCAGAATACAACGTTTTTAGTCGTTTTCACGGATTCGTGGGAATGGAGATCATTTTGACAATGGTGTCATCTGTACGTGGAAAACTCAAAAGGAAAAACTTCTCTGTTTTAAGCATATCGTTGTTGTGTAAACGTACCCTTAATCTCTCAGCAGAGGAAGATTAAACAACTCCACAAACAGCATTACCAGCTTCACTTATTACCAACCAGTTTGACTTCATTTCTGTCATGTGTTTACAGAAGCTCTTATTGAGAGTTAACAGAGGTTTAGATGTCAATGAAACAATAATAGTTTCAATGCATATTGAACTTTATATTGTGAAGATGTGATTCATATTCTCTGATTGTTTTCTCTCTATGGATGTACCTCTGGATCCAGATACAGCTAATCTATATCTCATCCTGTCTGATGATGGGGGAAAAAGCGAGACATGAAGACATTAAACGAAAGCTCATAGATTACCCTGAGAGGTTTGATAACTGCATCTGTGTCTCCTTAGGGAGGTTTTATTTTGAGGTGCAGGTGATGGGAAAGACTACATGGATTTAGGAGTGGCCAGAGAATCTGTAAACAGAAAGGAAAAGATCACAGTGACTCCTCAGAATGGATACTGGACTGTGGCTCTGTGGAATGGGAATGAATATTGGACCTGTGCCGCTCCATCTGTCCGCCTGTCTCTGAGAGTGAAACCGCAGAAGGTGGGGGTGTTTGTGGATTATGAGGAGGGTCTGGTCTCCTTCTGTGATGTGGAGCCCAGATTTCATGTCTACTCATTCACTGAGAGACTCTATCTGAGTCATAATGATAAAGGAAAAAATTCAGCCCCACTGATCATCTCACCTGCTAATTACAATAAATGATTTTACACCCAAGATATGAAATGAAAATATAGCTTTTTTTTAAACTAAGAACCTAAAAAATGGTACTGTTTTCTCTTATATTATTTTATGGTTCTCTGAATCCATTTTGATTGATCATTCACACTGGTCACTGGATGCTGGTAGATCCTGTAATTACACAATTTGGGATCTAAAATAGTAAAAAATGGCCATTTTTTTAAAATACATATGCAATAGAAAATATTTCATTGTATTTTATATATATATATATATATATATATATATATAAAATGTATTTTTTATATATATTATATTTATTTATATATTTTTTCTTTTTCTCAAATCAGCCATTATTGCAATTGAAGTTATATTTTAGATGTTTAGTTTTGATTATATGAAATTCTGCCATATAGAGACAATAAATGAAATGTTAAAATTTGGATTTGATTTATGAATAATTTATCCATACAAGATCTTTTTCCACGATTTACAGGCAAACAAGAGTTCAACTTCAAGGACTGATATGTGAAAATCATACAGAAAAGAATAAAACATGAAGTAAATGCTTTGTGCTAAATAAATGTATATAGTATGTGTTTAACATTTTTAATGAATCTCAAAATTTAACAGACTAGCTGTAGTTTTACCCTTAACCAGCACTTCTCATCTATGTTAAGCTTCGACTTTTATCATAAAAACATTTATTATACTGTAGGCAGTTCTGCAATATCTTGAACACTCTGTATATGCTATAATGTGAGCACTTCACTGCTACGTTTTCTTTTGTTCTCAATACAGTATCTAAGTGCAGGTTAAGAGTACCATCTGCTTGAGTCATCTCAGCCTTCGTCACTGTGTCCTCTCTCTTCTGCCTATTGACAAACAGAGATGTGGCTGTCCTGCCCCAGGGTCCCGTCCAAACACACACACACACACACACACACACACACACACCATAAAGCAAAATATCCTCTGACAGAAGAGGAAGGCTCTGTCTCTGTGGGCAACACAGAAGGTCCAGCCATGCTGACACTGAGTGAGAGAGACAGACAAATCTCTAACAGACTGTTCCTGACAGAAGAATTACTGTTATACAGCTGTGTTATGCGTGTGTGTGTGTGTGTGTGTGTGTGTGTGTGTGTGTGTGTGTGTGTGTGTGTGTGTGTGTGTGTGTGTGTGTGTGTGTGTGTGTGTGTGGACCTGGAGTTGACCAATGTACTGTACATATTAAAAAACAACAACAACAAAAAAAACACTAATAAACACTAATAAAATCAACATACATCATCAACAAATATAAAGGTTCCAAAAGGGTTTTTCTTCTCAGCAATGCTATAGAAGAACCATTTTTGGTTCCCTAAAGGATCACCTATCAGTGAACAGTTCTAAATATAACTAGCAAAACTTTACTTAAAGTCCTCCTGTGGTGAAAATAAGTTTTTAATGTTGTTTATATGTCTATCTGGTGTTTTTAATATGCTTTAAGACAAACCATGTGCAAATTCATTTGTCAACACCATTGCTGAGTATTTTATCTTTAAAATTGCAGTGATAAAGACAGCTTCAAAAACGCGGTTTAAAATCGCTGGTGTTTCTGACGTCACAAACCATCTTGTAACCAATCATGTCAATGTGCCGGCGGGCTTCAGCATATCATTGACCATGAACACTCTGAAGCACGGGAGTCTCAAGATAAGTTTATCCCAGTATATTTTTCTGTTAATATAAAAAACTGATAGATTTAGCATTATATCGAGTGTATGATGTATATTACAGTGTTATGATGAACTATATGCCTTTCTCCAGTGATGTTCTGAGGTGTTCAAAGCGTTTCTAAGGGTATTGATTGTTAGAAGGCAGTTTGGAACATTAGCAACACATTGTTAGATGTTTGATAACATAGTCAAGCAAAAGGCTAATCATATTAATTACCGTTATATGTCCAACATTTAAAAAAGCGATACCATTGTGCAGCGTTTACCTCAGTAAGTTCACCGAGTGGATCTCTGAGCTGGAGTGAGTGAGTGGAGGCGGGGATAATTTGCACATTCATAGATCCGCATATACTAAATGAGGCAAGGGTGTAGAGTTACATTCAAGCTATTTTAAAGCATGAAGATTTTTTTTTTTCACAGGAAAAAACATTTAAATATGTAACTTTGTTGATCAAAGAAAAGTTTAAATGACAAACAACCAATTTCAAATGTAACAAGGAATCTGCAAACATTCTAATGCATTTTTGCTTTGGTAACAGTTATTTATAAAAATATATTTTTGAAAGTAGTCACTTAATCTCACTAAGGCTGCATTTATGCACAAAAATACAGTAGAAACAGTATTGTTAATTATTATTACAATTTAAATTTTAAATGGTATATATTATGTTGAAATATGTGTTAATATTAATGCTATTTAAGTTATTTAAAGTTTCACAATTAATATATTGCTACATTATAATTCTCATCACTCAGATAATAATCATCTGATAATATGCCTTCAAAATGACCCAGAGACAGATGTGATGAAGACAGATTAGATGGTTGATTGAACATAAATAAGGCAGCCAAGCTGGTCTTGTCTTAATTGATGTACATGAATGGCGTCCAGGTGGACATCCCGAGAAGCTCTGACTTGAGAAAATGCCACTGAGCATGTGACATGTGCTTCATTGGTCTTTGCTGCATTTCATGGCAACACACTGTTGGGTGGATTGGGAAGAGCTTTGTGTGTTTTTGCACTTTTGTCTTTGTTCATCATCACTGTAAAACTCTTTATAAGCACATGGAAACACTGACAGTGTGACAGTGGCACCTCCACCCACCCATCACCATTGATTTGGGCCCCTTGCAGCCAAATGAAACCACATAATAATGAGCTGCACAACCAGGGAAAGAGATCTGATGAATTTATGGTGTCCACATGAAGATGAAGATGTGCTTCATCACATATAGTATTGTGATTTCTATAGCTCTGTATAACATTAGCAACACTGAGGTCACATTTTTTTATTCCTAAGAAATGCATGAACGGATAAAATGTATGAATTGAGTGCAATGTTGGATAAAAGTATGTGAATGAATAAATGTACATTCAGCTGAAATCTGAGGGGATGTTTTGTTTGTTTTTTAATGATTCTAAAAGCTTGACTAAACTATAGGAATATGAGGAAAATATTTTAGTTTCTGAGGGAAGAACAATGCACAAAACTTGATTAAAAGGTATTTATCTGACAAAATTATTTGTCAAAAAAAAAAAAAATCAGACTACAGCTACTGGTTTTATTTTACTATGCAAAAAAAAAATGCATAGAAAAACTAAAAGTTTAAACAAAAAAAAAAAAAACTGACACTGACTACAACAATCAGTTATTAATATTTCTCTTGTTTTTGCATGTGTTCATAATTTCTTTGTTTGACAGTCTGTTTCATTTGGCATGTTTCACTGCGTTCTCACAAATCAATTGACTCAAAGCACAACTACTGAATGTGTTTACTGTTACAGTACAGAAGGGTCGGAGACAACAGGAAACAGGTAAGTGATGTTTATTGAACAACCAGTGAGACAAACGGGAATGCAGGCGAGTAAATGGCAGAATTGCAGGTTGACTGATGGTTACTTGAGTGATAATACTGTCCTTGTATGTTGCAGGGGTGAAGATCGTGGATGGCAGCAGAGTGACGTTGAATACTGAACAGAGAAGACACTTTGGAACTCACACGGAGAAAGGAACACAGGAGGAGACTATAGGAACACGCTGGAGATGAAGGAGTAGGTATACTGGAGTCCTTAAGGTAAGCATAGAGGTCAGTCTATGTACAAACGAGACCAAACAATGACTGAGTGTGATTTAGTGTCTTTTATAGTGCTGTGGTGATTGCAGAGATGATTGCAGGTGTGGGTGATGGCAGAGTGGTGGAGTCAAGTCAAGTCAAGTCACCTTTATTTATATAGCGCTTTTTACAATGCAGATTGTGTCACAGCAGCTTTACAGTGATAACTGGTATATAATTTTGGCTGCACAGCAGCTCTTAAAGAATAGTGTCAATGCAGGCAGATCAAAGCACTGTTGAATAAATGTCAAGAATACTGTTGAATATCAAATGTCAAGTCAAATGTCAAGTGTCCCCAACTAAGCAAGCCAAAGGCGACAGCGGCAAGGAACCCAAACTCCAACAGGTGACATCAGGTGGCAAACAGGTGTTAAATGGAGAAAAAAAACCTTGGGAGAAACCAGGCTTAGTCGGGGGGCCAGTTCTCCTCTGGCGAACAATGCTTTGTTATGATTCAGGTTGCTATCATAAGTCTGATAGGATCGCAACATTCAAAGTATTTATTTCAGTTCCATCCAGTTGAGGATCGTATTCATCACGCCGGTATGGACGGTCTGTTGAGGAACTGTGGCACTGGCTGTCGTGTAGATGAGGCCTTCACAGTGGATGATCTAGTTGACTCGATCTATGTTATGAGTGGAGTGAGTGCAGGTGTGAATCAGGGAGGATGGTGGGAACTGGAGTCCAGGAATGACTGGAACTGTGACACTTACAAAATCTTTATTATTAAAAAATTGTTAAAGGTTGATTTTTTTTTTTTATTATTTAGATGTCAATTTTCCTAGGCCGGACATCACTTTTGGCCACGACTGTACACCTACTTTTCCTTCCTGTGTACAATCTGTATCTTATTTCCCAAATGGACTTCTCAACAGATTTCCCAAAATCATTTTTAGTGGAATCACATTCCTAAACAATCATACTCCAAACAATATCCCTAACCATATCCATAATCATAACCCATAAAATTTCAACAAAAGTTTGGTTTAAGCCCCTAACCTAACTCTTAAAGGGATAGTTCACCAAAAAATGGAAATTATCCTATGATTTACTCACCCTCAAGCCATCCTTCCAAAAAGTGCATGCATCCATAATAAAAATAATTCATACATCTCCAGGGGTTAATAAAGGCCTTCTGAAGCAAAGCGATGCATTTTTGTAAGAAAAATATCCATATTTAAAACTTTAAAATTCGAATAACTACTTTCTGGCAGACAACTGTTTCTGGCAAGTTGACATGCAGTAAATGAGTAACCGCAAATCAACGCATACAGCCATCTGCCGAAAGCTATTTATTATAGTTAATAAAGTTTTAAATATGGATATTTTTCCTACAAAAACCCATCGCTTTGCTTCAAAAGTCCTTTATTAACCCCCTGGAGCTGCATGGATTACTTTAATTATGGATGGATGCACTTTTTCTTTTTCTTTTTTTTGCTTCAAAAAAAAACAAAAAAACAATTCACAACCATTATAATGCTTGGAGAAGCAAGAATATTTTTAAACATCTCCAATTGTGTTTTGGCTGAAAGAAGATAGTCATATACACCTAGGATGGCTGGAGTGTGAATACATCATGGGATAAATGAAAATTTTGGGTGAACTATCCCTTTAAATCTGATTGGCTGATAACAAGGACGATCATCCGTGAAAATGTCTTACTTGAGTGGATTACGATGGAGATGCAAATTATGTTACACATTTTCTACATTGATTTATGGAGCAAAATACTGTGGAATGTATTTGAACATGATAAAATGCATAAAACGCAGGCAAAATATTTAATAAATGAACATAAATGAAAAGAGAATTTTTTGTAATCATCCTTTCCAGTGCAATATTGTTTCTCGCCTGAAAGGTTTTTTCTTTTTGAAAAATATCCAGATCTACTGGTGGTTATACATGCTACACCAGATCACCAACTACAGCACAGCAATGTCATGGGTTCATAATCACTGATGTGTCAATGCGTGTGCTGCAACTGACATATTGCAGACACCCTTCATACCCAGATCACCACTATGCACCAGTATATGTTGGCACAACTATGCCAACCCATGCCAGCTGGAAGGAGTCAGGGGGGGAAATCATGTTGAATTATTACATAGGATTGGTTAATCCTGCCTGATCTTATTAGTATTTGTACATCCAAAGTTGCTTGTATGTAAAATACGTACATTTAAGATGCTGTAATGAATGTTTCAATATCAAGCATGCACGAATGCGTACCTTGAATGCAATGTAAGTTTCTCTGGATAAAAGTGTCCCCCAAATGCATAAAGGTAATGAGATCATGATGAAACAAAAGCATATTATTTTACATTATGCATTTGGCAGACACTTTTATCCAGAGCAACATACAGTTACACATTTTATCAGCTCATGCATTCCCTGGGAAACAAACCCATGACTGTGGCGTTGCTAGCACCATGCTCTACTGTTTGAGGTACAGTAATGCTTTTGAATTACAGTGTAGATTTATCCAATGACAGCCAAAACTAAGGTTTATAAAGCGCACATGTTCTTTTTTAAATAGTCTTTTAATATGGCAGTTGCTTTTATACAAAGTGACTTACAAATGGGAAAAATCTCTGGCCCTGGTGTGTGACAGCTGGTCTTTGGCTGTGCTCTGCCTCCATCTTCCCCGTGACCCCGCTGGATAACAGGGCCATATTGCACCAGTGGGGTGCCGGGGCCATCCCAGGAGCGCAGTGCGGACGGATGCGGAGTTGCCAGTGAGAGCCCACATCAGGCTCGGGCTCTGATGGCGGAGCTGCCTGACACAGATGTGCTCCGGGCTGGGACGGCTTGTCACAGACGGTTAAGGTGACGGCCACTCACACTTCATTATGTCCGTCTCACAGGTCAGTGAGCGACAAGGCAGGTCACTGCACACCGCTGGGCCGACCCACCCCAGGGCATCGCCCCGCATACATACACCCCACCTAACTGTAAGACTGTCACCCCCGCCTGTATTAAAACAACATATTGTTACGCTCCTACTAATATCATTGTCACAAACTGTCTCCAGTCATATAGGCCAAAAGACGTCTAAAACACAGTGACACACACAAGTGCACTCAAGACAGATGTAACCTTTTTCAATCTCATTCTCATTAGTGATCTAGAAACCAAACTGTTTTCATCGCCTATAGCAAACACCATTAAAGAGGCTACTAAATTTACCTGCATGCAGAATGTTTAATATGGGCGTGTCGTCATGTTATTAAGTTCTATGTTTCAGGGATTTTATTTATTTATTTATTTTATGAAGGTCACATGAATTCTTAGTGGGGTTTTTTTTACTCTTCAAATGTTCTTTATGTATATATACACACACACACACACACACATATAGGGCACAATGCAACGCAGCTAAAGGCGCATCAGGGTAAAAAGGCGCATTTGATTTTTTTCCCTCTAAACCACTAGATGGCACAAATGTGATGCCGCAGCACTTTCCAAAACATCCGCTTTTCAAGATGCATGTGGAAATTTGGCTGTTCCTTGACGCGATCACAGGTAGCAGCGCAAAGTCCATTCTGTGCTAATTAATCTAATATTTAATGTTTTTTAAAATGTTGTAGATTTAAGTAGCAAATGAGAATCGCTAAAATTATTGAATATTTTTTGAGACAAAGGTCTTGTTAATCATTTTCAGTTATGTTCAAGGTAATTAAAGCAACAGTATTTTAATAACGGAAGAATATGTAAAAGTATGATATTTGGGGTAAAAAGCACCGCTGCTGTTGGGGTGAAAGGCACAATAATTAATATGATAATAAACAGCTGGCTGACTTTTCCATTTGTTGACATGACATAATTGCCTAAGACAAATTTCTCATAAGGAAGAAAATAAAAGAGAATAAATAAATTAATGGTTAGATTCAGATGGTAAATATCATATATTAAATTGGGTGTCCAAAATATATTTTATTGTTACTACTGTAAAGCTATATTAAATTATTATGGGATCTCATTCAATGCTTTTTTGGTATTTTTAAAATATATATTTTATATTAACATTTTAATGACAGTATATTTATTGAACAAAAAATAATTATTTTATTTAACAAAATAAATAGAAAATACAAACTTTGCTAAAGCGATTGTTTTGAACAAGTATTAATAGTCAAGTCATATTCATTTATATAGCGCTTTTTACAATACAGATTGTTTCAAAGCAGCTTCACAGTGATAATAGGAAAATTAATTGACAGATTGTTTTGGCTTTACAGCAGTTCTAGGAAAAAGTTATTATTGAGCTAAAATAGGTTTTTGATTGAATCACTTCCGTTGTAAAATCTGTTAATTATTAATTTAGGAGCTGCTTAAATGACACCGTTTTAAGACTTTTAATGCGTTCTTACTGTTCATTTACGTGTTTAGTCTATAGATTTGTGCGTTTGAGTGTGCATGTACACAGACACTTAGTCTTTTTTACAAAGTGACTGCCAAATTACTTGTCTGGCCCACATAATACAGAAAAAATAGTCATTTCCGCAGATCTATACATACTGGAATCATTTTAATAACGTTTTATCTATACATATGGAAAGGAAAGGGAAGGAGGCCTTTGCAGGGGATAAGACATTATTGAAAACATATTATTTTTTGTATCAATATGTGTGCCTTTTGCCCCATGCTGTTTTTTTATGTCTTTATAAGACTTTAAACAGAACAAACCACTTTTATGATTTATTTTCACACAAAATCTGTTGCTCCATCAATGTTCAATACAAGTATATATATTTTTTCTGCAATCATACACTATGGGAGTAGTGAAAAGCACATTTTTCTTAAGGTGTGCCTTTATCCTCGTTTTACCCTATTATTAGTTATATTATTTAAATATTACATTTGTGTTTGCAATACATATAGCTATGAAAATAGACAATGAGTAAATATTTAAGGCAGAATATTGAATTAATGATTTTGAACGACTGTGTTGGAACTGTTTTTGATAAAACATCCTGTAGTGCGTGTGAGTAAACTGTTGGACACTGACTAGAGAGAGTGTGAAAAGTGTGTTGTCGGAGAGTCCACAAGGCCAAAAGTGCTCATAGCTGAAGAAACACCCATGCAACAGTACTGAAACAATGCCATTTGAATTTGTCTTATTGGTATTATTAATTACTGGGCAAAATAACAATGCATTTAACTTTGACATCAATAGCCAAGTATCACCTCCTGATATCTTAATCAATGTCAGGCCATGGTGAGGCTCATTAGAGGATTGTCGTTAATGTTATTGTTTTCCAAATTAACTCCATCCTTTGTCTTAGAGCTCACGAATTGTTTCCTCTTATGTAAATGAATTGCTTTCTCACTTTCACGCCACGACACATCTCAAGCAGAGCATGTAAATCAGGGCGAGATCCTCTGATTAAACTCAACGTAATTTGTTTCAGCTGTGCAGAACACATTTCTGATCCGAGAACAGGGTGTGTTAGTCAAGGTGTGCATTCACACAATGCACATTGTTAAGCGATTATTCTGGCTCGTAGTACCACATCTGGAGTAAGAGGTAGGAATCTGGGACTTTGTGTCACATTGCAACTTGAACCTTGTGATTTAACACGAGCTGCTAATGAGTCGCATAGTGAGTGTTATTGTGAAATTGCATTAAATGCCAGGACATGCAAAAGGGTAATTGAGTAATACAGCGGCAAACAGCGGTTGTGCTCAGTTTTTTTTTTTTTTTTTTTTTTTTTTAAATAAACAAGTAATGGAGCACAATATTTTAGAGCACTTAAGTAAACTATGAACTAGATTTTTACATTTTCTGATGAAAATGTGAGTGCAAAACTCTCAGCTATGATGCCAGGGCATTGTTTTGTGTAAAGTCCACAAAACGTCCATTTTACGTTTCCATTGAAAGTTGTGAATTTAAATTATGTGCTAAATTGGAATAAAGCATAAAGCATTTGTGAATAAAGCACAGTTTTCATCCCATTTGTTCAAGAGAACAAAAGATGTCATAAACGTAAATATAAACGTAATAAATGCTGTCATGTTATCTTGCGTTAGGATCCTAGACTGTGGTTAGGAGGATGCCTGGTATTTGGGCATGCATTAATGTCTGACAATTGAGATCCAAATCATTTTGATGAAAGACTTTGGCTCAGGCATTTCAGAATTATCAAACCAACATTTGAGATGATGTGCAATAAAAGTGGCCCACTGGTTAGTCCAGTTATCCAATCAAATCCACTGTTGAGGCAAAGTTACGTGAGGTTTTTTTTTTGTTGTGCATTTATGAGGGATTTATGCTGCATTCATGCCATGTCTTTACTGTAATTTCAAGGTGACAACACATGACATTCTGCTCAGAGCTGTTCACATCCTCGGACTGGAAATTATGCATTCCTATGGCAACATTATCAATGACTAAATGAATCTGTAGAGGTCAGGTGATACAAGTAGCTCTTAGAAAAATGTATTTAGTTACCACTTATAGTACACTTGAACCCCTAGTGTACTACAAGTGGTAACTAAATACATTTTTTAATACAGAGATAGTATAGTAAAAGCACATTTTACTTCATATCTCAAGGTGTCTCAAAATAGCACAGCTGAGTACATTTAGATGTCCTTAAGACTATCTTAAGTAGTGCTAAAGAAGAATTTTTAGTATAAAGTACAAAATTAATGCACGAAAATAGAGCACTTTAAGTACATTATAGAAGTGTGCTTTTTTTTACCTGGGCATGCCGTCTTACCGGATAAAAAATGTATCCACTTGAATTGAGCGTGTTACATTTTTTTATGTGCATTTTTAGAATTCATGCACATCTTGATGTTTCCATATATTGCAATATTGCAAAATGTGCATAAAAATAGGTGGATGTAAACATAGCTTATGATATTCTGACCCCTAGATATGGTTTGGTTTCAATTATGCATTTGCACTCTCAGAAAAAAGGTTCAGTGGAGTTCAATAGAACCCTAATATTGGCAAAAAAGTTCTACATAAGGAGAAATGTCTTAAATGATTGCATAATACTTGTCATGTTTAATTTTTTTTCCTCTATTGATTAACCATGTTTGCAAACTATTTATTTCATAAAATGTAATCAACATTAATTAAAACAAAATTCATTAAAAATAAATCCATAAAGCTCTTAACAGAACCATTTAAGGTTCTATATAGAACCTTTTCTTCTAAAAGTGTGTCTAGACTGGTTACTTAGAAAAGAAATGACATACAGTACCTAATTTGAGGAATCCTTCTTGTACGTAGGGTTTGACATGAACTTTTTTGTTCACCAGCCACTGTGGCTAGTGTTTTTCCAAAGTTACTAGCCACTCAGCATTTTCACCAGCCACAATTTTGACATTGATACCATGAGGAAAAACTGCCATATACACTGTAAAAAATGGTTTTTTGAACTTGTAAATAAAGATAGCATAATTTAAGTATATTTTACAAACAAATCCTATTTTGTCTTTTTACTTCAGAATGTCATGTTTAATTCAATAAACTACTTGAGGTTTTGTTTTATTTTATAGTGCTTAAATACATAAGTAAATGTAAATGGAACTCCCCAAGTAATATTTACTTAGTATCTTGTCATATAATGAACTAATGCAAAAAAATGACAAACGCAAGTAAAACTTACTCCACGAAGCCAGGCAATCTATGCGCATGCGCTCTTGGTCCCCGAAGTGGCGCGCAGAGGAAGAGGAAAGCAACGGAAAATTTCCTGGAAGGACGATTTGATTTTTACACGGTAAGTTATAAAATATTTGTTTATTTAGTTATGTTTCCAGAGAAGTATAGAGCAATTAGGCTGTCTGCAGTTCTGGTGGTTAAAGAGTAAACGCATTAACTGTTATAGTCGACAGAGTTGAGTTTGCTAAAGAACCGATTAGCACAAACATCCGTTATTAGCAAACGGCATCTGTGTCGAAAACAATTGTCTTGTATTTTACATGTAATCTACGGAGAAGTTTAATGTACAGTGAAGTTTAAAATACACTTTGCCGGACGAGAGCGGCGCGATGCGTCGCGACAAATGCCAATAGAAGGGCGTCTGTTTATTCATCTGTGTGAATAAATAATTGTGCCCTCATGTGCTATCTGAATTATAAATACAAGTTTTCTAATTAGAAATTGGATATGTACAGCATCGAAAGTCAAATTTACGAACCCGGGATTATACCCGAGCCCTGAGATGGGTGGCCATTAACTTTAAACGCGACGGAGAAAACCACTAATACCCCATTAATCCACATCAACTACACTGCTTTGTCTTATTTATAAAACAGATAAGCATTTGATGCATATTAATCAAGTAAAGAAGAGATTATACTCCCTATTGAAGCTATACAATAGTGATACATTTTCTAGTGTATGTGTTCAGGTAGCCTTAAAGAGATAGTTCACTCAAAAATAAAAAAAATCTTCACCAAGTTGTACCAAACCTGCATACATTTCTTTCTTCTGCTGAACACAAAAGAAGATATTTTGAAGAACATGGGTAACGTTAACCAAACAGTTAATGGACCCCATTGACTTCCACAGTATGAGGGGAAAAAAAATACTACAGAAGTCAATGGGGTCCATCAACTGTTTGGTTATCAAAAATTTTCAAAATATCTTCTTATGTGTTCAGGAGAAGTAAAAAAAATTCATACAGGTTTGGAACATCTTGAGGGTGAGTAAATGATGAAAGATTTTCATTTTTGGGTGAACTATCACTTTAACTCTACCAGATGATTGAAAATTTATTGTTGATAGGCTAATTACTTGAATGCAGTTGTTCCAAAATAAATTACATTTCAAATCAAGTATATTTATTCAAATTTTATTAAAAGAAATCTATTTCTGACATTAACATTTCTAACATATGTTCCACAGATTGCACTCACTCACCGTTCAAGCTCATGGACAGCACTGTAGGAGAGGAAGATGCCAACACAGCTGACGTCGTTATCGTCATTGAGGGAAGGTGCTGTTTAACTCTGATTAAATCTGAGAGCTTTATGAACCACACATTGGCAGCAATGTCATTGGACCTTTTAAGGTCTGGATAAATAGTAAATACATAGTTAAAATAGTCATTGTGACTACAGTGGTTCAACTGTAATATTTTGAAGAGAGAGGTATACTTTTTGTGCACAAAAACAAAACAAATTCATTCAACAATTTGAACCGTTTCATACATAGTGAACTGAGTGCAGGATTCCATGTTTACATCTGAATGCCAGCTCATTTTATTAGCCGCCTCCTGCGTCAGCATCATGTTGACACAACCATGTTGTGCTGCTCACGTGTTCAGCTTCGGCCAGTACTGAGTCGACATATGGACGTAAACATGGAAGCCTGCATTGTCACTACCTATGACAATGGTTCAAATTGTTGATTTAAGTCTTTATTTTTGTTTTGTTTTTGTGTACAAAAAGTATTCTTGTCGCTTCATAACATGAAGGTTGAACCACTGTAATCATGTTGACTATTTTAACAATGTTTTTACTATTTTTCCAGACCTCAAAAGGTGCAATGACATTGCTGCCTATGTGTGCTTCAGAAACCCTCGGAAGATGAATGAAGGTCGTATGGGTTTGGAATGACATGAGGGTGAGTACTTAATGAGAGAAATTTCATATTTGGGTGAACTTACCCTTTAAACTATCCCCCAAAGCTGAGAAACACATTTGAAGTCTTTCAAAAATCTTTCTTGGGCTGGATGCTTTAAAGGGTTAGTTCACCCCAAAATGAAATTTCTCTCATTAATTACTCACCCTCATGTCGTTCCACACCCGCAAGACCTTAGTTTATCTTCAGAACACAAATTAAGATATTTTTGATGAAATCTGAGGGTATCTGATCCACACATTGGCAGAAATGTCATTGTATCGTTTGATGTCCAGAAAGGTAGTTAAATATTTTTAAAATGGTCAACTTGACTACTGTGGTTCAACCTTAATGTTATGAAGTGATGAGAATACTTTTTGTGCACAAAAACAAAACAAAAATAACGACTTGTTTACGTCCAAGTGCCTGTTCATTAGTGGCCGTTTCCTGCGTCATGCTGCTCACGTGTTCAGCTTCGGCCAATACTGACTTGCTGTTCGGACGTAAACAAGGAAGCCTGCACTGAGTTCACTATGTATGACAACGGTTTAAATGGTTGAATAAAGTGGTTATTTTTGTTTTGTTTTTGCACACAAAAAGTAATCTTGTAGCATCATAACAGAGGTTGAACCACTGCAGTCACATTGACTATTTTAACTATGTTTTCAATTACCTTTCTGGATGTCGAAAGGTGCAATGACGTTGCTGCCAATGTGTGGTTCAGAAACTCTTGGATTTCATAAAAAGTATCTGCAAAAAGTCTGCTAGTTGGCAATTTTGTTTGACACTTACACTTTTTGTATTTGCTCATTTGTTCAGCAAGTCTCTAAAAAGGTTTGTTATTTTAAATTAAGTTTGTACTATACTGTACTGTTTCACAGAAACATTGTAATGCAGTGTAATGTATAAGTAAGTGTTGTATGTAAGATCACAGTTAAGCATCTCACGTTAAATTGTTGTGCTCTGTTAAACACATTGAAACATCTGTGATAGGATAAAGATTCTGAACCACTTTGGCCATGTTTTTGGCCAACAGCAGTTAATCTTAATGAATGTGTCCATTAATTTTTGTCCATTTGTTTTTATCATTGCCTTTGTTTAATCTGTTTTTTGAAGAGTTTAATTCAAATAAAACTACTCAAGGAAAATGTCTGTTAGTGTTGTTTTTACTGAAAACATCAGTAGTAATACATCACAAATTATATTAAGTAATGTTTAAATAACATTTGAAGTAAAGGTTACTCAGGATAACTAAGAAAGATAACTAGGACTCTTAAGTAAAAGAAATGCAATAAATCCTAATCTATTTATAAGCATTACTTAAGTAAAATTTACAAACAAAGAGACAATAAAATTTACTGGGAATTCCCAAGTAAACTTAACTTAAAATTGTCTAATTAAAGCTACTAATAATTATGTTTAGGCTTTTACTTGGCAATTTTTTGTAAATTTACTAGCCTTTTCTGAGTGAAAAAAATTTCCAAGCTTTTTTCAAGTAAATCCTACTCCAAATTTTTTACAGTGTAGATATTTTTAATATTATCTCTTAATTTGGCAGCAGGTATATTAGGCTACTGTCACTTTAAGACACACAGATCCATTATACTGTTACACATGTGTTTTCTTTTTCCACTGTTTACGTTCACTTGAAACATAACTGACTGTGTTTATGTGAATACTCACCAAGACTGGCATTTTGACATTATTTTGTGTGTATTTGACTGTTTACGTGAAATAAGCTGCGAAAAAGAACTCAATTTAGTACTGAGAGGCGGCTTTATGTGGCGCGCTTTGGGTGTGAGCACAAAATCTGCATGAATTAGTAAAATTATGCGCAATACGTGCAATCCCATGCCGAAATTCAAGCCCTGTAACACCAACAATATTCATCTGGAGCAAATAAAAGAAGTGGGTGAGGGGAGGAGGGTTTGTGTGTCGACTCGCTGTCAGAGAGATGAGAGAAGGAGAAAGACTACAATTGAAAAAAATCAACCCGCCAAAGTTGCTAGTAGGAGTGACTGCGTTACACGGCACTGCTGAAATCCACCCACATTTGGCAGGTGTTAATGTCAAGCCCTGCTTGCTTGTATGTAGAACAAACGGTGCAAGAAAATTACACACAGAAGTTTAATACTTGGCTCTTCACTAAATTAATTCTTATATATCTCTGTTACCTTATCTTCCCCTCCATTCTGGCATCTTCATCCCCCATTTCTGTCCTTGTCACTGTTTTGTTTCAGTAATGGCAGTCACAGTGCTCAAGGGCTCTGGAGGTATTTCAGAAAAATCAGAGAAATCAATCCAACATGAAACTGAAGGAAAACGTCTAATGTCATTGAGCAATAACTCTCTCCTGTCAACGACTAACCTCAGAGCGAGAGCCTAGGGTGTGTTTGACCTCTCGTCTTATCATGAGACTCACATACACATGCACAGCTGCACTTTTCTTCAGCATTTCCAGGAAACGCGATGTGTGAAGGGGAGGGAGTCTTATTTGGTAGATTTTCCATTTGACATTTCAATTACTTTACAAAAGTGTTTAATTTTGTCACATTTTAGATATACAAAAACATTACTTTTTAAATAATACTTTTGATTGGGAGTAAGTTCAACGTGCACCATGTCGGCATAAGTCCCGCCTTCTAAATAAAAAGACCCAATCACTGATTGATAACGTCATCCCGTCACTGCAGCTGCCCCTAGAAATTCCGGATTTTGAAAACCTTTTAGGCTTGTTCGAGATTCCTCGGCGCTGCGCAGACCGATCGGCGTATGACATCAAAGTACCGCCAGAGCTCTAGGAGATCGTACGATTCCTTATGCTTTTGAATTACTTTGATGTCATACCCAATCAGTGTTGCCAAGTCGGCGGTTTTCCCGTGGAATTGGGCTACTTTTAAGGCAGGAACACACCAAGCAGATGCCGACGAACTAGTGGCGACGAAAGCAGACTGCGGGGTTGGCTCACGTCTGTAGCGTCTGTGTCCAAAGTTGCCCTGACACACCAAACCGACGCTCAACAGCCAACAGCCAATTAACATGTCCGTTCTGTGCCTGCATAAGATGAAATGCCTTTCCAAACCAGCAGGTGGCAGTAGCTGAACAGCCAATCAGAATGATCAGATGGCCCGACGAGCTCCGACGGCAATTCAACATGTCGAATCGGCCGGAAAAAGTAGACGAGGACCAACTTCAGCCGACGGTGCGGAACACACTGAGAAAACTCCCGACGGCCGACCGTCGGCTTGGTGTGTTATTGCCTTTACACTGTTGCCGCGGGTTGTTTTTCATGTCTGCGGGTTGAATCGACCCAAAATAACATGATATTTAGCTATTTATGCTAATTTTACCAGGGGAGCCCCTCGGAACGCGATTTTTTTTACCGTGGGACCCCCCTGAAATGCCTTTGGGCTAATTTTGGACTAGTTTTGAGGAGCAATTGGGCGGGTTTTGTTGCGAAAACCTGGCAACCCTGTGCCCAATCGGTCTGCGCAGCGCCGAGACATCTCGAACAAGCCTTTGCACATGAAAAATACTACAGTAATTTATAGAAAACACTAGTGTTTTTGAACCATACTATAGTAAATTGTAGTATACTGTATATTATGGTATTTACAACACTTTGTTAATGAATGCTACAGTATACTGTAGTATTAACTATAGTGAACTGATAAACTCTAATAAATACTGTAGTGTACTTTAGTTTTTACTACAGTAAACTGTAGTGTATTGTAGTTTAATATACCCTAGTTGTAGAAAACTTAGTACAGTATTGGGCAAAGTAATTTGTTTATATTACTATAGTTGTTATATTACCATAGCAACTATAGAATTACCACAACAAATTAATTCAAGTGCTTTACTATAGTATGGTTCAAAAACACTATAGTATTTACTTTAAATTACTATAGTATTTTTTCATGTGGACTGTATATGCACATTGGTGAATCTAGTCAAAAAATAGTTTTTGAACGCTATTTGAGCATAAGAAACAACATTTATGAGAGTGTTGTTGTCACATTTCATTGGTGATTTCAAATTTAACTGTAAGCTTGGTTGAGCAGAATTTGGCGTTTCCCCATTCAAAGAGATAGGAGCTTTACTTGTATGATTGAAATAGCTGCTCAAGAGGCGTTTCAATGATGGCCGCCAAGTGAAATGACTTGTCTTAAAGGGACTTTGATAATACGAAGTTCATAATGCATAAAGTCACCAAACAAATTAATCAAATCCTGTCAAAGGGACTTTGATAATGCAAAGTTCATAATGCATAAAGTCGCCAAACAAATGAATCAAATCCTGTTTGGGAAGTAATGAATGTCACACTTTCATTACATTGTGTGTTTCAGAGGATAGAATCAGCCGTGGCTTCCTATGACATCTTAATATATTCGCAAACATTACGCTTAAACACTAACAGACAGAATGTTGAATACAAAACCCTTCTGACATCCTGTTTTTCTTCTTGCCCCATGCACACACATCTCATTATATTCTCCTGACAAATATAAAGCCTTGGATTAAGTAGTGCTCGAATGCATAATGCACAACCATAAACAAGCACACATTCAGCCCCCAAAACCAATGAGCACGTCGGTGGAGGATCATATTATGCAAATTTACTCAGCAATATCACTCGACACAAACAAGACAGATAATCCACCGCTGGGTAACAGTCTCAGATTTGATTACTGGACCCTTAGGCCGTGTACTGGCCAGGAAGAACATTTAACACACTCGAGAAGACTGAACACAAGCACGGCTCATATCGCACCCAGTGTGTGTGTTATATAGTCTCCAAGGCGGAGTGTTTATGGATTTCACACTTGGCTTGTGCGAATGCTCCACAAACTGTAAGCAACTCAATTTGAAGATCGCCTTCTGCACCGGGGCCTTGGCAGAACTAAGTGCCAATTATATCTCCTGCAATATAATTTGTGTCACATTAGGAAAATCACATGGCAAAGTGATTCGATAATAACTTAACATAAATGAACGAGCCGGGGTTCGAATTATTTCCTGTCATGGATGCTGAAAGCTAAATCCAGTGGGTGGAAATGAAAGTCAACCAAAGTGTGAACATTTCCCCAGTATGGCACAACTCTCCAGTGTTGTAGGCAGTAAAGAGGACACAGTTGTGATGTGCAAATGATGAACACGGCGCTGTTATGGCCACTGATATGAGTTCAACCTATTTTTTTGCGCGAGAAGTGAAGGTGCAGCCATTATGTGTCCAAATTACTGTGAAAATCAGATGGAGGAGCATGAGAATTTATCCGGCAGGAATATAGCAGTGCATGGTTTTGTGAAATCTGTAATCCAAACCCTGTGGTATATGGAGTTTGTCCACTAAGGGTGATCAGATGTGTCCAGTGGGCCATTGTGTGCAGACGTAAAGCATTGCATGCACTTGAGTCAGATCCTGTGAAGAAAAAAAAAACATCTAAGGATGAAAAAGTTTAAGACTGTTTAAAAGTTGACAGAAAATAAATCTTAAAGGGATAGTGAATGAAATGAAAATTCTGTCATTTACTCACCTTCATAAAAGAAGATATTTTGAAGAATGTTGACAACCAGTTTTCATAATTGACTTCCATTGTTTAAAAAAAAAAAAAAAAAAAAGTAAACAATCCATTCAAGATTTAATTATTACCTTGCCATAAACCTATTTGAAATAGACAATATCTCAGATTGCTTTAAAGAAATATTTTTGCATTGGTGCATGTCTAAAAAAAAGAAGAAAAGGATTGTCTAAAGGGCAAATTACAGCTTTATTGAATTATTTTTTTTAACTAATTTTTTTGAGTTCTCTTTTCTTGCAGATGACATAAGGCTCAAAGGTTATGAACTCAACATTAAACATTGCACTTTAACATTTAAAATATTTACATTTTACTTTATTTAAAGGGATAGTTCACTCAAAAAATGAAAAATTTGTCATCATTTACTCAACCTCAGGTTGCCCCAAACCAATGACATTCTTCTATGGAACATCAAAAAAGATATTTTAAATTTTTTTGGTCCATGAAATGAAAGTCACTGGGGTCCAGTGTTGATTTAACCCCATTTAGTTTTGGAATATCTTCTTTTATGTTCCACAGAAGAAAGAAAGGACATGAGGTTGAGTAAATGATGACGGTTTTCATTTTTAGGTGAACTATCTCTTTAAACTCAAACAGGTGTCATGGCATGCATCCATATTTGCATATATGCAAAAAATGCAATAACATATTTTAATTTTAACATTTAGCTTATATATTATTAAAGAAACCTAAAGTTTTTACCTGATGGCTGGTGTTTCAAGAGGACCACGTTGCACGTTTAGAATCACAGTTTGCCCAAACATCAGCAAATACATCCACAGAACCTGTCTATTATACATCGCTAGACTATATCAAGCACAGTTCCACACGTCAGGCATAGTTATACCCCGACCGTTTGCACTACACTGATTACTGATATTAACCCCCAATGCACAATCATCAAACACACACATCCAATACCACATAGACACCTATCACTGCAGGGGACATGTAAACTCACCATGTGGAAGCAGGTTGGAGCGTTAAACGCAGGCATATGCACCAGTGAGGAGTCTTGCCCTGATCTCACACAGTCGACTACA
The DNA here is from genome assembly GCA_036281575.1 of Ancherythroculter nigrocauda. NCBI lineage: Eukaryota > Metazoa > Chordata > Actinopteri > Cypriniformes > Xenocyprididae > Ancherythroculter > Ancherythroculter nigrocauda. The sequence goes on from VTFQ01000004.1 coordinate 54,004,319, forward strand.
CTAGAGTAGGCCACTCAATGGGCTGAGAGAACTCCCGTAATCACGGTTCACACCCGGCCTGCTAATGCTAATGACTGATCTTTCATTCACGCTGACTGTTGATTGCACAGGGACAGTTTGAGTTAGCACGGCTAATGCCTGCGCAGTTCATGTAGAGGGTAATCAGTCAAAGATATTAGCGTTAATCGCATTTGCCATGTGATTGTTTCCCAGAGGTCTTCTGCTACAGTACCGATTCTAATCTGGTATTAAACAAGTGCAGGAAAAAGTAACTAATTTCTACCAAAATACATCTGTAAATCCATAATAAAACGGCTCCAAACCTGTTTTGACCGTTGAGAACAAAGGGAAAAAAAAGTCAATAAATGTACTAGTAGCATTTTTTTTTTTTCAATTACAAAAAAGGAGGACCAAAGAAAAAGTTCGGAAAGCATCATAAAAACTATAATACACATAGTCCTTATGATTCATCCGTCATATTTCAAGTCTTCTGAAGCCAAAATATTGGGTAATAAACTAAATGGATCTTGTAGTTGTGAACTGGATCAGTCTGAATCATAAACCAAATAATATATTCCATTTTTTTTTAATTGAATAAACTGATTCCCTAAAAAGATCTGAATCAACTAATCGAGTACTCAGGTAGATTAATTTTAAAGGGTTAGTTCACCCAAAAATGAAAATAATGTCATTCATTACTCACCCTCATGTCGTTCCACACCCGTAAGACCTTCGTTCATCTTCAGAACACAAATGAAGATATTTTTGATAAAATTTGATGGCTCAGTGAGGCCATGACAGCAAGATAAATAACACTTTCAAATGCCCAGAAAGATTTACGAATCTCAGTGGTTCGGAGCGTGTATCAAACTGACAAAGTCACGCCCCCCAGTGGTGAACCATTGAAATTTCAAAACACTTATGATTTAACGAAGCCTCCTTTACTGAAATCACGTGACTTGCGCTCCGAACCACTGATTCGAAACAAAAGATTCGTAAATCTTCGAAGCTTCTTGAAGCGGTGTTTTGAAATCGCCCATCACTAGACATTGTTGAATAAAGTCGTTATTTAGTTGTTGTTGTTTTTTTTTGGCACACAAAAAGTATCCTCATCGCTTCATAACATTAAGGTTGAACGAGTGTAGTCACATGAACTGTTTTAAATATGTCTTTAGTAGCTTTCTGGGCAATGTAAGTGTTAATTATCTTGCTGGCAATGCAGACCTCACTGAGCCATCGGATTTTATCAAAAATATCTTAATTTGTGTTCTGAAGATGAACGAAGGTCTTACAGGTGTGGAACGACATGAGGACGAGTAATAAATGACAGAATTTTCATTTTTGGGTGAACTAACTCTTTAAATAGTTTTCTAATGGTGCTTTTTTGGGTTTTGGAGCATGATCAATCCTCATTCACAATCATAGGATTGAAAAGAACATCCAGAATACTCTTTAAAATTCCCCTTTTGTGTTCTTTAACAGAAAGCAAGTCTTGTTGGTTTGGAATGACTGTTGAAAGGGAGTAAATGATGACTGATGAACTATTTGTTGACCTTGAATTCAGTATTGCACGTATCTATATCCTGTTTGAATATTGCATGTGCATAAAAGAGAAAATATATCATAAAGTGCATTTGATATTAAAAGGAGAACTATTCCTTTTAATATCAAATGCACTTTATAATATCTTTTCGCTTTTATACACATGCAATATTCAAATAGGCCATAGACGCGTGCCATACTGAATTCAAGGTCAACAAATCTTTGCAAGAGATGTTCTCAGAGAGAGAGAGAGAGAGAGAGAGATGATACTATGTTATCACAACACATTTTCTGACTGGGCAGACATTCCCTCTTCTTCATCTCCTTTCACTCAGAATCAGAGGCGCAGTGGAAGTCAAACCATCCTATAGCCTACATGACAAGTGTCACCGATGGGTCACGGTGAACCATGTTTCCCTCTCAAAACAGCAAGAATGAATCAGAGAGAGGGACTAGATGTGGGATTTACCTCGATATAACTTAATAATTCTCAGGCCTACCCTGACAAAAATAATGCTGGGAATGTTTAGACCTAATACAGTCCTTTAAAATAATAGGTCAAAGAGAAAATTTGAGTTTTATTTATTTTGTTTGTTTTTGAAATGGACTTCATATGCTTTGTGAGACTCCAGTGCTCTAAGTTTAAAAATAATATTATTATTTTTAATGATTTTACTATCATATTATTGGACGACCATGTACGATTCATTAAAAAGATCCGACTCACAAGAGCGATTCATTCACACACCGGAGTTGCTACTTCTCTCATGAACGTGCCAAGGAGAGTGACTTTCCCCCCGTCTCAGAATCAAAACCAACGTTGAAGACTCAACAAACCGTACATTTCTCTTCTCTTCTCTCTTTTAATCGCTTGAAATGGCTAATTTCTTGAAGTTTGCCCAGCAAAGTAAGGCTGCTATGACAGTGTCGGTCAGTCGGCGGCGCTAGAGGACTGTTTACTGTGAGTAAAGTGGAAATGACCAAAAGCCTGTGTAAATTATAAACGAATTAAAGATTTATTTTAGTCTCTCAGTAACATTAATCAGTACCACGTTTTTTCTAATTTGCTTAACTTTACTAAAATAAATAAAATAGATTCAGAGAGATTGTCCCACACTAATATTTCTGCTCTCATGCCTTGATTTAATTATTATACATTTTAATGTTCCCCTCAGTGCACACACCTAGACTTCAGACAGTTCATTTATAATTAGAGGGAATCTAGGTGCATGCTGTTTAAATATATGCTCTTGTTCTCCGATGAGAAAAACATTTTAATAGGTTCAGGATATTTGAAAGGCCCAGAATATAATTTACCTGAGTCTTGTTAGTGCTGGATTTTTCAATGAGGAACATGTAAAACTGTGATACAAATGTACATTAGAGTCTGAGACATGAGTGATATATTTAAAAATAATTTTTATACCCCATGGAACACTTTTGTTGCTCAAATCTTAGTCTTTTGTTCTCCTCAGTTGGATAAAAACGTCTGCTAAATGATTAATTGTGAATGTTAAAGGGTTAGTTCACCCAAAAAATACAATTTCTGTCATTAATTACTCACCCTCATGTCGTTCCAAACCCGTAAGACCTTTGTTCATCTTCAGAACACAAATGAAGATCATTTTAATGAAATCTGAGAGCTTTCTGTCCCTCCATTGACAGCAACACAACTGACACTTTCAAGCCCCAGAAATGTAGTAAGTACGTAATGTAGTAGACGTTGTTGCGTGAACTTGCGTTGGAGGTTAATATTGTAAATAAAGTGGTCAATTTTTTTTTTTTTTTTGCACAAACAAAGCTCTCACTTTGTTTCATAGAATTGAGGTTAAAGGGTTAGTTCACCTAAAAATGAAATTTCTGTCATTAAATACTCACCCTCATGTCATTCCACACCTGTAAGACCTTCGTTCATCTTCGGAACACAAATTAAGATATTTTTAATGAAATCTGAGAGGTTTCTGATTCCCATAGAAAGCAACGAAATGACTATATTCAAGGTCCTGAAAGGTAGTAAAGACATTGTTAAAATAGTCAACGTGACTACAGTTGTTAAGCCTTAATGTTATGAAGCGACATGAATACTTTTTGTGCGCAAAAACAAAACAAAAATAACGACTTTATTCAACAATTTCGTCTCTCCCCTGTCATGTTGCTACGCTATTTACGTTGCAGTACTTCCAGGTTCTACGTCAGAATGCTGGCTCATTATTGGCCGGCTCCTGCGACAGCATCACACGTATGCTTCGCGGTGCTCACTTCAACAGCATCGGCCAATACTGAGACAGCGTTCAGACGTAAACAACACAGAAGAGCTGAACTGCGGCAACTGTGTAACAGACTGAAAATGGTTGAATAAAGTCATTATTTTTGTTTTGTTTTTGTGCACAAAATGTATACTTGTCGCTTCATAACATTAAGGCCCCGTCCACACGGAGACGCGTTTCAGTGAAACCGCACAAATTTTTTTATCGGATAGGCGTTTCGTCCACACGGATCCGGCGTTTTCGAAAGGTGAAACCGGTATTTTATGAAACCGGGTCCCAGAGTGGAAAAATTTGAAAACGCCGGCTTGGCGTTGTCGTGTGGACGGGGCAATCCGTATATTTTCTGAAACGATGATGTCATCACCCCACGTGTCGACCCTAGTCAGACGCGCTAACACTACAAAACAGTACCAACAACAGCAATAGCAGACTCTACATGCTTGTGTTCGTGCTGCAGAAGCTACTGAACCAAAATAAAGTATTATTTCTAAGCTTTGCTAAAGTTTGTATTCAGCGCGCAAGGTTTATGCGCATGCTCCAAGTCTTCTTCGCTGCTTTAAGTGCATTTCTGCGGCAGAATTACAGCGCCACATAATGGTCTGGCATGTATACTACATCGTTTTAAGTCGTTTCAGTGGTTTCGTATGGACGCAGATATTTTTTGAGACGAGGGAAAAAAAAAATCGGTTTAGGGTAAGCTCCGGCTTTGTGTGGACGTAGCCTAAGGTTGACCAACTGTAGTCACGTTGACTATTTTAACAATGTCTTTACTACCTTTCTGGACCTTGAACGTGGTAATTACATTACTTTCTATGGGGGATCAGAAACCTCTCGGATTTCATCATAATATCTTAATTTGTGTTCCGAAGATGAACGAAAGTCTTATGGGTGTCGAACGACATGAGGGTGAGTAATAAATGACAGAAATTTCATTTTTGGGTGAACTAACCCTTTAATACTTTGATGTCTTTACTACCTTTCTGGGACTTGAAAGTGGTAGTTGCGCTACCGCTGAGGACAGAAAGCTCTCTGATTTCATCAAAAAGATCTTCATTTGTGTTCCGAAGATGAATGAAAGTCTTACGTTTGGAATGGCATGAAGGTGAGTAATTAATGACAAAATTTTCATTTTTCAATTGGTTTGAGTAGGACAAACTTAAATTGAACAAATTAGTTCAGTTAAATTAACTGTTATGAGTATTTAGAACTTTCTTTTTCTTTTGAGTTCACAGCAATAAATATTTCAAGTAAATATTACATTGTTTTGAGTTGTATGAACTCATTTCTTTTAATTTAGACTAACTTAAGTTTAACTGAAACTGGGCTGGGATTTCTATTTCCCAGCATGCGTTGCCCATGGCACTCGAAAGGGAGAGTAAATGCTAAAATTAAGTGTTATATATTGTTTTTTGTGCAAGATTAATGTTTTGTTATAATTAGAAGAGTTTCTGTTAATGTGGGTTTTTGGAGAGTTACCATCATGTTGACAAGTGGCGCATGTGGCTTGGTTTGAGAGCAGGTAATTTACATGTTTTAAGATGCTACTCATTCAGTAAGTGTTATGCTATGCTATTGTTAACATGTTAGCAAATTAGCAAGTTGGCATTTTCTGAATTTTCTTAATAGGATAAATCCAATAACTCATTGGATTTGGAAGAACTCAAAAAAAAAGTGAATTAACTAAATATTTTATGTTAACTGCTATCAAAATGTATGAGTTAGCTAACTCAGTACTTCAAGTTAGGAGGAATTAACATGCATGAGTCCTACTAACTCTAAACTTGATAGTTCTGCTTACTTAAAATTGGGAACATCATAACTCAAAAAATTTGATGTAACTGATTACCTCAGATTTTTTGAGTTAGCCCAACTTATTCGGGTTTATGGCATTCTCCGTTATGTTTGTCTAAAATGTTTCTCATAAAATGAAAACACATGAGACAATTATTGATTTACAGTTAGAGTATCATGATTTTATTAAGCTCATGATTTGGTCATGAAATAATTAAGAAAAATAAAGAGTGTGGACATTACCATGTGAGAATGAAACTATGTTGTGCTTATTTGAGTGAGTATGAAATGTCCTTTTCTAGTGGCAGTGTTTATTATAGTCCACAGACCTCTGACACCCATCTGACATCTTCACAACCCATGAAATCCTTCCTCTGCTTTTGTTTGTTGTGCCTGCTATGACTCCCTGTCCACAGCCCCATGATTGCAGCCACATAAAGCGCCCCTGACCGGTTGGGGCTCTGGCCCCGTGGGCGAAATGGCAGGGCCCAGCAGGGTGGACGCTAAAGTTGCCCAATACTTTCACTGCTGATTCTTCTGGTCCAGCAGTTCAGGCACCACTCGCTGTGAGAGCGGGTCACTTCTCTTAAAGTCAGTGTCGTGAGGACATTTATGATGGTGACATCCTCTGGACTCAGCACAGAAAGATTATTATATTTCAAACCAGGGCTCAGATTCTGTCTAGGTTAAAGGGGATTCAGTTTGTGGTAAGGACATGCATTATACCTCAAAACATGCCATGAATAGAAGAGGTGTGCTATTGCTTTTCTAAAGGATCAGACTTTATTCACATTGCACTGTGAATTTTTGTTGACTTTTCATTGACTTTTAATAGCAGCTGGAAATTTGGTATGATGGTTAAAGAATTACTAATGCAAATTTTGCAGCTGGTTCAGCTGGTCAACATATAGCTGCTTCATTTGAAAGTTTCAGGTGTAAAGCAGCTCTACATTAGAAAATAGTGTCATTATTCAGCTCAATTCAGTTTAGTGTTGATTCAGTTCAGTTCAATAACACTGTCAATGTTGCAAAGTTCATCAGTTATGAAACAAATCCAGTTCAGCTATAAGCATCTTTACAGAAGGCAATCGTTTCAGCTCAGTTCAAAGTTGATTCAATAACTGTCATTATTCAGCTTAATTCAAAGTGGGTAATTCATTCAGTAATTCATTAAGCTGCTTCAAAGTGGGTGGGATTATAGACTGATCGTTATAGTTGTTATAGCCACCTCGTCTACTGACCACGATACAGACATTTCTTATTTCAGTTCGCAAAAAAAGTTGTGCAAACAAGTACTGCTGTGGCTTACTATTTAAATCTAGGGGGTTTGGTGTCTCATATCGCAAATCCAGTGACTCTGGTAGTGTCTTTGTGGATGATGATGATGTTCTCTCTGACCAATCAGTGATATACAGTGTTTACACGTCATATTTTAGTATCGGTACGGCACGCTTGTAACCTCAACTGAGGTGGTACTGTTTAAGCAAGCCATACATATCAGTACCATGCAGTGTAAAAGTGCCAAAAGGGTCTATTTTTGCCAAATGTAAAATCCCTTTCAATAAAGTGAAATAAAGAAGCCTCAGGCTGAAGGAAATGCAAATTCACACCTGTACAGTAGAGGGCGCAACTCAAACAAACTATTCTCGATTGCATGAAGAATAGGACACAGGAGAAGAAAGTTCAACACTCTTACACCAGTAATACAAAAAAATAAACACGTATGTATGGAGCCCCGCAAATGACATGCAATAAAAAAAAGTAAATTGTGCGCACAATTTACTATTTCATTCCTTCGATTTGCTAAATCGTGCACACGAATATCTAAGTCGTTCCCTCGGTTTATAAATCATGCACACATTTAGCAAATTGAGGGAATGAATTAGTAAACAGTACACACAGTTTATAAATCGAGGGTACAAATTAATAAATCGTGTGCACCGTTTATGTAAAGTCATCTTTGCTTATTAGCTTATTCGGTTGAATTGGATCATCGAAGGTCAGCAGCAAAGACAGATTAAATACTGTACATACTGTAAAGTAGGTTATATTTGTGTACATAATAAATTATTGCAGGTTTGCAAAATATTCTGAGTTTGCATTTCAGTATTTTTATTAATTTTGAGTGATACTGAATCTGTTTTTGTGCAAGTGTAAAAACTAAATTCCTGCTGACATTTAGGCCCTGTTTACACTAGTTTTAAAACGCATAAGTTTTGCTACGGTTACGCTTGTTGTACACAATATGCCGGCATTTTCGAACTTTTTCGAACTTTCGAAAACGCTGCGGATCCCGTTTTAGTTTGAAAACGCCAGGGTTGAGTTTCAGTATAAACTGAGACTTTTGAAAAACTAAGCGTGTCTGCCCAAGTGCCCATGTTCACTCTGCGTATATCTTGATGACAGTGTAAACAATAACATGGAGACTAAACTGCAATCTTTGTTGGCTTTGTTGTCATTTTTAGCAGCCATTGTGCAGTTAAACTCAGCATTTTTTTAATACTGCAGCTGCCTACATGCACAAGAGGCAACTGTTTACACTTGTACACACATGCCCAGTGTGCATGAACGGTCATGTGACATGCTTTTTCTGTCGTGTAGTGTAGACGGAGATCGTTTCTGAAATGCTGTGGAAACGCCAGTGTAGATCCTTTTTGTAAACGGAAGTCTAGAACTACAATAACCATTATGTTCACACATCGCTCACGACGGCTTTGCACTTACTCACGATTTCTCTCAACATGGAGACAGGAGAGCTGTCAGTCAATAAAAGGGAAAACAAAGTAACTTGAATTACATTTTTAAAAAGCAACTTAGACATTTTGTTTTAACTATAAAAGCAATGCATTACTTTATAGTTACTTGAAAAAAGCATTCTGATTACATAACAAGCATTACCCCAACACTGGTGCCAGTGCAGTTTAATTGATAAAATTACTGAACATTAATTGTCTTTTAATCCTCAGCTAAGCAAGCCAAACTTGTTAGAGAAATTTAGCTGGATGTTCACAAAAACTTCCAAAGACTAACATCACATCGCCTCTTCACTCTTAAAAGAGTCAGGAGGATCACACGAGGCACACACCCCTTACCCAAAGGTCTCCATTTCTATCTGCACATGTCATGAGAAATCAATTACGAAGACACGCTTGATTTTGAGTGATCTCTGAGGGCACAGTGTCTCTCTATTCCATGACAGCTTACATCGTCTTCCTATCAACAAAATGAATCTGAATATCATTTTGACCTCAACTTTCTTACAATCAAGAGGCTCAGCAGGGGGCAAATTAATTTTAGGGGCATTCAACACCTCATAGTGCATGACAGATAGCAGATATCTTATGACAGCAGTGAGAAATGCAAGGATGGAGTGTGTGCTTGTGTGTCTTAATGAAGAAATAGTGCCATTTTTTTTTTTCCTTCTGTGGGTGCATGCATGACCCAGTTGGCTCTGTGCCTGTTTTGCAAAATCTGGAAGCTACAAATGAACCATCTGGTCTATGTGTATGTGTGTGTTACAGATTTTATGTGGGAATAAACAGGGAATTTGCAGCAGCTGATTCTGTTCACCCCTCCAATGATGATGAATATCATCCAGACAGAAATTGACATATATTTTATGACATTGACATTTTTTGATTTATTTATCTTTTAGCCTTTGTCATTGTATTAAATAACGTTAGTAGAGAGATAACAGTAAATGATAACTAGAAGAGGATATATATATATATATATATATATATATATATATATATATATATATATATATATATATATATATATATATATATATATATATATATATATATATATATATATATATATATATTATATTCCACCAAAGCAGCTTATCTTTGTAAAATGGCACATCTTTTTATATTAAGATATATTCATTTGATATGATCTGAAAGTACATATCAGTCAATCAAGCATTTTTTTTTTATTATGGAACTTAAGTAATTAGAACTAAAATGTAAAATTTCATAATGAATGAAATGCATGTATGAATGCATATTTGTCATTTTAACAGATCTTAGGACTGGTAATGGTGTTTGAGACATTGTTGGTCAACTTACGTTTCGTTTTTTTCCGTAAGTAGAATAGGGAAGGCGTAGGACATGCCGAGTAAGCTTTTTGAAGAATGCGGAAAGCAGAAACACGTGCAAGGTTTATTTTATATATGTTATACAGTTGTATTTTTTTTAAATGACTGATCGTTTCTCTAGATAAGACCCTTATTCCTCGTCTGGTATCGTTTAAAGCCCTTTGAAGCTGCACTGAAACTGTAATTTGACCTTCAACCATCTGGAGGCCATTGAAGTCCACTATAAGGAGAATAATCCTGGAATGTTTTCATCAAAAACCTTAATTTCTTTTCGACTGAAGAAAGAAAGACATGAACATCTTGGATGACATGGGGGTGTGTGAAATATCAGGAAAATTTTATTTGAAAGTGGACTAAACCTTTAATCTTGTTTTTCCTGTTAAGTGAATTTTTCTGACACTTTTATTTTAAACATAAACACTCAATTTTCAGAAAACAAGACTTAATATCATAAGTAATTTTGCTTCTCAAGTAAATGTATCTTGATTTAAGAATGTTTAGATATTTGTTCTGGAAAACAAGACAAAAATACAGAGTAAGAAAATCTTTTTTTTTTTCCCAGTGCATGAGGATATTTTGACCGTGAAGGCTATGTGATGGAACATGGCAATTTTTCTGTCTCTGTATATCTGACACACACATACCCACGGATCCTCCCTGTAGCTCAGAGCAACTTCTCTGACTTTTGATCATGACATCTGTGTCTTGCTGAAATGTTTGCTCGTCTCCTCCAGCCTTCTGATGTAGCTCCAGGAGCTAATGGCTTGTGAAAAAGGCAGAAGGGCCCCAGTCTGCATGTGCGTGTCTGTTTGTATCTCTTTGTATATGTGGAGAGGAAGAACAAGAGAAAATAGCTTTTGTTTAAGGAATATATTAAATTCACTAGACTATCAAAGTAAGATTCTTTAAAAGACAAAAGGGTTCATGAAAAGTTTGTAAAATGTCCAAATAAGGAATAAAATCTGGATTATATAGCATTACTTCCATTGACATCATTACATCTATTCAGGCATCAGGTGTTTTAAGATAATCCAATTATTCTTGACCTTCCTGCAGAGACTGTATGAATACCTCATAGAGTTATGTTCTCATCTCCAGACTTTAATCCGGACCCAGACGCTGAAGCAAAACCGAATCCCTTCTGCTCATCAGTATGGAAAATGACGGAAACGCTGTCTTCTCCAGGTATTACACATGTTATTCAGGGGTTGTGGAAGAGTTTAGGACTCAAACTAAAAGGTCTAGGATTCAAAGAATAATATATTACATGAAAATCATGCACTATAATTTAATTTGTTTTTTGTTTTCTGACAATGTGAGTGATGCTTGCACTAATAACTTCTATTTAATTTGCTCTTCGGTAAACAAGCTAAATCATGAAACTTTAGTTAGTAAGCTCCGTGCTTTAATTGAGACGGTATGGAATGTCGACATACCATCATTAAACATTTAATTGAAAAACATTATTTCAATAAAATGTCAAAGCATTCCTGTGGTCACCTTGATCAAAGTTCCTTCCTATTACAATTTGCTTTGTAATGGCTCTTTTTAATGAATCTACAGTTTATCGGGATAGCAAAAGAAATGATCATTAATAATCATCCCTTCCTGTCCTGTTCCACAAAACAAAACAAAAAATTAGGCAAGGTAAAATTAGCTTCTAATCATAAAAACACAAAATCCTTGTGTTCGTCCAAAATATTATGGTTCATTTCATTGATTTTATCAAATTGATTAAAAGACAACAGTAAGTGCTCATTATGTTCCTCTTTTCAGTTTCTCTCTAATATTGAGTCCAACACAATTAGGTGCATATTTGAAACAATGCCTCGATACTATACGAATCTTTATACTGTCTATTAATTTGTTTTAATTTATCCCTTAATAAGAGCAGTTAAATTCATAAACTGTAAATCATTTGAACATGAATAACAAATAAATGTAAAATAAATGATAAATAGGACAATATTTCCTGAACATGGCACTTTTCTGTCTGTCTCTTAGCACTGTTTCATGTGCGGATATGAAATGAAAGATGCCCTCTAGCAAACATCTGCTCTCAAACACCACACACACTCACACTCTGCTCTGAGTGTCATGTTAATTAATAATCCCCAGAGAATTGAATCATATTTACAGCACAGTCCTGCTGGCATTGCCCTCAGTGGCAGCCTGCTGATTCCAGACCGGCTTCTGTAGAGCTCAGGTACAGACGAGAGTTCTGATAGAAAATCACTTTCATTTTTTAATCGCATTCTTAACACTAGTGCTTCTCACTCCTACAAACTTCAATATTCTTTCAGGAGACCGAATGGAGATTATATCAACTTTTCCTCGGATCTTAGAACTATAAAATTAATGTGGATAACATTGGAATTTAATGAGAAATGTTTGAGTTAGTTCACCCAAAAATGAAAATAATGTCATTTATTACTCACCCTCATGCCGTTCCACACCCATAAGATCCCATAATCTTCAGAACGCAAATTGAGATATTTTTGTTGAAATCCGATGGCTCAGTGAGGCCTGCATAGGGAGCAATGGTTCAATATTAATATTATAAAGCAACGAGAATATTTTTGGTGCGGCAAAAAAACAAAATAACGACTTATATAGTGATGGCCGATTTCAAAACACTGCTTCATGAAGCTTCGGAGCGTTATGAATCTTTTGTGTCGAATCATGATTCGGATCGCGTGTCAAACCACCAAACTGCTGAAATCACGTGACTTTGGCGCTCCGAACCGCCGATTCAACACAAAAGATTCATAACGCTCCCTGAAGTAGTGTTTTGAAATCACCCATCACTAAATAAGTCGTTATTTTGTTTTTTTGCCGCACCAAAAATATTCTCGTCGCTTTATAATATTAATATTGAACCACTGTACTCACATGAACTGATTTAAATATGTTTTTAGTACATTAATGGATCTTGAGAGTGGAAATGTCATTGCTGTCTATGCAGGCCTCACGGAGCCATCGGATTTCAACAAAAATATCTTAATTTGTGTTCAGAAGATTAACGAAGGTCTTACGGGTGTGGAACGGCATGAGGGTGAGAAATTAATGACATTATTTTCATTTTTGGGTGAACTAACCCTTTAAGCATGCTGCTGCATTAACTAGGGCTGGGACAAATAAATCTTGATTCGTGGATTGATTCCAAAATTTTCCGAATGCATCGCGATTCTCTCTTGAATCGATTCTGAGCTTAGTTTTTAACAACAGATTGGCTAGTTTTAAACCGCACACACAAACGCTCATGAAGAAGAGAGCGCTCGTGGTTCGACTATTTGCACCTCAGAATGCTTTTGTGATGCGAAATTAATGTAAACAGCCCACTGCAAACACCCTTGTAATTCATTTCAACCTTTTCAAATTTTATGAATGATTATTTTTTAGAAGGTTCAAATAGAGTGTGTAAGGAATTGCTCAGAATCGATTTGAGAGAGAATCACGATGCATTCAGAAATATAATATATATTGACCCAAAGACAAAAGAACTTATACAAATAAGCTGTTATGTAGGAGCAATAGCCTTGTGCACAAGGCTGTGTCATATGTCTGTGCACAAAGCAGCCACCTTTTACAGTTCTTCCTGAACCAAAACCGTAATTAATTAGATGGCAACCCATGCCATTACCCGGAGCTGTTCACCTCTTCAGATTCGGATTTATGCATTTCTGTGTCAGCACTATCAACGCCGAAATGAATCTGCAGCAGTCGGGTGGTACATGTAAGCTCTCTGTAAGTTGTTTTTGTTCATTATTATTGTAATGTTATGTGCTTTGAGGTAATTCTTGTGTTTTGGAGGAGATGTTGCTTTGGAGAGCGCTTTAGCTTTCAAAGATAGCTTGCTTTTGCTAGCCTCTCTGAAATTGCCTACTCTGTGTAGGAATCATCTGGGAAGATGGAGACAAATAAAGCAAAATATTCTCCATTTGTTCATCATTTTCTAAGAGAAAAACTGAGATATTAAAGAGAAGCCATTTTCACTATAAGGTTATTGAGCTGCTGTGCTTTAAAGTTCTTGATGTTAGATTATAGGTTCTTCAAATCAGCATATTGTGATCTCTGGGTTCTATAAAGCACTTAAAACCTGAAAATAACACTTTCTCATGAGACATGAGATTATAAAATCCTATAAAACTTTCATGTTTTTAACAGTGTAAAAAAAAGTAGAAAAATGAAAAGAAAAATGATACAGTGGGACAGACAGAAAGAAAGAAGGAAATAGAAAGAGGCCTCAGTGTTGGACCCATCAGCTTGTGTTAAGTGGATTGTGACGGGAGCCAGACGGACTTTGATTCCCTCAGGTGATTTTTCCGGTAAGTTCTCAATAACACGGAATGACAGGGGACAGAGGGTGCACATCCCCTCTCGTGTCATCCTCATTCTCCTGCTATTTTCAAAATCGCGGCCATGACAGGACTTTTAGCCGCAGCTGTAATATGTAGCCGTGGAGGGCAGCCGAGCACAAAACTGGTGCTTGTTGTCATGAGCTGTGGTCACTGGAGTTTGTTACATTAGCCTGTCAGGGGTGAGAGGCTAACAGACCGCTGTTACTTTAAAGACTCGATACAGCTGTAGTATGACAGAGTCTGTTTGATTAAAGAAAATCACGAGAGCAGGTCGGCCTTCCAGCATGATAATACATTGTCTAGACTGGGAGACGTTTACACGACTCCATTTTCAACTAAAAGCGAAAAACTTGAAAACGGGTTTCAAAGTGCAAGTTTTTGAAAATGATACCATTATCGTCTCTAAACTACAAAAATGTGAATTTGTGAAAACGCTAAGGTCCTGCGCATGCGTATTACATGTTTAGTCTATAGGCATGTAGTGTTTCTTTACAAAGTGACAGTGTCAAATACCGCCTGGCAGCAGAATACAGTATTTTTAGTCGTTTTTGTGGATATGTGTGAACGGGGCTCGCTTTGACAGTGTTATCATCTGTACACAAAAAACTCAAATTAATAACTTTTCATTTTTTAGTACATTGTTGTGTAAACGTATGTAAGTTGGCAATGTCACTTTAAGAAACACTTCATGCTTGTAGACAAAACACGTAATTCGCATGTTCATGACGTCACTGATTTCACAAATTCACATTTTTGTATTTTAGACGATAATGGTATAATTTTCAAAAACTTGCACTTTGAAACCTGTTGGAGATTAACATTTTGTAAATAAAGTGGTAAACTGTATTTTTTATGCGTAAACAAAGGACATGCTTTGCTTCATAAAATTGAGGTTAAACCACTGGAGTCACATGGATTACTTTAATGATGTCTTTACTAACTTTCTGGGGCTTAAAAGTGGTAGCTGCATATGCTGTCAATGGAGGAAAAGAAAGCTCTCAGATTTCATCAAAAAGATCATTTGTGTTCTGAAGATGAACGAAAGTCTTACGGGTTTGAAACGATATGAGAGGAATTAATGACATAATTTTAATTTTTGTGTAAGCTAACCCTTAATATGGTACATTGGTTGGTTCTTTCTCTATTTTTGCGGTCTTTCACTCTTCTGGTACTATCTGAGCTGTACAAGTCATTAATGGGCTAACTGAAGTGGGTTGGGCTAATTAGGGGTTTTAAAGGCCTGTATCACCTGTCTTCACTGAGTTTTTAGCATTCTGGTCCTCGAGTGAGAGTAAGATCTTATCTGTGAGCTGGCGTTGAAGGCATGTGTGTGATTGATTGAATTAGTTTGACTACTGAAAGTGTGTGTTTTCAGAGTGTGATATAAAAAAAAGAGGACCTTATGTTCTTTTCGATAATTTGCATTCAAAACAAAGACTTTTCTTTGAGAACCTAAGCCAGGAGATCTGGTTAAAGCTGAATGAATGCTTCATATACAGGTGAAACTTTACATGCAGTAAGTGTAAGAGTATGTTGGATGTTTCCACATTAAAGGAGCATCACCATGGGCCAAACAGTCTCTGACATACAGAACCGAAGGCACCCTATGTAGATAACAACAGGCATGGAGAACTCAAGCTATGCTTACTAAAGACCGATAGAGCACTCTGCTAACAACAGGCTATGGTCTGAACAGCCTGTGATGTGGACAGAACTGACAATTCATGTTTGATCTGTTGATTGAGAGAGTGGCACACACACAGAACAGTACAGTCAAAGAGTCATAAATGGTGCAAAATCAATTGATTCAATTGAATTCAAATGCACTCTTAAAAATAAAGGATCCAAAAGGGTGTCATTGAAGAACCATTTTTGGTTCCCCAAAGAACCTTTCAGTGAACAGTTCTTAGAACATTTAAAAAAAATCTAAAGAAACTTTTTCCAGTATAAAGAACCTTTTGTGGAATGAAAAGGTTCCATGCATGTCAAAGGTTCTTCAGGAAACCATAGATGCCAATAAAGACCCTTTATTTATAAGTGTAAATGGATGGTTTAGTGGTTGCTGGACCAAACCCACCAAGGGTTTCCCAAACTGACATTTGTGAAGGAACTGCAGGGGGTATATGTGAATTGATGAAAAGTTAATAATTAAATCATAAAATATTAATTTAAATAAGCAAAATAAACACAAATCAAAATAAAACGCACAAAAACGATCAAATATTTAATCTGTATATGCATGTGACCATTACCAAGAACTGTGAACATGCAATTATTAATATTTAATAGAATAACTTAACTTAAAATATCAGTGTGGGTAAGTATTTAGGTTTTTCAACTGACAAAAACATTTGGGAATTCTTGACTAAACCCAAGTTTGTTTCCAGGATCTTGTCCTTATAATTTGTGCACAGTAAGTTGCTTTGGATAAAAGCATTTGATAAATGTCTCCTTACAAAAAGGAGTAAACACTCAATTATGATGAGTTATACTTCATGACATGCATTTCTGAGAAAGTAAATTCCAAAAATATCTACTTTTCCTTTCAAAACCTGAAATTACCTTCACTAATCGCATAAAACATGCCAATGGAGAAGACCGACGTGGTCACAGTCATGAAAATAATAGAATAATATATCATGAATAAAAATTTTAAATGACAAATGTTATCAGCTTTATTTCTTAATGGAAACCAAGTTTATTTGAGTCACATAGAAACCTTTTGACAATTTTTGTCATACTGAAGAATTAGTATGATTTGCATGGATAGTTTCAACTGAGGTTCGGTATATCTGCCATACTAATGGAAATTCAGGATATGAATCTCTGTAAAAGACTTTAAATTAATAATCCATGCCAAATAAAAAGTCATGGATATTAATTGATCAAAGGTGTTGGTACCATCTGGTTCACAGGTGAGACACTTCTGTCCTAAAAACATTTCTCTTTTAACACCAGAACCTGTGAGCGTTTTCTAGAGCAGCATTGCTAGCTTGAACCTTCTGCCTTTTGATCTGCTACTCCAGCGGAGTTATTTTTGTGACTATATTTTTACCGCCTTTCATTCCACAGTCTTTCTCTTGTCATTGTTCATCCCTTGGGTTTTGAATGGGTAGCATATGGAAAAAGGTCTCTGTTTTTGTTTTGCGGCTAAGCTCAAAGTCGGGACCATTTGGTGATCTCAGCACATGACCACCATACGTAGCACCCCAGTACCACCAACATTATTCGGTCATGGGTAAAATTGGTTTGGCAAAGAATTTATTGCATGATCTTATATGTATTTGTTTTACAAAAATTCAGAATAAGTCAGATTAATATCTTCTTTTTCTCAAATGTTACATTGATTATAAAGATCATATTGTATGTCAAAGCCCAGATCTTCTCCAACGTTACCACACATAGAAAAAACAACCAGAGAGAGAGAGCACTGCAAATGAGCCTTAAAATCAAAACTCAGTCCTTAACCTCACTTTGCATACATGCATATGGGCTCTAGGTGGCAGTGTTGTCATGCTGGCAGCTTGTCTCATCTTACCCTGCTCTATTTGCAGTGGTTCCAGTTCTCTGACCATCAGCCTAATGAAGTGAATTCTACAGTGTGGCTGAAACTGATGGCTCTATCTCCTCTGTCACTGGCAATTTCACCTGGTTTTCTGAAGTCACTCAAATCAAAAGTAGTTTTGTCTATTATCATATATGATAAAGATTTGTTTTATATGCACTCTTTGCCAAAGCATTTATGTAGTCTATATGGTGGACAGACAGGAATTTATTTATTGTTTGTTTGAAAATAATGTTATTTTTTAAATTTTTTATGTGAATAAATGCCTAAATTAAATCTGGATAGTTAAAATATAAATTAGCATATGGATTAGTTTTATGATCTCTTTATGAACTATTTGAAGCGTCAAAGTGTCAGTTGCGTAGCTGTCTGTGGAGGAACAGAAATCTCTCAGATTTCATTAAAAAGATCTTCATTTGTGTTCTGAAGATGAACGAAAGTCTTACAGGTTTGGAACAACATGAATAATTAATGACAGAATTTTCATTATTGGGTGAACTATTCCTTTAAATAAATATATGCGCTTTGGGTTTCAGGGTGAAGCACGAAGCGCGAAGCTAAAGTATTTACATGCATGCAGGTTACGAGATCTACCATCTCAGAGTGGCTCCGTTCACAGTAAATGCTGCTCCACACAAACTCAATCTCTACATGTGCTGTTTGTTTGGGTTTCCAATAACATGCATTTGGGAACGCATAAAGTCTAACGCGCATTGTTTCATGCGAAGTGTTGCACTGGTTTAATTTACAATGGAAGGCCTAGAGGTTCAAAAACATGTGTATTTTAACATCAACAATGCTTAAAATATGTGTATTTCACACGTTAAATATGTGTTGTGTGTGTGTATTTAATGCACTGATTTTTCACGTGCAAACAACATTTATTTGCCGTGTGAAATATGTGTTAGATATGAGTGAAATACACATATTTACGTTTTGTTGACATGGTAAAATTCACGTGTTTTTGGACCTATTAGCTTTCCATAATTTACAGCAGTTCGTCTCAGCAGCTAGGTAAACAAACTCTGCTATATGCTGTGAGTTTTTCTGAGAGAATTACAGTGGCTGTAGCATTTCTATCATAAAGAAGTGGCCAGATATTAAAGATTATGATGATATTTGAATTAAATGTTGTTTGGCCAATACTAAACAAGATTTTATCATGCTGGTGCATTCACGGAATGTTGAAACCGCAATTTCGAAGTTTCAACTTGTAAAAAGCGTTCACATCCTCATAGGGCTCGTAGTTACAGCTTGTAAGAAGGGACTTTTCTGAGAGCTCCAATTTGTACCACATGACCGCTGCAGATTCATTTAGGCTTTGATAGTAGTGCTATAAAAATGCATAATTCCCAATATTTGGCCACTTCTTTACGATAGAAATGCTACAGACACTGTAATTTCTTGAACAAGAATATATGGACATCAAAGCATGCAAACTTGGAGCAAGGGTTTAAACTTTTATTTTGAAATTGCAATGAACAACAGTTTGCATATTTAGAAACATATTGTAGCTATTGATGTATTGCGTACCCAGCTGAACGTCCAAACCTGGTCCAAACTCACAGCATATAGCAGAGTTTGTTAACCAAGCTGCTGAGATGCACTCCACGCATGTAAATTATGGAAAGCTAAAAGGTCCAAAAACGCGAATTTTTAACATGTCAACAACACATAAAATACGTGTATTTCACGCATATTTAGTGCATATTTCACACGGTAAATACGTGCTGATTGCACGTGAAAAATCAGCATGTTAACTACACGCAAACAACACCTTGATGCATTAAAATTCACGTGTTTTTGAACCTTTAGGCCTTCCATAGTAAATGAAAACAGCGCAACACTTTGCATGAAAAAATGCGCATCAGCGTTCCCCGAAGACGTGGACAGCTATGAATAGCGTGTCAAAAACCGATTACTCGATTACCGAAATACTCATTAGTGACAGCTCTAGTTGTCACAATATTAGCAAGAACAGTGCATGTATATTCGTAAAGAGGTCAGAGCTACACTTGCATTGTTTTTAAAGGTGAAAATTGAATGTCTTGTTTGAATGAAAGTTCATAATTTGACATACAATGCAAATAAAATCTGAACTTGACAACTATTATAAAATGGACTTAATCACTGATGCACCCATGTGAATTTATGAAGCTAAGGAGAGAGAATAAAAAAGCGTCAGAAAGACAAGTGAAAAAGAATGAAAGTGAGACTGTGACTATGTGATAAAAAGAGATTGTACCCGGGTCTAGTTTGCTATAATGGTTGCGTGCAAAGGGTTTTACTTCAAGGCATGAAGGGGAAAAAAAAACAAAAGAGAACAAAATAAATGAGGCAAAACATGACAGACAACTGCGAGACAGGCACAATTAGAATCATTATTGAGGCAGCAGAGATCAGAGAGGTGCAGCATGGCCGTCCTGCTGGGCTCTGGCACGCAGATGAATAAGGTCATGGTCACTTCAGTAAAGGTATGCTGAACCTTCTCCTGATCATCCCATCTTAATCTCTCTGGGCCTTCTGTTTCACACAAACACACTCATACAGACTTGAACACTCAAGATTTAGATTTAGTATTTCAACTGAAAGCTGCGCGAAGTCAAAGCTGACCTTGGGAGTTGTAGTCCACACCGTTTTGGAGGCAGTTCTCACTGTCTGTCTTGTTTTCTTCATGAATAGCACAAAGAAACTTTCCATTAAGGACACTTGAAATACATTATTCAGAAATTCAAACTGTATTTACTAGGATAAACTAAGACCTCAATTCAAAAGGTTCATTGGATCAGTTCAGCTGGCAGCATGTTAAAGGATTAGTTCACTTTCAAATGAAAAATACCACAGGCTTTACTCACCCAAAAGCCATCCTAGGTTAGTATGGCTTTCTTCTTTCTGATGAACACAGTCAGAGAAATATTAATAAATATCCTGATGCATCCAAGCTTTATAATGGCAGTGAGCGAGGATCAACAAGTAGGAGCTGTAGAAAGTGTCTCCATCCACATCCATCCATTATAAACATACTCCACATGGCTCTGATGGGTTAATAAAGTCCTTCTGAAGTGAAGCAATGTGTCTGTGTAAAAAAAAAAAAAAAAAATCCATATTTAACAAGTTATGAAGTAAAATATCTAGCTTCTGCCAGACCGCCTTCCGTATTCAACTTACGAAGAAAGTGTAAAACTCTTGCAGTTCAAAACGCTTTCGCTACGTCCTGCACCTTCCTTAATCAACTCACGAAAAAATCTTTTTCTGTAAGTTGAATATGGAAAGCGGTCTGGCAGAAGCTAGATATTTTACTTTAACTTTTGTTACATAAAATGTGCAAAAAGTGGACGCTAGATCACCCAACTGTTGGGTTTGTCCATATTTGACCCAAAATTGGGTTAAAACAACCCAGCATTTTTTGCGCTAACAACTATGAAAACCTTACAAAGCACATACCAACACCTGCACATTACTTCAATTATTTTTATTTTAGAAAATGAAAATAAAAAAGTATTAAAAAAAGGTTTCAACTTTTATTAAACTCCATACAAGTGCTTATAACTTGCAGTGTTTCTCAAGGCAACTTCAGTTTGCTGGTGACGTCTCCATTGTATCTCTTTCTCTCTCGCTCTCTCAACAGACACACAGTCTCTCCTGAATTCGACCCGCACGACTCCCACATTTAGATATGCTCTGGAATCTTCTGCTCGAGCAAGTGGACTAATGCATCTCTGTGGAAACGCTCGCTCGCAGATTGATCAGGCATTACAATATCTGCTCTCTCCACCATCACAGTCAGACAGCCAAAGATTTGACTCATCTCAAGCACGGGGGAAATTGGCAGTGAAGAGCATCTTAAGTTAGTGTCAGTGTTCGGGAGATGATGCATAGTCATTTCAATAGACAAAAATCCCTCTGCATTCAGATGAGGGTCGAATTGCAATTTCCAGTTCATCTAGTTTCTCTCAGAAGTATGCTACACTATTAGAAGAAAAGGTTCTATTTAGAACCTTGAAGAGTTCTGTCAGGTGCTTCATATTTACAGTAGAACCTTTTAGGGGCTCCCATCATTTTATGGAATTAGTTTTATTTAATTAATTTTGTTTTAATTCACTGTTAACTAAATTTTATGAATTAAGCATCTCATAAATATATTCTATCACTAGGAAAAAAAAGTTTAATTTGTATTAAGACTGTACTTTAATATTGAGTCAAGAACCCTAGGGTTCTATATGGAACCCCACTGAACCTTTTTAACTCTCTGGTGTTGTTCAGTCATTTTAAACAGAAAAAAAATGTTTGGAAATTTAAAAAATCGCTACTTCATCAGAATGGTACGAAACTCAGTGACTTTTATGACATTCGCTATATGACCCCCCAAAAATTGTGGACTTGATTCGAAAAAGCTAAATGGTTGTAAAAATTGTCACTTATGTTGTTTGTGGTGACCGCTAGGGAATAGGCAAAAAATGCAGAGAATTTTTTGTGTTCAGGTTTGACAAGTAAAATTTATGCAAAAACTGACAATTCAAATCAACATTTTAAACAACAACAACAAAATCTAAACCTAGACAAGTCTTTGAGAATGTCTAAATATATATCCAAATTCACAACATAATAAAAATAAGTTTATGTCTAAAAACAACTAGAGAAATTATAAGCCTTTTTACAAACCCGATTCCAAAAAAGTTGGGACAATGTACAAATTGTGAATAAAAACAGAATGCAATGATGTGGAAGTTTCAAATTTCAATATTTTATTCAGAATACAACATAGATGACATATCAAATGTTTAAACTGAGAAAATGTATCATTTTAAGGGAAAAATAAGTTGATTTTAAATTTCATGGCATCAACACAGGATGCAGTATGTGGTCTGGCATTGTCATGTTGGAAAATGCAAGGTCTTCCCTGAAAGAGATGACGTCTGGATGGGAGCATATGTTGTTCTAGATCTTGGATATACCTTTCAGCATTGATGGTGCCTTTCCAGATGTGTAAGCTGCCCATGCCACACGCACTCATGCAACCCCATACCATCAGAGATGCAGGCTTCTGAACTGAGCGCTGATAACAACTTGGGTTGTTCTTGTCTTCTTTAGTCCGGATGACATGGCATCCCAGTTTTCCAAAAAGAACTTCAAATTTTGATTCGTCTGACCACAGAACAGTTTTCCACTTTGCCACAGTCCATTTTAAATGAGCCTTGGCCCAGAGAAAATGCCTGTGCTTCTGGATCATGTTTAGATATGGCTTCTTTTTTGACCTATAGAGTTTTAGCCGGCAACGGCGAATGGCACGGTGGATTGTGTTCACCAACAATGTTTTCTGGAAGTATTCCTGAGCCCATGTCGTGATGCAGTGCCGTCTAAGGGCCCGAAGATCACGGGCATCCAGTATGGTTTTCCGGCCTTGACCCTTACGCACAGAGATTGTTCCAGATTCTCTGAATCTTTGGATGATATTATGCACTGTAGATGATGATAACTTCAAACTCTTTGCAATTTTTCTCTGAGAAACTCCTTTCTGATATCGCTCCACTATTTTTGGCCGCAGCATTGGGGGAATTGGTGATCCTCTGCCCATCTTCACTTCTGAGAGACACTGCCACTCTGAGAGGCTCTTTTTATACCCAATCATGTTGCCAATTGACCTAATAAGTTGCAAATTGGTCCTCCAGCTGTTCCTTATATGTACATTTAACTTTTCCGGCCGCTTATTGCTACCTGTCCCAACTTTTTTGGAATGTGTAGCTCTCATGAAAAACAAAATGAGCCAATATTTGGAATGACATTTCAAAATGTCTCACTTTCAACATTTGATATGTTTGATATAACATTTCTATATTCTATTGTGAATAAAATATAAGTTTATGACATTTGTAAATTATTGCATTCCTTTTTTATTCACAATTTGTACAGTGTCCCAACTTTTTTGGAATCGGGTTTGTATATAGAGCTATATAGGAATCTAGTGGTTACACCATGGCATTACAGATGCTTTTCTTTTTTTACTCCCACCAGATGGCACTAATCTGCTTTCAAAAATGACATTTTAAAGGCATTGTCTTTATTTTAACATGAAATACAGCTTTAATTGAAAAGCAATTTTTGTATTATTTTCAATGGGAAAAAATAATCATAATTATTGCATAAATATTAATTAGTACCATGAAATTCTCTCAAAAGACAAAATAAAAAAAATATATAAATATTATTGAACAAAAATATATCAAGTTGATTTTTACTGAAAATAAAAAAAAGTTACATTTCAGATGTTCGGTCACTTTTGACTGCAAACAACACAAGTGTGACCCCCAAATGAACAAAACCAGAGGGTTAAAGTGTTAGTTAAGTGTGTTACTACAAACAAATACTCGGCACAGTGGAATAATGACCTCAAACACAAAAGGAATGGGAAATGAGGGAAGTTTGAATATTTTTTTCTCCCCAAAATCACCAGCAATCAATGTACAACAGATATTCAGGGAGGTATTACAAACACGCAGGTCAGAAGCATGTTGGAGAGCGTCTCCCATTCTGGCCCCCAGGGCTGTTTATGAAATGCAGAATTTAATAAGCTCTTCTCGACACCTTGTCACTGACGTGTTTGTGTGTGTGTGTGCGTGTATGCGTATATGCACCTGCATTAGCAACGCTCTGTTGGATAAGACCATTATGACAGAATGGAGTGACCTGTGCACACTGTCTGCATTCTTTGAATACTACAGAATTATTTGCATTTCACTTGAGTTCTGTCACACCATGTGACTGTATGTCATGCACACAGAAAAAACACAAAACATGTTTTAACATTTGCCATCAGTGCAAATAGCTGTAATGGGGACACGTAATTATGCAGTGAACCCATTTAAGTAAATTTGCACTTTATCGATAATCATTTAATACTGCATATGAGTTCAGTTAAATCTTCTATTCCTTTTAAAACATGGTTTGAAATTGCTACCAAGATGATTTGAGCTGATCGTTTATCAAAAATTCTCCTCTTTTTGACCTATTATCTTTTTATTTTTTTCAGCTGCAGTATGTTTTCTGTTTGTCCCTAAAGTATATTACTTTCCACCTTAATAATATATCCTAATGTCAGCTTTAACAAAATAACCCAAGCATGACATCACATTTCAAATGAAATTGTATTGTTTCCTAAACAAAATATTTTCTTCTCATGCAATATTAATAAATCGGATCACAACAACTTTTTCCTAAAAGGTCAAAAAAGTCATATATTTCATGTTATATCTGCCATTTTGGCAAGAGCTTTTTCGAGGAAAAAAAAAAAAAGAGTGAAGTCTCACAGGAATTATGGGAAATATTTATTAGGTAAAAGTTAAAAAATAAAATTTACAGAAACATTTCACTGCCTAGCTAGAATTTCAGGACATGTCCAGAAGTAAGTTAATCAACAACTTTGTTTTCATTTACATGAAAAAAACAATCTGTTTGTTGTAATTACAGCTTTTCTTGTTCCTGTCCGTCTCTTGGCTCATTCTACAATCAAACCCATCTGCTGTTCACCGTGCCGCCACATCCGAACCCGAGCAGACCCAGAAAAAAACGATCATCCCCAGTGGCCCTCGTTTCATTGGCCCACCAGGCTTTTGGAAGATTGATGATCAGTCGGTAAGCTGCCACAGCACCAGATTTGCAGAAGGTCTGGATTCACTGGTCTGGTAAAGGAAGGGCAGGAATAGCTGGGTAATTTGGCATCACTTTAGCCTTTATTCGCTGGCTGGGCCAGCAGTGTTGGAAAGACAGTCATGCATGTCGGCCCAAACAACTGCTGCCAAAGAGAACCAGATGATGATTTTATTCCTGAGAAAAAAAACACCTTTTTTGTTATTGTTATAATTAACAAAAACATCTCATTCTGAAGTCTGAAGTTTTGTGACATTAGATAATATATGATGCAGACCAAACAATTTTGGACTTAAAGGATTAGTTCCCTTCAGAATTCACATTTCCTGATAATTTACTCACCCCCATGTCATCCAAAATGTTTATGTCTTTCTTTCTTCAGTCAAAAAGAAATTATGGTTTTTGGGGAAAACATTCCAGGATTTTTCTCCATATAGGCTAGTGGACTTCAACAGCTATCAATGGGTTGAAGGTTCAAATTATAGTTTCAGTGCAGATTCAAAGGGCTCTACATGATCCCAGACGAGGAATAAGGATCTTAACTAGAGAAACAATCGGTCATTTTCTAAAAAAAAAAATGTATATACCTTTTTTCCACAAACGCTCATCTTGCACTAGCAGTGTGATGCGCGACGCATTACGTAATCATGTTGGAAAGGTCACACAGAAGTACTGCGGTAGGGCGAAAAACTCATTTCCTCCTGCAACTTCAAAATCATCCGACATTGTTGTTTTACTTTTTTTTTTTTTTTTTTTTTGTAAAGGGTGTTTGACTTAGTCTTTGCACGTTCGCTTTGTAAACACTTGCTCTGTATTTCCGCCTACATCACGCAGCTTAATCTAGACATTTAGTTGTTGGCTGAATGTCTGATGCATATGGCACACTTAAAGGTGCAATATGTAATATTTTGTAATAAAATATCCAAAAACCACTAGGCCAGTGTTATATATTTTGACAATATCCCAAATGTTTCCAACTATTTGTAAATCGTGAGAAAATTGCAATTTTAACCAAGGCTCCGGGACATGTGAAGAGTCGCCTGTCAATTGCGTCATACCCGCGTTACCCTCGTTTTCCGGTTTTATTTTGTAGAAACCATGGAAACACCAAAGACGCTTTAATATATTACGTTTTAACAGACAAGGGAACAACTGTTTGGTTACATTTATAGACAGAAAACTAATTATTGTTATATAGCTCAACATGTTTAGTCTTATTGTTTAAATCTAATTTTCTTGATTTTTTGCGAGTACCATGCTTTACCATGCCTCAGAGAAAAACACTATTTTGTGAAGTAGCTAACATAGCATAATCAGATGCAGCTTTATTTTTAGTAACAGTAATCCAGCATTTTCTCCATCATTCAATACGTTTTAAAATGAATTGCATGCCATTTATCAACACAAGCCATCCAGTATTTAATATGATATTGTAAAATCGATCTATCTTACTGCAGTGTGTAACAGTGTCTCACAGCAGCCGTCGAGCGAACGCACAGAGTAACGCTATAACATATTTTTCAACACTCTCAAATGTATCTAATATGATAAACAGAGCTGCGTTACCTCATACTCATGACCGGAAAAGTGGAAGCGGCGCCGGCGACTGTGTCATAATAAAAGTCCCGCTGCTCGTGAGGCGTGTGTTGATCAATCGCTCCAGCTCCTCGTTCAGCTTCCACAACACTCGCTCCTGCTCTGCTTCATACTACAGTAACATTAATGATCGCATCCAAGAACATGATTTCTTCCCGAGTTCTATGCCTATTGTTTTTCACCGTCTGTTGAGCTACGCCTTTGTTTTGAATAGGCCTCTAGTGGACAGAAATCCTACATACTGCACCTTTAACTGGAAACACTTCAGGATTTTCAAAAGTATGTGAAGTTCGCGGCTTAATTGTTGCAGTAAACTTCCACAATGTTCTTGAATGAATAATTTATTAGATGCACACCAGTCTGCTATCGCAGGGACATTGACTTTATATTTTCATGCCTCTAAATGTGGAACAAAACGAACTGTGATTGGTTGCGTTACATGTCAGTCAAACGTCCTCTTGGGCAGTCATTGGCCAAAGAAAGCTGCAATAGAGTCCAGACCTTCTGCTGCAGTCTGATTCTGCTATGCAAGACTACTATACACATAACGTACAACAGACTGAACATGACTCAATGGCCCGATGGTGAAGTTCTTTTTCGTTCTTTGCTTAGAAGTAAAGCAGTTAAGAAAGCATCTGATCATAGCGATTCACCGGCATCATGTCGACAGATGAGGTAATTAAAATTACACTGTTATGATAGTTTGAATAAAAAACATATTTGAGACTATAGATGAATTATAGTTTGAATTAATCCCTTTTCTTTGCATCTCTTTCGGCATTGTCCTGAACATTGTATAAGCATTCATGTTACAAGCTGTCACAATAAAAAGCTGATTAATACATTCAAATTCTTACATATAGCCCCTTTAAGTGGTTTGTCAAAGTAATGTCAGCACATCATGACATACCAGTGACAAACAACAATGTTCTCTCATCTGAAGCTCTGTAAAAAGCACACTGGTAATTAAAGTACATCTATCCTCTGTCAAATGTATGATAGCTGAGGCTACGGGTGGCAGGTATGGTTTCAGTACATCTTAAATGTTAATCGGGTTGGATGTGTCTCTTAAGTCTCTGTATTGGTAGTGGTTAGCGGCTAACTATCTGGGCTAACCCAACTGGGTCTACTTGGGAAGGGTTTGTCTATTCAATTACTATTATGCCCGGCATGAGAGTTTTTGGAACAACTAAATGGCAAGTGGCCAGAGAGAGTTCAGCCAGAATGGCTGCCATTGTGATTTCTCTTGAGTTGACACATTGTCAGAACTTTGCCAGTGTTATCGGCACTGATCCACTCTGAAGTACATGTTTATTATCATGACTTTTTTTGTGGACCTCCATGCAAAGAGAAGTAAAGAGGTAATTTAGTTTTGTTGGTGCAAAGTCTAGCTTAACTATCGCTCACAACAGCAGCTAGTTCAGCTAGCTCAATTTGGGCTTCTCTAGATTTCAAAAATATTAATAATATATCAATATACCCATGACTAGAGCCAACTAAAATGTTAAAGGGGTGTTTTCAAACCAGGGGCCCAGGGAGGCATAAAAAAAGTTCAGGGAAAAATAATTAACCAAATTTGTCATTACCATTTCATTCTGCTTTCTAAATATCGGCCCTAAAATCATGAGATTAATCGCACATCATTTTATTTTTTTAATTGAGAGATAAGATTATGATAAGATAAAAATTATGGAAGCTTGTTTCCGCCACTGAATAAAAAAAAAAAAAAAAAAGGTATAATAATTGCTTGATTCTGACTTTATAACTCGCAATTGAGTTTATATCTTGCAATTCTGACTTTATAACATGCAATTGCAAGTTATAAAGACAGAATTGCGAGATATAAACTCACAATTGTGAGTTATAGTAAAAATTGCGAGTTATAAGGTCAGAATTGCGTTATAAAGTCGCAATTGTGTTATAAAGTCAGAACTGTGAGATATAAAGTTGCAATTGCAAGTTATAAAGTCAGAATTGCGAGATATATAAACAAAGTATTTTTTTCCTCAGAATTGGAATTTAAAACTCATTTAATTTAAAACATTGCGAGTTTGTATCTCCCAATTGCGAGGAAAAAAGTAGAATTGTGAGTTCATATCTTGCAATTGTGAGTTTATAACACACTATTCTGACTTAATTTCTCACAATTGTGTTTATATCTCTCAATTCTGACTTTATATCTCGCAATTCTGACTTTATTTCTCACAATTGTTTACATCTCTCCATTCTGACTTTATTTCTCGCAATTCTGACTATTTCTTGCAACTGAGTTTTATCTCGCAATTCTAAAAACAGAAGTCAGAATTGCAAGATGTAAACTTGCAATTGTGAGAAAAAAAAGTCATAATTGTGAGATAAAAAGACGCAATTACCTTTTTTATTTTTTATTTAGTGGCAGAAACTAGCTTTCATACAAAATAGATAACTTGGCAGAAAGTAAATATTTTCCAGATATTTTATACATATTTAGGCTGTCTTGACAATTACAGTTGGTCAAACATTTTTCTATTTCACAGTTAAATATTTTTGGTCCAAAATACTATACATATTGCCGTACATATTAAATGTCAAATATGTTTTACTGACTGTGCTACACAGCAGTTGGTGGTGTGGACACTGGTCTGGTTCATGACACTGGGTTAGAGACACTGTCCTTTAACACAGGAGGTGTTAACCTACTTCCTCTGGTTTCTCTATCTTCTCAAGCAGAGTTGATGATGCAGTCCTCTCCATTGTCTCTGTGAAGGCGTATCGGTGAGGCTTTTAAGGAAATTAAATCAATGACTGAACATCAAAGTTGTGTTAAATGTGCTAGAAGGTGGTTCTCTAATGCTGCCCTTAATTAAAGGCTGGATCGATGACCTTTTGTGAAAGGTCTGCTGGAGTCTGATAGCAGCTTCTCTCCATTAAAAGTTTCGTTTCACAAAGACTTTTGACACTCTTAAGTCTCCTGTTTTCCTGAAGGGTACTTAATTATAATGGAAAATTATTTTATTAATTCTGTAGTCAATGATTTGGTGAAACATTATAGTCATGACAGGTAAACTCCCAAGTACTTTGTGATGACATAACATCACTTCTGTCCAAATACTAAACAACCGAAGACATTATGGAGAGAAATAAAACATCTACAGAGAGTATAATAACTATTCTTGCACTATCTTGTCAATCAGAGCTTGGATATTGTGGTGCATTCTTTGGACATCACATATCTAAGCCCCGTTTCCACCAGGGGCACGTTCAAGCTCAAACCGGTGCACAACGTTTTGCTACGGTTTCTACGGTTGAGCGATATGTTTCCTGGAAACGGTGTGCAACGGGGTTTGAGATAAGTTTTCTCTTGTTTGGTGGGTGTGTCAAAAATGTCAGCCCAATCAGCAACTACATGTATATAAACCACGCGGTATTAAAGAGGCAGCTCGCACATTGGGTCCAAGTAAAGTCGTTTACAAATGTGTCCGCTGCAGCTCGGTATATACAACAACTGAAGATATTAGAAGACATGTTTGTCGAAAGATTTTTATAGTAAAAATATAGCATATCAATTCTTCAAAAAGAACACAAAGAATGGCCTTCTCAGCTGCCATAGTTGCAACTCTTCAGAACTCATCAGAACAGGGTGTTCAATGCACCACCATTTCCGTTTAAAAAATGTTTTGCAATGTTTTGTCAGGGCTGAACGCAGCCATGGTATTTTAGTTCATCACAAGTGCATGGTGCTAAATACAGTTGTAAACGGGGTCTAAAACATTTTGAGCTTGTTCGCTTTTGATCACTTCCAGAGTCAAAAGCGCATTGCTTTCATAGTGTAGTTGCTCATGTGGTTGAATTTGTTCAAACAGCCACAGAAGCGCGCTTGCCAGAGAGAATTTAAACTTTAGCGGTTGAAGGCCCAAGTTTCGGTTGAAGACGAAAAACGTACCAAATGTTCTCTCACCATTCCTGTTTTCTAACACGCGTTGTCTCCCTCGTCGTCTTGTGATCCGATCGACCAAAATGCATCTTAATACCAGGTGTAAACAGGGCCTTAGAAAGTTAAGTAAATGTCAGTTGTTTTGGAGGGATGGAGATTGATTGGTGTCAGTTCTAATCAAAGAAGAAAACCACATTTCATTTGACACATTGAAATTGTATAGTGAATTAAGCACAAAGTGAGAAGACAACAACAGAATAAAGACTGTTCAGAGTCACTGTTTTAGACTCAAAAAGTGCTTTCGTTGAACAAGAATGCTTGCAGACCCACGGGGGGTATGTGGGTCAGGACTGTCAGAAACAAACTGCCTTTACGCAAAGTGATGGGTCTTTTGCCCCTAATGCTCCCTTTTTCTTTCCCAGCTCGCCCCCTGCCCATGTCTCCAGGCCTTGGGGAAAATGTTCCTTTGCCCTCCATTAGGAGTGTTCAGTGTTGCTCCCCAGCACTCTTGCCACTATTAGTCGAGGAGAGCGTCAGTAATGGTGTTGAATGCCTGTGGCACAAGGACAGTTCCACACACAATGGCAGTCCCAAACTGCAAACTCACACCACAGACCTCAGAGCTGCTGCCCTTCTGAAGGAGGTTGGAGATCTCCAATGAGATTGACCATGTATGCATTTTTTTTGTGCTAAAGTCTATGTTTGACTATTTCCTTGCATAAAAATGTACTATGCTAACCATAGTCTAAAACCAAAATACCACAGTTATTAGCATCAATCAAATGTTTTAAGAGATTTTTCACTCATATATCCTTTTCTATAAAGGAAATGCCACTTTCCTGTTTGACATCATGTGTGAACAGGAGCCATTGTTAAAATACTGCCAAATCAGCTCTGTTAATTTAATGAGGAGTTGCCGGAACATTGGCAGAAACATTTTGTACTGATGCTCTGTGTGAAAAAGCAAAAGCACGTACAAGGTTTGAACGGACATAAAAACATGGAAAAAGAATAACAAGGTAAAAATATATATATATACTTTATTGAATGATACTTTTATTCAGAAAGAACACATTAAATTGATGAAATAATGGTAAAGGCATTTATAATGTTACAAAAGTTCTTCAAACTTTGTTCAGTGAAAAATTCTTGAGCATCAAATCAGCATATAAAGGCCCTTTCACACTGAACGTGACGCTAAAAAAGCTAGGCGAATCGCGGAAGAACGGACTTTTCACACTGAACGCGAAACGACTGATCATCTTCTGCTAATTCACGCCTGCACGCTAGGTGGCGCCACCACTCACCCTTCTGTTCAACAGCAGCTGCTCCGGGCACGTGATCCAAAGCGCAACTCTAATTGGATGGCCTGTTTCATCGTGGACCGGCGGGGGTAAAAAATCGGACACGCGTCGGAAAAAAAAAAATCCTCGCTTTTTCGCGTACAATGTGAAAGATCTGTAGTTTTGATTCAAGAGCATCATTGTGGTGAAAATTCGCACCGAATTTCATGTTCAATGTGAAAGGGCCTTAATGGAGTAATATAATAAAATGGCTATTTTAAATTGGAATATTATTTCACAATATTACGGTCTTTGTATTTTATCAAATAATTGCAGTTTTGGTGAACAAAACTTTTATTTCAAAAACATTTTCAATCCTGCCAGTCTACTAAATAGTTCTAGTGTGAAATTTGTAAAAATGTATTTTTTTTTGTGGTGATTTTCATTTTATGAATAAAGAAATGCCGTAAATTTTAAATATAATTTTTATAAGGCTGGAGTCGAAAATCATGAAATGAAAGAGTAAATAAAATACATGTGGTTTTCTAACAAATTACATCAGAACTGCATTTTAGTGCTAAAAGATATTTGGATAAAAGACTGAAAGCCGTTGTGTGCATGTGGTACATTTACTGGAAAAGGTCATGTTACTGCAATTTAATGGATTTCGTGTGTAAAAAATGCTTTTCAAATCTCGATGACTGTCGTGGCTGTCATAATACAACTTCGGTTACCATAGTAAGCTTTGGTAAACATATTTTTAATTTCTTCACAGACAAAGAAAGACTCTCGATTTACACCAGGAAATGTGTTCGCATTAAAGTACCTCGCATTCCGTTTCGCTTTTATACTTTCTACAATAATTCTGAAGCCTGGCTCACAGTCTAAATCAAAGGGTTTATCTATCGATTATCCTCACGGGTCTGATCACAACAGCCGGCAATAGTCTGTCTCCCCCTCAATGCCATCTGTCTGGTATGGATCCACCGGGGAGAAAATCCAATGTTGGCAGAAGTTTCCCTTTTGAACTGATCTAAGATCAAATTCTCTTTCCATAACCCTCAATCTCAAACACAACAACAGAAAACACAAATCTGACTTCAGATCAGCACACAAAAACAAGTTTTAGCCAAATTAAGAGGCTCATCCCATGCAAACGGCCAGGTTTTTTAAAAGAAATTGTGACCGCTGTCTCACATTTATGTTTGATGTCAGCCAGCATCATCCGAAGACAGACTCATCCTGCGCTGAGATCAAATGACGCTGTGAAGTTTTAATTAAAACCTTGATTAAAGAAAGACACATTCTGCATTGAAAGAAGGATGTCAATTTCTCATTACCTTAAATGCACACATCCAAACACAGAAGAAAGAGCTTCTGAGGGAGTTTGTCTTTGAGGAGGGAATGTAGAAGTTTCTCTTTAATTATGATTAAGTTTATTAATCATTACCCTCAATAGTGAATTACATCCCAGGTGTGATTAAACCAATACTATGATGTTTCAACCATCAACTAAAACCTCTAAGGGTAGTTACAACTGAGGATATAAGGTTGTGCAACATTGAAGACAAGTGTCTGTCTTTATAAGTTTTTTAGTAACACTATTTCAATGGTCCACTTTAGACATTACACTAACTATATAAGTTGCTTTGCAACTACATGTCAACTAGCAGTCATTGGAGTATTAGTAGACTCACTGTCTGCTTAATATCTGCTAACAATTTTTTGATGGTCCCAGTAACTTAATAAATAAATGAATATAAAAACGGCAAAGAACTCAATATGTACCAAAATGGTGCTCTTCATGATTAAATTCTAAAACAGGCCAACAAAATCCAAGTCAAAGGACAATGCCAACATAGCAGATGTACTGTAATATGTTTGGGAATGTATTTATTGATTTAACCAAATTTAACATCTTTTTATTGATTTAACTAAAGCGTTTGACACAGTGGACCATGAGATTTTGTTAGGCTTAGAAGTGTTGGTTTATCAGACCAGTAGTTGGTCTGTAGTTTTGTGGTTTAATGTTTATTTAAAGGGAAGAACAATGTGTGCGGGTGGAAGATATCAGTTCAGACTCAATGGAAGTGGTGAAGGGAGTCCCCCAAGGATATGTGCTGGGACCATTATTATTCACTATATCTATAAATTATCTATAAATCTATAAACATTAAAGGATTAGTTCACTTTCAAATACAATTTTCCTGATAATTTACTCACCCCCATGTCATCCAAGATGTTCCTGTCTTTCTTTCTTCAGTCGAAAAATATTCTCCTTATAGTGGACTTCAATGGACTCAAAACGGTTGAAGGTCAAAATTGCAGTTTCAGTGCAGCTTCAAAGAGCTTTAAACGATACCA
This sequence comes from Ancherythroculter nigrocauda, assembly GCA_036281575.1. Classification (NCBI taxonomy): domain Eukaryota; kingdom Metazoa; phylum Chordata; class Actinopteri; order Cypriniformes; family Xenocyprididae; genus Ancherythroculter; species Ancherythroculter nigrocauda. The sequence goes on from VTFQ01000004.1 coordinate 54,038,750, forward strand.
GACGAGGAATAAGGGTCTTATCTAGCGAAACCATCGGTCATTTTCGAAAAAAAATGTAAATGTATATGCTTTATATAAACAAATGATCGCCTTGCACGTGCTTCCACCAAAACCGCACTTTCGTATTCTTCAAAATTTTTTTGCAGTTTTGGCGGAACCACTTGAAAAGCGATCATTTGTTTTTATAAAGCATATACATTTACATTTTTTTTTCGAAAATGACCAAGCGTTTCGCTAGATAAGACCCCTATTCCTCATCTGGTATCATTTAAAGCCCTTTGAAGCTGCACTGAAACTGTAATTTTGACCTTCAACCGTTTGGAGTCCATTAAAGTCCACTATAAGGAGAATAATCCTGGAATGTTTTCATCAAAAACCTTCATTTCTTTTCCACTGAAGAAAGAAAGACATGAACATTTTGGATGACATGGGGGTGAGTAAACTGTCAGGAAAATTTTATTTGAAAGAACTAATCCTTTAAAGGGATAGTTCACTCAAAAATGTCAATTTATTCACCCTCAAGTTGTTCCAAACCATGTTGAACACAAAAGAAGAAAAGAATGTCTGTAACTAAACAGTTGATAGGCCACCTGACTTTCAAAGTCATTTTTCCCCCATACTATGGAAGTCAGTGGGGCCCATCAACTGTTTTGTTACAGACATTATTCAAAATATCTTTTGTGTTCATAAGAAGAAATACATTCATACAGGTCTGGAACAACTTGAGGGTGAGTAAATGATGAAGAATTGTCATTTTTGGGTGAGCTAACCCTTTAATATTGAAAATACAAGGTTTTACTTTTACGTGGACAATACCGTCATCTGTTGATCTGCTACAAAACAACAGGCTCTGGGTGATTTACAGTCTGCTTTTGATATTATTCAAGCAAGGTTTTATACTTTTAAAGCTGGTTTTAAATGTTGAGCAAACATAATTTATGTGGTTATCAAATTCTAGAACCTCTTTAGAACTTTGCAAGGGAATTTGATCATATTAGTGTCGGAGTATAAATACCTGGGCATCATAATTGATGACACATTACATTTTAGTTCACACATTAATTATTTGAAACAAAAATTAAAGAAGAAGCTAGGGTTTTATTTTAGAAATAAGTCTTGCTTTTGATTTAATGCAAGGAAGAAACTTGTGTATGTGACTTTCTTACCGATTCTTGACTATGGGGATGTAGTATATCAGCATGCTTTGTCCTATCTTCTTGCCTCCCTGGATGCTGTGTATCATGGTGCCTTAAAGGGTTAGTTCACCCAAAAATGAAAATGATGTCATTAATGACTCACCCTCATGTCATTTCAAACCCGTAAGACCTCCGTTCATCTTCAGAACACAGTTTAAGATATTTTAGATTTAGTCTGAGAGCTTTCTGTCCCTCCATTGAAAATGTTTGTACGGTATACTGTCCATGTCCAGAAAGGTAATAAAAACCTCATCAAAGTAGTCCATGTGACATCAGAGGGTTAGTTAGAAGATTTTGAAGCATCGAAAATACATTTTGGTCCAAAAGTAACAAAAACTACGACTTTATTCAGCATTGTATTCTCTTCCGGGTCTGTTGTCAATCAGGGTTCACGACTCCGCAGTGACGCTGCTGACGTTTTATCTGGTGCGCCAGAGCTTCGTTTACAGTCTGAGGGAGACGCACGCTGTATTCAAGCTATTCTACATTGTTTGTATTTTGGTATTGCTATATTTTTTAAAATGGTGCATAAGTGTGCATGTCACGGATGTCCTAATCGCCAAAAACAACGACGTAAAAGTGCATTACCATTGCCGACAGATGAAAGGATTCAATGGAATAAATTCAATGGAAAGGATTCCGGAAGAGAATATAATGCTGAATAAAGTCGTAGTTTTTGTTATTTTTGGAACAAAATGTATTTTCGATGCTTCAAAAAATTCTAACTAACCCACTGATGTCACATGGACTACTTTGATGATGTTTTTATTACCTTTCTGGACATGGACAGTATACCGTACATACATTTTCAATGGAGGGACAGAAAGCTCTCGGGCTAAATCTAAAATATCTTAAACTGTGTTCTGAAGATGAACGAAGGTCTTACGGGTGTGGAACGACATGAGGGTGAGTCATTAATGACAGAATTTTCATTTTTGGGTGAACTAACCCTTTAAGATTTATAACAGATTGTAAATCTCAACACATCATTGTACAATAGAGTTGCTTGGTCTTCTCTTGCTGTTCGAAGGAAAATGCATTGTTACTTAATGATATAGAAAGCAATTTTTTGTTTTTTTACCACCTTATCTCTATCGTCTAATCCAACAAAAAGCAGTTGGTAACTATTAATTGCATTCACAATCTCATTATAATATCTATGTACCTCCTGCTAGAACAAAATTAGGTAAAACTGAGTTTAAATATGCTGCCCGTTCAGACTGGAACTCTCTTCAAATGAAATTGAGGCTAAATCATTTGGTATCTAGAGAAAGAATTAGTGATTTGCTAATGCTTCTAAGGCTGTGCTTTTATTGATATTTTATTGTGTGTTTTTGTTTGTTACATGTGCATTTGTATATTTGGTCCACCTATCTTGGCCAGGACACTCCTGTAAAAGAGATTTTTAATCTCAGTGAGGTTTTCTCCAGTGAGGTTAAATAAAGTATACATATCACATCTGCAAATGGAATATAGAAAAATTTGGAAGCCCGTTTCTTACTCACAGAGTAAAAGGAAAATAAACGGTTAATTGTGGGTTTAAAATAAGAAATAGTCACATTAGATATTAGGTCACACTATGAGCAAGTATTTTATTTATGTTTAATTTTTATTTATGTTTATTATTTACTTTTTACTCAGAAAGTGGAAATGGGCATCATCAAATCAAAAGGAAGTTTCTATACAGTCATTAACTGTTATTTTAGGGTGCCTTTCCAGCCTATTTAAAAAGTGTCCTGTCCATCAACAACAGTAAAATGTGTTACCAAAACAGGCAAATATGTCCATTTATAACATTTGTCAAAGTGCTTCTATGCTAAAAGGAAATGTCGGTGTAACAATGGGTCAGCTGCACCGATGATGAATTTGAAACAACACAAGTCACATGTGAAACATTAACAGATCAATTTGTGTTTCTTCACTATTGTAAATCCTTGTTTGCCTTAAACAAAGAAATAGACATGACTTATAAATAAGAGTTTATTTTAAAACATTGAAAAAATATCATTTACATTGTGACTATACATGAACACAGCTTCTTCATAAAATGCGCCCGTCGTTTGGACTTTCGGCCAATACGCCAAAACTATGTGGTGGCCACAACTGCAAAATCAAAACAAAACAAATTTAATTTCATATTAAATGATTATACTATAATATATAGCATTATACCATTTTATGTTATAATTTTAAAACTTAGAAACTGAAGTGCAGAAAACAACATAATATTTTTTTTTTTTTTTACTCATAAGACCCTGTAAGAAAAAAAACACCCCTGTATCATTTGCCTTTGATTTTCCAATCAAGGGCTGACAGAAGGTGAGGAGACCTGTTTACAGGGTCATGGGCACATGACGCTATATGACACGACAGCTGAAAACAGTTTCAAATGAACACAGCACCTTTTAGCTAGGAACTGGATAACATTAGTTTGAAATAATTTAGTTGAATTTGCAATAAAAACATAAAATTAAGAAAGGATCATTTGTATTTCTTGTTTGAAAAAAAAAAAAAAAACAATATCTCACATGAAAAAACAAACACTACATAAAAGGGCAACAGTTCAAACTCAAAAGGCTTGTGGTTTGGCCTTTGGGGAAGCGTATAGGTCAAGAAATGAGACTATACCCTCATTACCTTTAAGCAAACACGTCCTCGGATCAAGGCATAGGGAATTGGGCCATAGCTTCGGGAATCTGTGGAATTCCGAAGGTTATCGCCTTCCAGCCACACATGCCCTCTTGGTACCTATACGGCAGGATGGGAAGAGCAAAAGCTTAAACCATAAAGCTAACTGAAAATGATTTATTCTGATTGCATCCACACCAAAAACAAGGTCTAAAATGATCCTCTGACCCATTCACATGTGTCACACAATATCGGTTCTCCCGGATTAGAGGATAAAGAAGAAGTTCCTAACAGTGAGAAAGTTCACATGACTTAACTGCTCATCTCAGATGGGAATGGGATCATTTTTACTGACCGCTGGGGCCTCGTGTCCCCCCTCCCACAACACCCCCTTTATCCTCTCGGTGAGGGGTGAAGCCACGCCTCCATGAGCTGCTTCATGGGTCTAGACCACGGACAGACCTGCCAGGCTGGGCCGGCAACCGAGCGAAGCCTGATCCACACTGACATCAATTAGGAATAATCTCATCACACAGGGAGAGTGGGGCTGTCAAGCCCCTAATTAAGTCCCCTCCACCCCCTCTATATGCGAGGCGAGGGTGAACAACACATCACGTTGTCATTATAAACATAACAGTATGGAGACGCCTATCTGGAACTGACCAAACTTTAATAAGAATTTTTATATCTGTTTTTCCCCCCTGCAGTAGAATTCTAAGAGTTCCAAATAATCGTTTGAAGAATTCCGTACAGTACGATTTGATGTGCGTAACTGTTTAGAAAGTATAATTACAGTCACACAGCCATGCATCAATGTGTGAAACCCCCCCAAATATGACTTACACAGTGATTTGCTGACCTTCTGTATTTGCAAACAAATTCTTCATTGACGAATGCAAAAAGAACCATGATTATTAACATATGTCAGCGTGTATTCGTCTTGCAGACGACTCTCATTAGCATGGAAACATATGTTTGATCCCATCCACAAGAAATCTCAGCGCATCGTCATCTGCTGTTCAGAAGTGAAGCTTTTGTCCTGTCTGTCAGCCAAGCATACGAGACTTCACACCATACTGTGACCAGACACAAATGTTCGATCTTACAAATGGGAGGCATGTTAGAAGCATCTTGATTCTGCTCAATGAAATATCTACTACTAATGTAAATTACAGCTAGTACAGGGCTTATCTTAGCTGTGAATTGTTTTCTAAACTTTGTTTTGCTATCTTTTTTTTTGGTAACTGAATAGCATCTTGCAAGCATGATGTCATTTTGTAGGCCAAACCAGAAGTCTGGATCATACGGAAGAGGATTAGGGCCAAGCAGTAATAAAAAAATAAAACCATCTCGAGATTAAAGTTGTTAAATTTCGAGAAAAAACTCGTTACATTTCGAGAAAAGGTCGAGATAAAATGTTGAGAATAAACTCGCTAAATTACGAGAAAAAACTTGTTAAATTTCGAGAAAAAAATCGAGATAAAATGTTGAGAATAAAGTCATTAAATTACGAGAAAAAAGTCGTTAAATTATGAGAAAAATGCCGTTAAATTTTGAGAAAAAACTCGAGATAAAATGTTGAGAATAAACTCATTAAATTATGAGAATAAAGTCATTAAATTACAAGAAAAAAGACATTAAATTATGAGAACAAATTCGTAATTTAACGACTTTTTTCTCATAATTTAATGAGTTTATTCTCAACATTTTATCTTTTTAAATTTAACAACTTTAATCTTGAGATGGTTTTATTTTTTTTATTATTGCTTGGCCCTAATCCTCTTCCGTAGGATCACCCTGGTTCCACAATATACCAGAAAGATTTTTCCAATTGCTTTTTGGATTATTGCAGAAAATAAGGACTGTGACCAACAAAAGTTTGATACTTACATGTTTTATACATCAAAATAATTTTCATCTCTTAAAAGTTCATCCAAAAATGAAAATTATCCCATGATTTACTCAAGATCCTCAAGCCATCCTAGCTGTATATGACTATCTTCTTTCAAACGAACACAATTGGCGTTTTGAAACCAAAAATAATAATAATGCATCCGTCCATAAAAAAATAATCCATACGACTCCAGGGGGTTAATAAAGGCATTTTGAAGCAAAGCAATGCGTTTTTGTAAGAAAAATATCCATATTTAAAACTTTATACATTCAAATAACTAGCTTCCGGCAGACGAACGTACGCAGAACGCGCAAGTCGACTTGCACCAAATGAGTAATCCTCTGACGCAATGTATGACGCAGGATGTAGGAGTATCGTAAGCTTAGACGCCTCTCGCGGTTCACACAAATGGGGCTTTGCAACAAATTTAAGCTCCTCTTCTCTTATACCGAAATCCTCCCACATTTCTCTTTAAAAATTATCGATTTAGACATATAATCCTTGACCGGTGATCTTCTGTGCTTCTGCCTTCGTCATTACGTTGTGCATCATTGTGCAACCTTCAGAAGACCTTTATTAACCCACTGGAGTCGTATGGATTACTTTTTTTAATGGATGGATGCATTATTTTTGGCTTCAAAATGCAGCCCCCCATTCACAACCATTATAAACCTTGGGGGACTATGAATATTTATAAATATATCTCTGATTGTGTTTGTCTAAAAGAAGAAAGTCATATACATCTAGGATGGCTTGAGGGTGAGCAAATCATGGGATACTTTTTAATTTTTGGGTGAACTATCCCTTTAAGAATTCTGAAGCCTAAATAAAACTGTCAGAAGTAAATAACTAAATGAACTACCCTAAAGTCACATGACTTCAAGTTCATCACCATTAAGCTGCTGACAACTCTTTCAGTCTTTATTTAAAATGTACAAGTTGGAAAGTTGCAAGAGTATGAGTCTAAATGAGGCTGTAAATGCGGACTAGATGAGTTTGGGTTCAGTAAGATGATGTTTAATATCCCTAAACGTCATCACATCCTACAGCCTCTGTAGTACCATTTAGCCACTTATTAGCAACTGCCTTTTCAAGACAAGTTAAAGGGTTAGTTCACCCAAAAGTGAAAATTATCCCCTAATTTACTCCCCCTCAAGCCATCCTAGGTGTATATGACTTTCTTCTTTCAGACGAACACAATCAGAGTTATTTTAAGAAAATACCCTGGCTCTTCCAAGCTTTATAATGGAAGTGAATGGGGCTAGAAGCCCAAAAAAGCACATCCATCCATCATAAAAGTAATCCATATGACCCCAGGGGGTTAATAAAGGCCTTATGAAGCAAAGCAATGCGTTTTTGTTAAAAAAAAATATCCATATTTATAACTTTACAGACTATAATCACTGGCGTCCAGTAACGGCCGTATACGAATCTAGTTCCAGCAGAAGAGTGAACTTTGACCCGATGCATGATGTATTGACGAACGCGGAAACGCAGAGGATCGAGCAAAACAAAACCCCAGTCGTGAATTAGAAGTCTAAACGAGAATTTTTAAAGAGAAATGTCTGAGGATTTCGATATAAGAGAAGAGGAGATTGAGTTTGTTGCCCAGCCCTATTTGTTTGAACCACAAGAGGCGTCTACTCTCACCTAAGCTTACGCTACTCCTAGATCCTATGTCATGCGTCGGGTCAGAGGTCACTGATGCAGGAAGAAATAGGAGGGATGAGGCTTGGGTTTGGACACACTGGACTAAATGGAACACTGTCCAAAAATAAGTAAACATAATACAGGGAAATGTGATTTGGGCAGGAAGAAAAAGAACATGTTATGATGTATTGTAAGAAATATGAAAGAGAAAGAAGACATTGATCCAAAACTTTAGAGATCTGAAAACACACTTTGATTTAATAGATTTTCTCCGAAAGGAGTCAAAAGATAATTTATTGTTTCAATATCTCAGAGAAACTAATTTAAAGCTGCAGTCCGCAATTTTTCCTCTTTGTCGCCATCTCTTGTTTGAAACCTGCGATTGCAGTCATATGCGGAACAGTTATCTGTACGTGCGTTGTGCCTCGGCACAGCTCGTCAGCGCGGATGAATCTAATGTTTGCTGTCAGTCACCGCACCGGTGTGGATACTGTACTTCAGAATCACAGATTCTATGTCTTGAAAGTATGACCAATATAAGAATTTTCACTGGAAAATATCATCTGAACAAGTAAGTAACAGTGTCTGCCACTTTTGTTCTGACCAACTGAGGAAAAAAGCATTAGGCCTACAATAAATCACACTGCCAATGATGATTAAATCTAATGATCGCTTAGCTCGGATCACGCCAAACCGTGCAAATTATTATTACTGTTATATTGTTCTCAAATTGTTAATGTTAACAACATCAGCATTGCGTGACTGTGTATTTAGTGTATATTAGCGTTACCTGTAGATTTCAATTTCTGTATCCACTCCACAGTCCAAAGTCTTTTGCTTTTTGACTACGGGTGAATCTCCAGTTGTCACTGATGATTGTCATTTGAATCTTAATGGATTACAATCCACCATCAAAATGATAAGTTTAATTATTTCAGCTGCTGTGAGAAAAGGCTATAAATGTGCCGCTACCAGCAGCGTCCTCACGTGATAAAACCGACTAGCTTGGACGGACTCCTTCTTCCTTTCTGTTTACGGACGTGACGTAATGACGCACAGACGAACTGCTGCATGCTCAAATTTCCCACGGAAATCCACCATGTCGCTCTTATTATAAAACATTATTACAAGCTTACCGTTGTGAATCAAGCTAAGATAATGAGATGAACACTGGCTGGTTATGTACTTGCTCAAAAATTGATTTTTGATTATTTTTAACCAAAAAAAGTTTCGGACTGCAGCTTTAAGTGAGAGGATATAGTTTTTTTTTCTTTGTAAACAATGTATATAGTAGACATTCTGGTCCACTCTCCATACCAGTTGGTGGCGGTAATGCCCCACTTCGTTGTTTGCCAACCACCAATAAACCCCAGAAGAAGATGATTTTTCGCTTTGCTTCAGAAGGCCTTTATTAACCCCCTGGAGCCGTATTGATTACTTTTATGATGGATGGATGTGCTTTTTTGGGCTTCAAAATCTAGGGTACCATTCAATCCCATTATAAAGCTTAGAAGAGTCAGAATATTTCCTAATATAACTCAGATTGTGTGTAGGATGACTTGAGGGCGAGTAAATGATGGGAACATTTTCATTTTTGGGTGAACTAACCCTTTATATCACTAGTGGGATGTTTTTTTTATGTTATCTTGAGGTTGTGTAAATAACAGGCCTTATTTCACGCATTTAAAGCGGAACTCAGTAAGATTTGCGAAGCTCCCCCTACAGGTTCCTTCAGTGCAAGTGCAGCTCTGGACTACAACGCTCACCAGCGCAGTAGTTTTGCAAATACAGTACAAGAAATTTCGATGGAGGTGGGTAATTTTCGAAATTGTCTTATAAAGTCATAATATATACATTGTTTTTGAATTACCATAAAGAACGCGAACATGAGGCGAGATTGTGTCGGGTCGATGCAGCTCAAGTTGCAAGTGCTGTCTTTCTGGCGTAGACGTGCCAGAGGAGGTTAGTGCTCGCCTCAAACACACCACTACAAGTCAATTAACCATCGTAAGGACTTAGAAAACTATTTATGAAGATAAAAAAGTTACTTAGTTCTGCTTTAACCAAAAAAACTTAAAAAAAAAACGACTTAAGGACGATGGAAGTGAAAACTCAAAAACGCTAACTTGTTTCTGGGTTTCAAGACTCATTCCTGCAGCACTCTACTGAACACTACCACACATTTTCTCCTGTTTATACTATAGGTCTTGCCCATGAACATGCTGTGGTTTGGAGTCACGCAGTGAAAAACAGCTGCGTAAGATCACACAGCCAAATCGGTAATTAGCCTCCTATCTTTGATTGACAAATCCTTTAGTTTCCCAAAGGCATTTTATATAAAGAAACAAACAAATCATCCTGTCATACTGAAGGTAGTATTTAAACCTACTTGCCAAAAGACTTTTTTTTTTTTTTTACTAAAACGTTTAGAAAGTGTTAATATTTCCGTGTTATTAGATACCACAAAGCCATAGATATGACTTATTATATTAGAATTAGTTTTGTGTTTTCTCTCAAATATACACAAGAATCAACACGAAACAACAACTGTGACCTTGCAACAGAAATGCAGCGTAAGACAAAATGGCCATTAAAATGCAATCAGAATGCAAGAAAGAAGACCAATCACAATTCAATATGTAAATCATCACTGTTAATTTTGATATTCTAATCAATGGGAGATTTTCAAACTTTAATCATAGATTTTAAAAGGAGAGGAGAAAGTATCAGGACACCGATGCCTTGTAATTATTCTGCAATTCATTAAAGTATCATTGTAATCAGTTTAGGTTCGACTAGTACTGAGACCGAGCAAACTTCTACAATCTTTTTCAGCTGAGGGTTTGTATCTCTTTACCTTAAATGACTCCAGTGACAGGCCTTTCTTTCTCTCCTTTCTCTTCATCACTTGCTCTACTCATCTGGCACTAACACTAACAGCTTCGGGAAAAATTACAGGCCAGAACCGCACAGAGTCAAGGTGAAAAAAACAAAACAAAAAACAAGCAATAACAGCTATTTCAGTGACAGGGTGGCTATGCTCTCTCAGGACCAATAATAACTGAGAAACGAGCATTTGTTGCTACCATAAGGTAAATGTTTTACCCAACGGAGGTGAATGCATGTGAAATTCAAATGCATACACCTTAAGAGTAAATGCAGTGGCTCATACCAAAAAAATACAGGGAGGTTGTGTCTTCATTCTTTCAGGTAGAGCAGATGTCAGTGCACTACAGTAAGTACTCACATAAGTGTGTGTTTTAAAGATGTCAGATGGTCCACTGGTGCAGACTTTGTCCCCCTCCAGTCCGATCACTCTTTTACAGATGTTCATCTTTGGGTCAAAAGGACTTTTGGCTATTACAATATCCCCTCTGAAAGAATGTAACAGGTGAGGTCAAAATGAAGCCAAAGGTTTGGCATGATAGTATCACTTTAAAATATTTGATACACACTCACTTTTGTATTCGACAGAGGTGACGGCTTACTCGTTCTGAGAAAACCACATCGTGGTTAGTGATGGTGGGCTCCATGGAAGGTCCTGAACACTGTTGTACCGAAGGTGAATTGTGGGTAGAAATAAGAATTTATATTTATGTATTTGTATGTTTCAGCAAATGCTTTGACTAAACATCTCCAAGAAACTTACAGACACAAATTCGCCAATATACTCAAAGGCACAGTGAGCGATGCAGCCATACTGGACGGTGTAACCAACAAAGCTAACTGTCTTCACAAAGAAACCACGAAACATCCTGCTGCTACTCAGAGATGCTGAAATTAAAAACACAAAACAATCAATCAATCACAACCAACAATGATATTGTCATAGAAGGAGAGATTTGCTGTGAGTTCTAAACTAGGTTGATGAATATCAAAGTCAGATTAAAAATAGTTTTCAGGAAGAGTGACAAGAAGTAGGGAAGTCGGCATGAAATGGAATCAAATCATCAAATGCATCTTACTACCTGCTTAAGAATAAAGCATGTGCAAATTTAGCATAAATTTATGAGCTGTCTGAATGCCTAGTTGAACTGGTTTGTTCACTTGTCACTTGTTTTTATTACATCTTTGGAGAAGATTTTAGCATGCTAAATTGCTAATAAAAATATCACATGCTTGTGTATGGCAGTGTTTTTACTAGTAACTTAAAATGGTAACACTTTAGTACAGGGAAGAATTCTCACTTTTAACTAGTTGCTTATTAGCTTGCATATTGGCTGTTTATTAGTACTTGGGTCATTGACGAATAAGGTTTTTAAAAGTGTAAAAAACCTAATGGAGATATAATTAAGTTTTATTAAGTGTTAACAATGAGATTATGTGGTTTTTATAATCAATTAACTCTGCTTTTGTCATTTTTTACAAGATGGACAAAATTTGTCACCAAAAAAGTTTAACCAAAATTTCGATTTTACCGAATGACATTTTTGGTTATACCAAAAGATGATATGCTAACATGCTGATATCTAGCTAGCTAGTAAAGGGACAATCGAATATTTTATATTTAGTACAAGTTTTTAAAATATTACAACATTTTCCATGTTTTATAGCGGTTGTACCGAATGACCTGATGTTTCAGGACACTCTTATGAGCAAGTGAAAACATGAAAGTAGTTAAGAGAGAGTTAGTTACTTTGCTTAATGACCATGTGGTCCTTTGCAGACGTCTGAATGATGTCACATCCTGTCACATGATATTGAATGCATGACTTGATCCAAAATGGTCCCTTTATATTGGTTACTCCCAATGACATCAATGCAATTCTTTTTTCCGGACATTCTTTCTCATAATAAAGCAACGACTTCTACACATAATTTTAATACCATTTTGCTCTATGTTGATATATGATGTTATAAAATCATGCCATAATAAAAAATATATTATTTATTACATTTTAAGATATTTTAATCACAAATGAAATGGTTGTATTGGCCTTTTGACACTTCAAAATCTTTAAAATACCTTTATATGTAGCAAAATCTAATTAAAATCTTTTGGATTCAATAAAAGAGATCTAGTTGTACTACCTTACTTACTTTAGATGTCGTATCTTTGTTTTTATTATTATTAAGGCCTTTGGACAAAAAAATGACCTGTCACGTCATTGACCCACTTATAAAGCACATATTAATGCCTTATTCTGCATGACCATATTCTACATCTCTAAACTCTACCATATACCTAAACTTAACATCTACAACAACCACCTTACTAACTATTAATAAGCAGTAAATTAAGAGTTTATTGAAGGAAAAGTCGTAGTTAATAGTGAATATGTGTTCCCTTATACCAAAGTGTTACCCTTTCAGTAATTAAAACAAAGCTGTAAAATAAACCAGTAACACTTACAATAAGGTTCCATTTATTAACATTAGTTATTGCATTAGTGAACATAAACTAACAATGAACAAAAAAACCCCTTTATTATCTTAGTTAATGCTAATTTCAACATTTACTAATACATTAATAAAATCAAAAGTTGAATCTGTTAATATTATTTAATGGATTTGAGCTGACAATGAATAGTTGTATTTTTTATTACCCAATGTTAACAAAGATTAATAAATACTATAACAAATGTATTGCTCATTTTTAGTTAATGTTAGTTAATGCGTTGTAAAGTGTTACCAATAAAACAGTAAATGAAAAATTAATTAAAATTATGAAAAACACAAACTTAAACTAAAATTAAAATAAAAACTAAAAAAAAAAAGCCAATTAAAATTATTAATAAAGAGTATATAAATAATACTAAAATAACACTGGTGCATGGCACTTTCAAGACACTTGAATTAGACCCCAAATTTAGTATGAAACATCATACATTCATATTTTTATTAATTATTTTATGATTAGTTGACTATCCTAAATCAATCTCTGGAGCTCTAATCACTACACCGCGACTCTAAATGAAAACCTAAAATTTGCATGGAAAGTCTCAATTGGAAATCTCACTCAGTGCCAAAAACTGATGACGCATGTCTGTGCCAGAGGGTTGAAAGTAGCTTTTAAACACTTTGTCACGGAGGTGGTGGTGGTGGGGAAATGCACCTCACACATTTAATGGATAACAGTTAAAACTGTGAAACCAAAGTGATCATTAGAGATGGTGTTTCATTCTCAGCAGCCTCTACAACCCATCAACAAGGCACAAAGGTCACTCTTTGTGCCTTGATGATGGGTTGGGCATCTGACCCTGTCTGAGACAACCCAATCTACACCTGTGGGAGTAGGTGACAGCGCTAGAAGGCACAGGTTCATCTCCTCGAACTGAAAAAAAAAAAAAGAGTTATGCTATGGCCATAGCAACAGAAGACGCAAGCTCCTTTGTTTGTCCTCGCACCCTGGCTCTTTAACTGATAAAACCGTGGTGCGCTGTCTGAATAAACAGTCCATCCTCTCTCAAACTATTGACTTTTCCTTGGCCATCAAGCTAGCAGGCTGCGTGAGTCAATAAAGGTCGTGTTTGGATGTTTGTACACATGCGTGAAACCTCGCTTGGCAGATAAACAGCTCAAAAGATAAACCAACACTTCAATGTTGTGCCGTTTGTCAGTTCTTAACATGAAACTCTAAAAATCGCAATTAGAAAACGAATCTTTAGAAGAACAACCGATGTCCAATGAAGGATAAACCTCAATCTTTTCTCCTGAAACAAACCAAAGGAATTAAGGCGAGGCGGCCGAGCAGAAACTAAACGAAACAGAGCCCTATCCCAAAAGCCCCTATTGCCTCGGGAATGACTTCTCCAATATGGGGTGGAATTAATCCCCCTGTCCCCTACTTCCTCCATCTCAGTCCCAGGCCAAGTGTCAGGTGTCCGTCTCCGTGTGTCATGGAAAGTGCTACACCTAATCCCATTACCCACCAGCCATCTCCTCGTCCCTGACACCCCTCTCTTTCCATTCCGGTCAGACATCGAATCCACACCTTTGAATCCTCATAATTACGTCTGATACCCCCAACACAAACACAACATACGAGAGTTGGCTCCTCTACCCAAAGGCCCCCTCCGTCCGGGGATGTTTCTGCCTGACTGGAAGTGGTCGTATCTCAGGGAGGCAGTGAAAGGGCCAGCTGTTGTTTTGCTTATCAAACTCCAGGGTGGGACAAACAAACTATTGTTTCTGAGCCATTTTCCTTGGCAATTGATAGCGGGCACAGTTTCTCTGCCTAAACCATAACATATACTGTACATTCTTCTTTTAAATCTCTGTGCTGCTTGTTATAAAGTGCATCTTTTGGGATAAAAAAAAAATTACCGTAATTTTAATGGTAAAAAAAAGACTATACAAATTTGACGGTAAATACAGTTAAGTATTACCGTTAAGTTCTCGTACTCTATATGGTGAAAACTGTAATATATCTAATGGGTCTAATTTCATGTAGTTTTACGGTAAATTACAAGAGGTGAATTTAATGCCAACTTTTCTGAGAAGATTTTGCTGTGCAAACTGTCTAAAAACAAGGGCCGCCAAAACATTTGAAGTGGGTGGAGCCACTTTTACTAAAATGGCTATAACTTGTGAATAGAATGAGATATTTTCACCAAACTCGGCACACATATGTAAGAGCTCATTCTGTGGTCCCGTGAAAAAGGACGCGGGCACTTGGTGGCACTATAACATGAGAAAAAATAAAAAATGCCTATAATTATGCAACCCTTAGTCTGATTGACTTGAAAATTTGTATGAAAAATGTCTTTGTCCAAGGTGCAAAGGCCACCTTTGAGGACATTCGTGTATCTCAAAAAACGCGGCCAGCGGTGGCCAATGAATTTTGAGCAGCTATTAGACAAGGTTAACGGAGGCCAATCAAAACGAAACTCGCTGGGCCTGTTTGACTCAAGGCCCTAGAGGCCTGTGAGAAATTTGAAAGAATTCAGCCACCGGTTTGCGCCTTTGTGTTTTTCACACGCATAAAAGATTGTATATCAAGCGATTTTTGCACACACCCATGACATTCATACCACATGGTAGAACTCCTCATTCTGAGCAACTTTGCCTCTAGGACGGCCACTGCCCACCGAAGCGTTCGTTAAACATCCGAGATTATTTCAAAACCCAACTTTGGTGAACTAGTCCTAGGTTTTTGGCTCAACTTCGATAAAACCACTGCGGCACAATTCTCGGGACTCTCTAGGTCAATAATTATCAAAAAATGTTGAACTCTGGCCTTTTGATAGCTATAGCAGGGTCATTTAGAAAATTGGCGTGGCCAAGTCTACCCAAAAGCCTTTCATTCCTAAAGGATAAAGTGATACAAACTTCATGTCATTATGTGTGCACATGACACGACATGATTTAAAAGAAGCATGGAAACTTTTAAGGCCAGAACACACCAAGCCGACGCCGACGAACTAGTGGCGACGAAAACAGACTGCGGGGTTGGTTCACGTCGGCAGCGTCTGTGTCCAAAGTTGCCCTGACACACCAAACCGACGCTAAACAGCCGACGGCCAAGTAGCACGGCAGTTCTGCGCCTGCGTGAGATGAAATGCCTTTCCGAACCAGCAGGCGGCAGTAGCTGAACAGCCAATCAGAATGATCAGATGGCCCGACGGACCGACGAGCTCCAACGCCGATTCAACATTTCGAATCGGCCGAAAAAAAGCCGACGAGGACCAACTTCAGCCGACGGTGCGGAACACACTGAGAAAACTTAGTCGGGCGACGAAGAAAAACTGCCCGACGGCCGACCGTCGGCTTGGTGTGTTCCTGCCTTTATGGACATCAGGCCATAGGTGGGGCTATCACTGTTAAAAAGGTGTAAAAATGCTGTATTTCTATGGCAAATCCCATTAATTGGCTCAAATTGGCCCTCTTCCTGCCTGACTTGCGTAGAACTTCATGAAATTGGGTGTGCATATGCGTCACATGATTCTAAAGGAGCATGGAAACTTTTATGGACATTTGGCCATAGCTGGCACTTTGACTGTTACAAAGGCTTTAAAAATCATGTATTTCCTTTCCTTTCCATCTATGATCTAAGTGATTACATGCTTGCTAAATAAAACATAATACCTTTTTACGTGTATGCTTAAAGGCCTTAAAGCACTTGAACCCCGATAATCGCTGCTCTCAGCTGTGATTTTTTATTATTTTTACTTCTAGATAGAACAAAATTCTTCTACTCAGCAAGCATGCATTATATTGCTCATACGTGATAGTAATACATTTCCATTTTAAATAAGCCTAAAAAAAGCCTATTCATCAAAGAATTCTGAAAAACAAGTATGATTGTTTCTGCAAAAATATTAAGCAGCACAACTGTTTTCAACATTGATAATAATAAAATGTTTCTTGAGCACCAAATCTTTGGATCATGTGATTCATTCAGCCTTGCCATTAACAAAATAAATAAATAAATAAATTAAAATGGAAAACTTTTCTTTTAAATTGTAATAAAATTGCACAATATTAAATTTTTACTGTATTTTTAATCAATTAAATGTAGCATTCGTGAGCATAAGAGACCTCTTTTGAATGACTCCAAACTTTTGAACGGAAGTGTATATTATATATATATATATATATATATATATATATATATATATATATATATATAAAAACTAATCGGACAATAGCCAACTAGTCAACTCAACACGATTCAGATTCTGGTAACAACAAAGGATGTTGATCCAGAAATATCTTCCTCTACTTCAATCTGATTGGCTCTATCTTTCATTCTGTTCCTGACCTCAAGAGACTGTCAGGCTCATATCGGCAGAATGTGCGGCGGAGAACACAGCATCCCCAACTACCGTCTAGTCGTCCAATCACCAGCACCGTCACTGTTGTGGGCGTCCAGCATAGGTGAGGATTAAGGATTTAGCATAATAAGATTACACGGCCAGTGAATGATATCAAGAGACAGTCCATATGCGGCCGCCTGGTTTTCCACTGGCACCCTGTGTGTGTGTGTGAGAGAGAGACTGGGTGAGTCAGCTGCTTGGAATCAAATGGAGTTTAGCCAAAATCAAACAGACCTTCAGACAATTGAGATTAAATCTCTATTTCTGAACATTCCCCTGTGTGTTCGGAACAAGCACTATCGGCCACATGATTCCCTGGACGGGGGAAGTGACAGACCAAAATGAATTTTATCTAACAATTGGATAATTAACTCCAAGTCTCCCCTTAATCCAGGATTACACAGTACAATGTATATATATTTGCTACACAGAGTCACATAGAGCATCTCTGGAGAGCCATCTGTGGCCCAGGACCCCCAAAACCCATAATGCAACAGAAGGGAGAAAGGGTTCCCAGAGAGCTGAGAAGCAGGTGGCATTAAAATGCCCTTTTAATCCTATAAATCTGCTGTAAAAACAAACTTCTGAAATTGAACAAATCTCTTGAGAGAGCGAGAGCTGTCATCAACGTTGGTTTAGCAGCATTTAATCTGATAAACTGCTCAAAAATAGATCATTTACAGTCTTGGCAACACGTATGACAATAACGAAAACAATTTAATTCTTATTGAGTATTAGATAGATAAATCAAGCTGTTGCATCATGTCTTGAACTCATGGCAAATAGACAAATAGCAAATAGACCCTCATATCCATTCAGTTGCACATCTGTTTATGCAAAAATGCACTCATTTATTAAAACACACCTTATAGACCCCATTATCATGCACTGGAATGGATTTTTTTTTTTTTTAACAAAACTGAAATTAAAACAGTCAAAGTAATTTAGGAGGAAATTAAAAATTCTTATTTGCTATGTTGGCCAAATATTTCTACTTATAATATTGAACAGCAGAGTTAAGACATTTGATTTTCCAAAGTAATACAATTACAGTATCATGAATGTATTACTTTGTAATTTTTAAGACACTCTCAGCTGATATCATTTGGAGGCACAGATATTTTAGTAAAAAACAGAGATTTCCCTTTAAGAGTCAATTACAGTGCAGTATATATATATATATATATATATAAAAGGAAAGTGTGCAAACACCAATTGAGGCATTGAGACTGATGTCACGCTTGCGTAAAGGTCACTATGACTCTGTGCCACCATCTAATGTACTCATACTCCGCTGACCTCCTGAAATAGCAAAGAAAATAAACAGCAGCACAGGTGACAGTGGAAAGGATGCAGTGCTGTATTTCTGAGCGCCATTGTTCTTGATTGCCGGACATTCAGAACGAAAATTATTACAAGAAAAGTTGGTACAGAAATAGTAATTTGCTAATGGATTGACAGAAAATAGCTCCTCTCTGATATAGAGCAGACATTAGACTAAAGTTTGTGAGACTGGGGAGAAATATATATATATATATATATTTAATCCCAAAAGTTTTTAAAATAAGTGTCTTCTGCTCACCAATGCTGCATTTATTTGATAAAAAAACAATAATATTGTGAAATATTATATTTAAACTAACTGTTTCCTTTGTAAATAACTAGTAAAATATAATTTATTCCTATGATCAAAGCTGAATTTTCAGCATCATTACTCCAGTCTTCAGTGTCACATGATCCTTCAAAAATGATTTCAATATGCTGATTTTCTTCTCATGGATGTTAAAATAATAATAATAATAATAAAAATAAAAATAAAATATATATATATTTTTTTTACATCCATGAGAAGAAAATCAGCATATTGAAATCATATACATTATATATATATATATATATATATATATATATATATATATATATATACATATATATATATATATATATATATATACATATAAAATAACATAAATAAAGTCTCTTCTGCTCACCAAGGCTTCATTTATTTGATCCAAAATACAGCAAAAACAGTAATATTGTGAAATATTTTTACAATTTAAAATAAAGCTGAATTTTCAGCATCATTACTCCAGTCTTCAGTGTCACATGATCCTTCAGAAATCATTCTAATATGATGATTTGCTGCTCAAGAAACATTTATTATTATTATTATTATTATTATCAATGTTGAAAACAGTTGAATAGAAAGTTCAAAAGAACAGCATTTATCTAAAATAGAAAGCTTTTTTAACATCATTACCGTTCAAAAGTCTGGGATCAGTAAGAGTTAAAGAAATTAATACTTTTATTTAGCAAGGATGCATTAAATTGATCAAAAGTGACAGTAATGACATTTATAATGTTACAAAAGCTTTCTATTTCAGATAAATGCTGTTCTTTTGAACTTTCTATTCATCAAAGAATCCTGAAAAGAAATTATACACAACTGTTTTCAACATTAATAATAATCAGAAATGTTTCTTGAGCAGCAAATCATCATATTAGAATGATTTCTGAAGGATCATGTGACACTGAAGACTGGAGTAATGATGCTGAAAATTCAGCTTTGATCACAGAAATAAAATGCACTTTAAAATATATTTAAATAAAATACAGTTATTTTAAATTGTAAAAATATTTCACAATATTACTGTTTTTGCTGTAGTTTGGATCAAATGAAGCCTTGGTGAGCAGAAGAGACTTCTTTTAAAACATTAAAAAATCTAATAATTTTGGCCATCACTGTGAATTTTATATATATATATATATATATATATATATATATATATATATATATATATATATATATATATATATATATATATATATATATATATATATATATTATACACACTTTTTTTTTTTTTTTTTTTTTTGTATATGCGGGACAGCGGGTGGTGTGAGATCAGTAGCAAAAAGTGAGGAATCCAATCCCAAGGCCTGCTTCACAGCTTCTTATCACAGCACATCTGAATTTAGACATTAGGATCTGGACTTCAGGACTTAAGAAGATTACACAGATTCGAATAGTGTTAACTAAGATGGTGTTCCCTCGAGAACCCAGATGGAAGGAAGATGGGGGGGGGGGGGGGGCACTCTGATGTTCTGGATCTGTGTGGCAGAAGGCAGCTGAGGGAGGCCTTCCACTGCTCTCTTTGTTCCCAACGGATCAGAGAACCTTGAGATTTGGTAATCGGGAGGCTATCGGTTCAGCTATCAAAACGAGGCCGGCGGATTGAGCAGGGATGGTGACACCTGGTTGGTTGATGGAGGACAGATGTCAGCATGCATGACATAAAGGAAACCTCTCTCAATCACATCATTTTTACAACAGTCCAATGGAAATCAAATGAATTTTAAAAGGTGGATAATGAATAAAGCCAATTACAGAGTCAATCCCCGTAAATATGAACAGAAGCGAAGCAATTTCAAAGGATGCTGAGCTAGTTCTGTAACAATGACGTGACATAAATAGACTAATCTTTATTGAAATGACCTTTGACTGCAGCTTGAACCCAAGACAGGGCTGAAAGGCAAACAGACCTTATCAGATGTGCCAAGTTAGGCCTTCTGTTGTGGGTAAAAGAGAAATCTTACAATTCTCTATTCAGTAAATGCCCATCCCTACCAATTTCGTTTTAAAATTAGCCTGCTTTGTTTTTATATGACAGATATCTTTTATTTCATATTGGAAAAAAAATACAGATTAATTCAGTTTTTGGAGGTGAGAATAAAATGACTTTCCTGTGGGTCACAAATAATAGTAACCACAACCCTATAATTGTCCTGACATCCAAGATTATTGCTTTCCTTTCAACACTAACTCAAACAAACCCTCCGCAGATGACAATCTAACTTCCCTTCTGAGCAATGCCACTATATTCTTAACCTCAGATTGTGGTAGCGAAGAGAATCACGTTGGGGAAACCCAAACAAGGTGCTCAGGAAACATTTGACATGTTATGACTGTTAGTATTAGCACTGTGTGGAACAATCAGATATGAGTTGATAAAGCTGACATAATAAAAATAACATCAGCGATACCAGCATGCGGACAAACTAAAAAGAGCACCTTAACACTGAATGGACCTGTCTAGTGGAGATGGAGCATTTTTATGTACGGAAACGAGAAAAAAAGGAACCATAGTTTTAAGAGACCCAAACTCTTAGCTATGTTTCCATCAACCCTGTTTTTATGTGCGTTTTGAAGTATCGGATCAGAAACAAGTGATGGAAATGGCAAGTTTTGAAAAAAAAAAAAAAAAAAAAAAAATCTGAATTCGCAAAAAAGTTTTTACGCTCGCTTGCTTTTGACTTGTGCGAAAATGGAAATGCATTTGCCAAGTAAATTCTGACCTACACTGTAAAAAATTGCAAAAATTAAAATTTAACAAATAAGAATTGAGCTCCTTAAAAGTGAACCATTTAAAATGAGTAACTGCAAAGAGCACACAAATAAATTAAGTACATTTTAAACAAAAATATTGGATTCATTGAACAAAACAAAACTATCTTAATGAATACTACATAATGAAATTATTTTGAAATAACACAAAACTAAGTTAATATTATTAATAATATTAAGTGGATTATTTAAATTAATGTATTTCAGTTAATTAAATCGGATTTTAAGTATAAATAACAGACAGAAGTCAAAGATTAAGAACTCTTTATTTATCAGAAAATTGAGCAATACAAATGCAGACAAGGCACTGATTTTCCAGGTACAGATGACCGGTGTTGTAGTCTGTAATGTGAAAGATCACCACTTGTTGCAATCTGCAGATTTTACACCGCCATCTCATTACATTGCACCTATTAAAAAAAACACATGAGAGAAAAAAAAACACACATGAGTACATTTAGATGTTTTAACGGTTAACTGCATAGTTTTTTGCACTTCAAGTCATTTTTGTGACTCTAATACCTATTTATACTGTGTAACCAAATGAATCTATGTTCATAGTTTGTTAAGAGTTAAACAAAATGTTGAAATGATCATTATAAGGGCTGGAAAGGGTGCATGTGAGCACTGGAAACAACATACACTGTTGAATGGCAGCGATGGGCTAATAGTTTTAGCTTATCTGCTTTAGCCATTAATAGGTCTAAAATACAATTTCCTACTTTGTTGGTGGTAATAACACACAACCTGGACAATTAACAACAGTTTTAAGAAATAAATTAAACAATCTTCCTTACCTTTGTCAAAGAATTAGCTAAAAATAGCGTTGTCAGATCGTCATCAGCCTCCACATTGTCGGGGGAATCCAGTAAAGCCAGGCCTCGTGAACATAAACCATTCAATAGCAGTGATCAATAGGTTTACAGCTGCCTTATTTAGCCGCCTTTGTTAATATTAACACAAAACTAAGCAAAGACCCCATTAAAATGTCTGCTGCGGGAAACTCCAGGTCATTTCTTAAAAACGCACACTGCAATTGGAAATGCCGATTGAAAACAACACATTTCCATCATGTTGGATTCATTCAATATTCTCTCTGTTTTAAATTACTCAATAAGAATAGATCAATTCTTAATGACAAAATTGAGTAGATTTTGTTACAGACCATTTTAATTAATTTTAACACAAAAAAACTGTCCAAAAAACAAGAAATTATTTTTTTTTAAATAAAGTTTACATGTTAAATTCCATTAAATCTACAAACCCACAGAACTACTTTTTACAGTGTAGTCAACATTAAACCCACGTGACTAATCGGCTGTTTCCGCTGATGGTGTTTTATTTACTGTTGGCTACTAGGTTACCAATACCACCGTCATCCGCTCTAACAACCTGATGGAAACGCACTTAAAGGGTTAGTTCACCCAAAAATGAAAATAATGTCATTTATTTTTCACCCTCATATCGTTCCACACCCGTAAGACCTTCGTTCATCTTCAGAACACAAATTAAGATATTTTTGATGAAATCCGATGGCTCCGTGAGGTCTCTCTCAAGATCCATTAATGTACTAAAAACATATTTAAATCAGTTCATGTGAGTTCAGTGGTTCAATAATAATATTATAAAGCGAAGAGAATATTTTTGGTGCGCCAAAAAAACAAAATAATGACTTATATTGATGGCCTTAAATGGCATTATGAATCTTTTGTGTCGAATCAGCGGTTCGGAGCGCCAAAGTCACGTGATTTCAGCAGTTTGGCGGTTTGACACGCGATCTGAATCATGATTCGACACAAAAGATTCATAACGCTCCGAAGCTTCCTGAAGCAGTGTTTTGAAATCGGCCATCACTTTTGAAATTAGCACACCAAAAATATTCTCGTCGCTTTATAATATTAATATTGAACCACTGTACTCACATGAACTGATTTAAATATGTTTTTAGTACATTAATGGATCTTGAGAGAGGAAATGTCATTGCTGGCTATGCAGGCCTCACTGAGCCATCGGATTTCAACAAAAATATCTTAATTTGTGTTCCGAAGATGAATGAAGGTCTTACGAGTGTGGAACGGCATGAGGGTGAGTAATAAATGACATTATTTTCATTTTTGGATGAACTAACCCTTTAATTCGCATTTGTTTTTTTGCAAACTTTGAAAAGATTCACTTCACGTTTGGATGGAAACCAAAGTCCCTTTAAGACAAGTCATTTCATTCAGCAGTCATAACGCTGAATCCGCCATTTTGTCCAACAAAGCAGTCAGGAGTTAGAAGATTAACCTCGATGGACTTGAACTTGAAAAATGGTGTGTACTGACGTATTTCCGCGTTTGAAACAACATTCCTTCTGATGTTCATTCACGTTTATTTGATGCTATAAATGAACTAGTAGGAAGAGATGATCGGTTCACAAGTCACAAGTTCACATTAAAGAGCCACAAAACATTTTTTATTGTTCAATCATATATCTTTCTATGGCAGAAATAGTAAGTATGCGGTTCTGAATTCAGCATCGCTGTGTCCGAAATCGAATATTACTCTACTATATAATTAATAGCATCAAATAAACATGAATGAACATGAGAAGGAATGTTGTTTCAAACGCGGAAAGATGTCAGGACTCCATTTTTCAAGTTCAAGTCCACTGAGGTTAATCTTCTAACTCCTGACTGCTTTGTCAGACAAAATGGCAGATTCGGCGTTATGATTGGTTAGATCGCCTGTCAATCAAACTCCCGGTGAAGGGTCAATTGCGCGTCTCAGAACACTGATGCTGAATTCGGAACCGCATACTAGCGTACTACTCTTACTACTTTTACCATGGGCTGCGTCCGAAATTGCGTACTGTTGAGTAGGTGCTACATTTGAATTTAAATTTACTTCACGACCGTTGAAAAAGTACGTTCTTCATAGTACGAATGCGTGTAGTATGAATGAATTCGGACGTACTACATCTGCTATGTTTTTACTGTCACATGACCTTCAACTCCATTCACAAATCCTCTCCCGTGGCCTCATGGGATAATAAAGTGTCCATCGTACGCACACTTCAGAATCTCGCCAGAAGTAGTGAGTCATCTGGGTACTTTTCGCCTACTGTTTTTCGAATACTATGAATTCGGACATACTACTCTGTTCGCATACTGTTTTTTGCATACTATATAGTAGAGTAGTATTCAATTTCAGACGCAGCGTATATCTTTCTATGGCAGAAATAGTAAGTATGCAGTTCTGAATTCAGCATCGCTGCGTCCGAAATCGAATACTACTCTACTATATAATTAATAGCATCAAATAAACATGAATGAACATCAGAAGGAATGTTGTTTCAAATGCGGAAAGACGTCAGTACTCCGTTTTTCAAGTTCAAGTCCACCGAGGTTAATCTTCTAACTCCCTGACTGCTTTGACAGACAAAATGGCGGATTCGGCGTTAAGATTGGTTAGATCACCTGTCAATCAAACTCCCAGCAAAGGGTCAATTGATGATTGGCTCATTTCTTTGGAAGGCGGGACTTCCCATTCATAAGTAATAGGAGTGAACTATCTTTGATGGAAACCCAAAGACTCCGCTGACACCCACTTTTATGATGGATAATATCACAGTTACTTACAAAAACAATAAATATATGGATGCTGTAATACTGATTTGCATCTAATTTATTATGTAAGAAACTACTGCAGCAATGCAGGAAATTGTGTCTATACGTGTATACATTCAAAGGTTTAGGGTCAGTAGGATGTATTTGCTAACCAAGGCTGCATTTATTTGATGGAAAATATTATTACAGTATTATTACAATTGAAAAAAAAAAAAAGAATTTTAAAGGGATAGTTCACCCAAAAATGAAACGTCTGTCATCATTTACTTGTCCTCAAGTTGATCTAAACCTGTATACATTTCTTTCTTCTGCTGAAAGCAAGAAGATATTTTGAAGAATATGGATAAGACTTCCCATTGACTTCCATAGTATGGAAAAAAAATACTAAGCTCTGAATGATCTTCATAAGTCTTGTCTGAAGTACAAGGGCAGTATGGTTTTTGTGTTCTGGCTCAGGTAGCTGTCAGTTTTGAAATATTAATGGCATATAAACAGGATCTACAGCAGGAATGTCACGTGTAATGGAATTGTGATCAACACTATAGCAATTTATACAATAATCCTACCTGATTCGTGTCCATTGACAGCGTGCTGTTTGTATCCCTTGATCATATGTTCACTACGCAGCTGCAGTCAACCTTGAACTCCATTGCGTCATTGTCGCTAAGCAAGTCTCTTTCTGATTGGCTAAGGACACAACAATTCAGTCGCTGATTGGCTGTAGGGCCATCGGTGTTACTGTCAACAGAAGAACATGGCGGCTCCCGTTAGATGCATGGCTGGATCCACCAGCATAGGCAACACAACTAGTTTTCAGAAAAAAACCCGCAGCAAACTAGTTTCTATCCCTGGAACCAGACCGTCTGTACAGAACGGACAACTCTTACTGTCATCTGGCGTCAGCTCGCTTGACTACGTGATTGGTTAGTATAATTCACTCGGTTGAAGCTCACTCTCAAGGGATGTTTACTATATTCATATTTCACATGCCTCTCTATCGTCTTCATATTTATTATTATTATTTATTTTTTTAGCATTTATAGACTTTTGTTTGCACCACTGTCACACTTGTAATGTTTGCAGTACACTGAGAAATGCCGTAATCCCATCAATCAAAATATCAGGGTAGTTTTCACTTCATGAAAGGTATAAACTTTGCATTATATGAAATGTTTTTGTATTGTAAGTTGTAAGATATTGATCCGATAACGAAAACCTTATCTTGGCATGTATAAAAAATGACAGAAAATGACCAGAGAAAAAAAAGTTATGTGTTTTGTAATGCAATGTAATGTAATATGATTATGTATGGATGTAAGTGTGTCTGTGTGTGTGTGTGTGTGTGTAATAAAGCTAAATACTAGTTGGTATAATATATAAAAAAACCTTTCTTTCAATGTAGGTGTACTTGAGCCATTCTGATTAAAGGGTTAGTTCACCCAAAAATGAAATAATGTCATTTATTACTCACCCTCATGCCGTTCCACACCCGTAAGACCTTCGTTCATCTTTGGAACACAAATTAAGATATTTTTGATAAAATCCGATGGCTCCGTGAGGCCTGCATAGCCAGCAATGACATTTCCTCTCTCAAGATCCATTAATGTACTAAAAACATATTTAAATCAGTTCATGTGAGTACATTGGTTCAATTTTAGTATTATAAAGCGACAAGAATATTTTTGGTGTGCCAAAAAAACAAAATAACAACTTATTTAGTGATGGCCGATTTCAAAACAATGCTTCAGGAAGCTTCGGAGCGTTATGAATCAGCGTGTCGAATCATGATTCGGATCGCGTGTCAAACCGCCAAACTGCTGAAATCACGTGACTTTGGCGCTCCGAACCGCTGATTTGACACAAAAGATTCATAACGCTCCGAAGCTTCCTGAAGCAGTGTTTTGAAATCAGCCATCACTAAATAAGTCGTTATTTTGTTTTTTTGGCACACCGAAAATATTCTCGCCGCTTTATAATATTAATATTGAACCACTGAACTCACATGAACTGATTTAAATATGTTTTTAGTACATTAATGGATCTTGAGAGAGGAAATGTCATTGCTGGCTATGGAGAGCTCACTGAGCCATCGGATTTGGCATGAGGGTGATTAATGACATTATTTTCATTTTTGGGTGAACTAACCCTTTAAGTTATGGGGATAAAAACAATATTATTTTATGTCATTCAGAAATATACACATTTTTTTCCATAGGTGGTGGTCTGGCAGTTGGAACTCTGATACTTGTAGGTAAGCAATGAAGCAAAGTTTTTGTCATGTCATGTCATGTTTTATTTAAAGAAATTAAATAATTAAAGTCCCCCTGAAATCAAAATGTAAGTTTTTTAGCTTTTAGTATGAATATGTTAGCCTTAATGTTAAGAATAAGCTGGTGTGTTCCAAAACAATGACAAAATTCACATTTAGGAGATATAAGCATTCAAAACTTAGTCTCACTTCTGCTAAAATGGATCGCAGATTTTCATGACATCACATCACACTTCAGTTTCTCATCAAATCTTCTGTCCAATCAAATGCTCTCTAGAATCAGAAGTCCTGTCCCCTCCTACACTATCAACAGACGCTGAAGCTGCGGCTGAAATCGCTCATCTGTTCACACATTTACTAGTTTCTACATGGTGAATGGCACATAGTGCACTATATAGAGAATAGGGAACAACTCAGACAGTGTAAATATGATTTCCATTGACGCGAATGAAGTCCCTTTTCGCGTTGGTGTCATGCGAACCACCGCCACGCAGTCCGCTCTGGTCCAGAGACACGAGAGCACAGAGCAGATCATATGCGTGAGTCGACTCAGACCAATTTGAATTCTGCACAGATTGCTGTATATAAGCGATATAAAGGACATTATGAGGAGAAACGGTTAGAGATTGGAAGGAAACTGAGGTTTTACTGAGTTTAACGGCTCTGGCGAGCTGTAACATAAACGAAACGCTATTGGCTATTTAAAAAAAGGGGCGGGGCTGTTCGATATATCACCCTGTCTTCCTGTTTCAGTTGAAATTACGTCAACACATTGAATAATGCTGCACGTTCCAAGACACTTCAGTGGGCCTTTAAAGGATTAAAAGGGCTTTAAGGGAATAAAGAAGAAATAAGAATGGTAAAAAAGTTATAGTTCTAATTATAGCCTAATAGTTTAGTCCATTTAGACTCTTTGCAAATAATATTTAATATTTAAAAATGTGCACACATTCACTCATTTGTATGTCTGTCAAAAATGTATGTCTGTCAAAAACAACTCTTATCTCATCACATTTAGTTATGAATGACATCATTTAAATGATAGCATATTTTCAGTTCAAAATGGAGAAATTCCATAAAAAAATTGATTACTTTGCATCACTGTTACTGTGGGTCATTAAACATATCCATCACAAAACAGTTGTCAAATATTAAATGTTTAGCTACTTTTTTTCTTATCACACACACTTTTTCACTGTAAAAACTAAAAGCATCGTGTTGGAATTCCTGCTCATCTTTATTGAATAGTAAGTTTTTTTTTCTCCCCTATTGTGACGTATATCCCGCCTTCTTGAACAAGAAAAAATGTAGGTCAGGACTTGATTTTGTCCATTGGGAATTGATTGATTGGTTGTGGTTTGCTATTGGTGGATCTCATGTGAGTGACAGGTTGCTCCGCCCTCATCATCAGAGAAGAGAAGAGATGTCGCTGCAAGAGGGAAGGGAAGTTATTTTGATTGATTATGAGGGCACATGAATTTTTAAAAATAAGAATTGTAATTCATCATGACTTTAACAGTTTAAAGTAGTTTGACAGATTCAAATTTGATGGTCTTTCTGTTGCTCCTTATCAGTATTGTGTGTTTATTTATTTTGATGTAAGGTTAAGAAAGTTGCCACTATTATATGACCATAATATAGATTAATGAATTCTTTTGATGTAGCTTATTATTCTCAAAGCATATATTCATGAGGATCTTATATCTTTACCTCCTAATTTGTATTCGTTGCATTCTTTTGTCCTGTTTTCACTTCATTGGAAGTGGATTGGTCATGGTCCTTTATGATCTATCGAGTCCTGTCTAGGTCACTTAGGTCCCTGACATGTGACCCACATGAAAGATACGTGTGTATGTGTGTGTGTGTGTGTGTGTGTGTGAGAGAGATGATGTATAAGAGAAGGAAATGATCTGCTTAAATAGTATGGTGTAGCTTTATCTATTATACTACAAATTATGTTAAAGAAGTTTTTTAAATTTTCTTTTTTTCAGATGTTATTAACCTAAAGGTGAAGTGTGTAGTTGTAAAAAATAATTTAATCTGAACATGCCTCTGACCTGCCATTGGTTGGTTAAATAGATAGTTCCGCCCCGAATTTACATGATTGATTTACCCAGTGTTGCTGTGTTGGGATGCAGAAATAAGAAAAAAATATGTGTATGTGTATGAATGCCTTTAGTTATTATTGTCAAAAAATACATATTAAACTATTTTAATATTGAAATATACTAGACTTGCAAAGGGGTGAAAATGTTCCTGAAACTTTCCAGAAACTTTCCATAGGAAGTTAAACTAGGGAATTTTGGAAAAATTCCAAGTTGGAAACTTTATGGGAATTAATTGGAAATTTGGGATCATTTATACAAACTGTATTATATACAAACATAAACATAAATATAAACATTTGGTTTGGTCATAAGAAGACATGCTTGCAAACATATTTAAAAAATGTTTTTTTTTTTTTTGTTTTTTTTTTACATCGATTCTTTCACTGAACAACAAAAAAGCATGAATGTTAAATAAAATTAACATATTCCCTATGAATTTGCATTAAATATGGTTCTTTTAACTAAGTTGTTGCTGCTTTTTCGCATCTGCATTTAAGTTCTCTGTTATATACGAAAGAGGATTAGGGCCAAGCAATAATAAAAAAATAAAACCATCTCGAGATTAAAGTTGTTAAATTTCGAGAAAAAACTCGTTAAATTTCGAGAAAAAAGTCGAGATAAAATGTTGAGAATAAACTCGTTAAATTACGAGAAAAAAGTCGCTAAATTTTGAGAAAAACGTCGAGATAAAATGTTGAGAATAAAGTCATTAAATTACAAGAAAAAAGGCATTAAATTACGAGAACAAATTCGTTAAATTATGATTAAAAAAGTCGTTAAATTTTGAGAAAAAAGTCGAGATAAAATGTTGAGAATAAACTCATTAAATTATGAGAAAAAAGTCGTTAAATTTCGAGAAAAAAGTAGAGATAAAATGTTGAGAATAAAGTCATTAAATTACGAGAAAAAAAGTCATTAAATTACGAGAACAAATTCGTTAAATTATGAGAAAAATGTAGTTAAATTTTGAGAAAAAAGTCGAGATAAAATTATGAGAATAAACTCATTAAATTATGAGAAAAAAAATGTTAAATTACGAGAACAAATTCGTTAAATTATGAGAAAAATGTAGTTAAATTTTGAGAAAAAGTCGAGATAAAATTATGAGAATAAACTCATTAAATTATGAGAAAAAAAATGTTAAATTACGAGAACAAATTCGTTAAATTATGAGAAAAATGTAGTTAAATTTTGAGAAAAAAGTCGAGATAAAATTATGAGAATAAACTCATTAAATTATGAGAAAAAAAATGTTAAATTACGAGAACAAATTCGTTAAGTTATGAGAAAAATGTAGTTAAATTTTGAGAAAAAAGTCGAGATAAAATTATGAGAATAAACTCATTAAATTATGAGAAAAAAATGTTAAATTACGAGAACAAATTCGTTAAATTATGAGAAAAATGTAGTTAAATTTTGAGAAAAAAGTCGAGATAAAATTATGAGAATAAACTCATTAAATGATGAGAAAAAAAATGTTAAATTACGAGAACAAATTCGTTAAATTATGAGAAAAATGTAGTTAAATTTTGAGAAAAAAGTCGAGATAAAATTGAGAATAAACTCATTAAATTATGAGAAAAAAAATGTTAAATTACGAGAACAAATTCGTTAAATTACGACTTTTTTCTCGTAATTTAATGACTTTATTCTTATAATTGAATGAGTTTATTCTCATAATTTTATCTTTACTTTTTTCTTGAAATTTAACGAGTTTTTTCTTGAAATTTAACAACTTTAATCTCGAGATGGTTTTATTTTTTTATTATTGCTTGGCCCTAATCCTCTTCCGTAGTTATAGGCTAACATGCATTTTTGCAAATTTTTCTATAAATGTTTCTTGAGCATCAAATCAGCATATTATTATGATTTCTGAAGGATCATGTGACACTGAAGACTGGAGTAATGATGCTGAAAGATCACAGGAATAAATTACATTTTACAATATATTTAAATAAAAAAGTTTAGTTTATTTTGTAATTGTAATACAATTTTTATTTAATATATTGCTGGATTTACTGCATTTTGATCAAATAAATGCAGTCTTGCTGAGCATACAAACATTAAATCTTACAGACCCTGAACATTTGAATGGAAGTTTAAATTTCCAGTTCCAGTTCATTCCCATTAATTCCCATATATTCCCATTAATTCTAATGGAAAGTTTCCAACTTTGAAAATTCCCGGAATTTTGCAACCCTAAAATATACAGACTAAAATATACAGACCTTTAAGATTAGGGTAAAATTTGTATATGTAGAGTTATTGTTATTATTTGATGCACCATTAATTAAAGTAAAGAAATAGATGTTAGATGTGTCCCCAGAGGTTGCGCATTCAAATTAGATTTGTACTACCGGTTCCACTGTGAATCAGTGGGACTCAGACGGCAAACATATGGAAGCAGGAGGGCAGAAGTGTTGACCCAAATTTCCCCTGCAGCTTTGAGCGACTGACTCACACTCGCTGCACTCACAGACTTCTACTGGCCTACACACGACTTGCATTATTCTTTCACCAAAAGAGACCGCCACTCTCTGCATCAGAAAAGATAGGAAGTCTCTAGATGCCCCACCTCTTGGGTGACTGATATGTGCCAGAGTCTCTACAGTGGAGATATGCACCCCCAACACATCTCATCCTGCCCCCGAAACACCCCCGCTAGGCTAATAGCACCCGCAGGTTTCATTTGTAAGGCGCCATAGAAACGCCACCACAATAGGCCCCATCTCGAGTGGGCCCATCTGGGTGTCTTTGTCGGGGCCGCTGAAAGCCACAAAGGCCTGCTGACCTAGAAACACATCAATAAGGGAGAGGGGAGTTCTTCCGATGACAAATTGAAGAGCTGAGGAATTTTTTTTTCTTCCGTTGGTGATGGAATATGAGAGGCATCCCGGTTTATAGGCAGAGTCAGGAAGAGGACAGGAAACCCCTCGTTCTCTCCTGCTGTTGGAGGAATCCTTCAGAGGCTTTAGACCTGTGTGGGTTTGAGGCTGTTTGTCAGCGAGAATGCAAGGTTGAAACTGCCAGTGTTTGAGAGGAAGAAGCCGACTGTCAGTGTTTGTGAGTGGACCATTGATGAGCGCTGTTACAGGAAGTCATTGCGAAGTGATGTAAAATGTCTATTTAAAAAATAAGTGTTGTAAATTATATATAAGCCAATAAATTGTTGACCAGTCAGCTATGCTCAACCATTTTGCCACTAGATTTTTTTGTTATAAACAGTTATATTTTTCTTTTTCTTTTTTAAATTTAGTTGTAATTTTGTAAGTTTTTAAAAACATCAAAATCAAAAGTCTTTATCAGTAAACATTTTTAAAAGAAATTATTACTTTTATTCAGCAAGGATACATTAAAGGGATAGTTCACCCAAAAATGAAAATGTCATTTATTATTTACCCTCATGTCGTTCCACACCCGTAAGACCTTCGTTCATCTTCAGAACACAAATTAAGATATTTTAGTTGAAATCCGATGGCTCAGTGAGGCCTGCATAGCCAGAAATGACATTTCCTCTCTCAAGATCCATTAATGTACTAAAAACATATTTAAATCAGTTCATGTCAGTACAGTGGTTCAATATTAATATTATAAAGCGACGAGAATATTTTTGGCGCGCCAAAAAAACAAAATAACGACTTATATAGTGATGGCCGATTTCAAAACACTGCTTCAGGAAGCATCGGAGCACAAATGAATCAGTGTATCGAATCTGCTGTTCGGAGTCACGTGATTTCAGCCGTTGGCAGTTTGACACGCGATCTGAATCATGATTCGACACACTGATTCATTATGCTCCGAATCTTCCTGAAGCAGTGTTTTGAAATCACCCATCACTAAATAAGTCGTTATTTTGTTTTTTGGTGCTCCAAAAATATTCTCGTCGCTTTATAATATTAATATTGAACCACTGAACTCACATGAACCGATTTAAATATGTTTTAAGTACCTTTTATGGATCTTGAGAGAGGAAATGTCATTGCTCCCTATGGAGGCCTCACGGAGCCATCGGATTTCAACTAAAATATCTTAATTTGTGTTCTGAAGATTAATGAAGGTCTTACGGGTGTGGAACGGCATGAGGGTGAGTAATAAATGACAGAATTTTCATTTTTGGGTGAACTAACCCTTTAAGTTATGGGACAGTAAAGACTTACATTTTTTTTTTTTGTAACAATTTCGAATAAAGGCTGTTCTTTTTTTAACTTTTTATTTATTTAGAATCCTAAAAAAAGTTTCACTGTTTCCACAAAAAAATATTAAGCTGTTTTCAACATTGATAATAATCAGAAATGTTTCTTGAGCATCAAATCATCATATTAGAATGTTAATTTTAGTTTTAATATTATTTTTTTATTTATTTATTTTTTTTAGATTTTTTTTTCTATTATTTATATATACACATACAGTATCAAAAAGTTTGACCGATTTTTAATGTTTTTGAAAGAAGTCTCTTATGCTCTTCAAGGCTTCATTTATTTGATCAAAAATACAGAAAAAAACAGTAATATTGTGAAATATTATAACAATTTAAAATAACGGTTTTCTATTTTAATATACTTTAAAATGTAATTTATTCCAGTGATCAAAGCTGAATTTTCAGCATCATTACTTCAGTCTTCAGTGTCACATGATCCTTCAGAAATCATTCTAATATGATGATTTATTATCAATGTTGGAAACAGTTGTGCTGCTTAATATTTTTTTTTCAAGATTCTCTGATGAATAAAAAGATAAAAAGAACAGCATTTATTCCAAATAGAAATCTTTTCTAACAATATAAATCTTTATCACTTTTACACGTCCTGGCTAAATAAAAGTATTAATTTTTCTAAATAAATAAATAAATAAATAACATTACTTACCCCAAACCTTTTGAAAGGTAGTATATATTGTTACAAAATATTTCTATTTTAAATAAATGCTGTTTATAAAAAATAAATAAATAAAAAAAAGTATTCATCAAAAAATCCTGAAAAAAAAAAAAAAAAAGTATATGAAGCAGCACAACTATTTCCAACATTGATAATAAATCAGCATATTAGAATGGAATTTCTGGAGGATCATGTGACACTGAAGACTGGAGTAATGATGCTGAAAATTCAGTTTTGCATCATAGAAATAAATTGTTTTTTTATAGAATTTTATAAAGTATATTAAAATAAAAAACCATTATATTAAATTTTAATAATATTTCACAATATTAGTTTTTTCTGTATTTTTGATCAAATAAATGCAGCCTTAATGAACAGAAGAGACTTCTTTCAAAAACATTCAAAATGGTAATATGCCCAGACTTTTGACCAGTACTGTATATGTATATAATTTTTTATTTTATATTATTTTGTCCATTTTGTAATATAATACTGTATTGTACAGTATATCGCTTTGCTGTGATTTTTTTTTTTTTTTTTTTTTTTTTTTTTTACAAAAAACACTGATTAATTTGTAACCGTCCAAATAAACCAGCTTGCTGAAATGAATCAGACTTCACAATAATTCAGTTGAGACAGAATAGCTATTTTAGATAAGAGAGTTTGATTATTTGCCTGCCAGTCAACTGCCACTGGAAGCTATTTTAGACCTTCTTTGTGCTTTCAGGGTACTATAATAATGTAAATATAAAGACAGTAATAGTAATGTCATTTTTGGCCACTAAGATTTTCTTCTCACTAAGAAAATATAACTCATCTGCAGTTATGAAAACGTTTATCTCAGTATCTAAGTATCTAATTTAGCAAATGTTTGTCTGTATAACTCTATCTGATGGAGGCTTCATTGGACAAAGTATAGTGTTGAAGAGCTGGTAGATGGATCAAGACAGGTGTTCCCTTCTCTCTTCCTCAGTGCTGTTTTGTAACAGAAATATATCAGTATTCATGTATGGTGGAGCTGCTGATGGACTGACCATTAAATCCATTACGAATACTGGCTTCTGATCCTGTTGTCAGACACCCCATGATAAAGCGGCTAGTGCGTTTGGCATCACTAGCAACCAGAATAAACAGTTGTTCTATTATTTCAACTAAGGTTAGTGTTGTTTTTGTTCTCCGTGTTGGGGTATTTACAGTATCAGATCCGATAGTGTCCGTTCTTTTGTCATGAGGCGCGTCAAGAGGCTCACCGCTCTGTGTTTCGGTACAGTTTGGGTTGATGTGTGTGGCATTGATGGTGATTTCTGTTCACAGAGGAGGACCGCTATGACAGCTACTCCCGCATGCTGCTCAAGTACTTCCTGGCGGAGGGTGTTGTGTGCGGACATGAACTCTTCCTGGCATCCGCCCGAGATCACCCTGATGAGATCATGCAGGTAAGAATCAAATCATGTGTTCACACTCAGCCCGTTTGACACTTTAGTCAAGTTTTTTGGTTCTGTGAACTCTTAAGTACATCAAAATACATTATTTACAACCGTATTCTTCTTATATAACCAGTACCTGGCCCTCAAAACAATAAACCTTGAGAAATCTGTGAAAGATATTATTCTCAGCATTGGTCGGGAATAGTTTGGCTGGGAATAGTTTGATTTATTTATTTATTCTGACTTAATTTGGTCAAACATTTTTATTTTATTTTAACATTATTCACATCTTTCCTTACTTAATTCTTTTATCAGATATTTTTATTTTATTTTGATGTATCTTTTTTGCTTCATTGTTTGATTATATATTTTTTTATTTATTTTATTCTGGCATCTTTTGCATCTTTTATTGCTACATTTGTTGATCATTCAGTTGCTCAAACATTTTTTTTTTATTTAATTTCATTCACATCTTTTCTTCATTGTTTGATCTGACATTTTATATTATATTTTGACATTACATCACATTTTTTCTTGCTTTAATATTTGATCACATTTAATTTAAGTTAATTTAATTTTATTATTTTATTTTGACATAATTTACCTCTTTTGATTCATTGATCAGACATTTTTATTTTATTTTATTTTTAATAATTTTTTTATATAATTCACATCTTGCTTCAATATTTGATCACACATTTAATTTAATTTTATTTTATTTTATTATTATTTTGACATTCAGAACTTTTTGTGATTCATTGATCAGACATTTTTATTTTATTTTATTTTTAATTTTTTTATATAATTTACATCTTTTCTTGCTTCACTATTTGATCACACATTTAATTTAATTTAAGTTAATTTAATTTAATTTAATTATATTATTTTGACATTCACATCTTTTCTTGATTCATTGATCAGACATTTTTATTATTTTATTTTATTAATTTTTGTATATAATTCACATCTTTTCTTGCTTCAGTATTTGATCACACATTTAATTTTATTTTATTTATTATTTTGGCATCATTCACATCTTTTCTTGATTCATTGATCAGACATTTTTATTTTATTTTATTTTATTTTTAATTATTTTTTTTTATAATTCACATCTTTTTCTTGCTTCACACATTTAATTTAATTTAATTTTATTATTATTTTGACATCATTCGCATCTTTTCTTGATTCACTGATCAGACATTTTTATAATTTTCTTTTATTTTTAATTAATTTTTTTATATAATTCACATTTTTTCTTGCTTCATTATTTGATCACACATTTTATTATTTTTTATTTGATCTTATTTTGACATTATTTGCATCTTTTCTTGCTTCTTTATTTGATCAGACCTTTATTTTATTTTAATTTTATCTGTTACCACATAGTCTTACTAATATGTGCATGTCATTGTAGAATACAACTGTTTAAAATTTAAATGGTTGTCTAATGCATACTGTTTGGTGTACTGCATTTAAACAAAGCATGCTAGGCTGTTCTCAATGTCTAGTTCACTGTGTGCTTTAGGCAGTTCACTAAGATTCAATTCCAAACACAGACAGTCTTTTTCTCTCTTCTGATACATGAATGTTTTTGTGTGGGAGCTCAGGGAGTTACCTGTGTTAACAGCGCTAACGAGTCTCACCTTAATGACGGTGGACAGGAGTTCCTCTCTCGCTGGCCCCTGATTGGCCCCCAGTCAACACAAGCTTAATGAGGGCCTGTTGTTGCCCTTCAGACTGTCCCTGCACTGAGCTGTTATTTGTGAAACAGTCTCTGTTTTTTGTTATTGCATGGTCTGTATGAATTTTCCCCTAAGGGAGATATTTCCCCCACCTTCATTTTGGCATTTTTTGGCATTAACGACAGTGTCAACCCTGTTGTTTAAACAACAGCTTCTGAACTGCTTGCACTATTTTGATGTGTTTGTTCATACTTTTGGCCTTGTTAAAACGGGTCACTTGACATTTATTTCCCTTTTCACAAGCGAGCTCTGGCCAAGACTGTGGCTTAAACTAGCTTTAGTCTGTCTAGATACTATGTAAAGATCTAGAAAGAACTATACCCACCCAAACGTTAAGAGTTAAAATATAGACTAAATATTTGATTTGTCAAATATAAAAATATGTAGCCATTTGTTTAATGTGAAACTGTTCAAGTTTTAATTGCCTCTCTAAAGTTTTTAGTAAGATGTCTTGCCATATTCAGATTGCATTTGTCACTCTAGTGGATGCAAAAAATGATTCATTGACATTATTCCATAATTTTTATTTTTTGCTTTCATTTTTATTTTCTTCTATGTCTAAAATACATGCATATTTCAAAGAGAGAAAAATGTAGGACAGGACTTGATTTTGTCCTTTGGGAATTAAATATAAATAATTTATAATAAATGTTGCAATATTCCATAAAAAATAAGAATTGTCCATTTTGATTTTGTGGTGACTTTAATGTTTTTTTTATATACATATTTTCTGAAATAGGAACTCCCTTCTCCAATTGTGGATGACGTTGCCAGCCTGAAAATCGGTGAGGGTCAACCTCAACCAAGTGACCCAGAGAATCCAGACACAATGAAAATTGCCTGGCGCTACCAGAACCAACCTAGAGTTCAGGTAAAAGACCTTTTATTCAGTAAAACATTGAGAAATCACCCTCACACATTCAAATAATGTATTAGATGACATTTGCTAAAAGTATGTTTTAAACTGATAGCCCTGTTTATAAAGCAGGGGTTCTCAACTGGTTTTGCTTCAAGGTTTAGTTCACCCAAAAATGAAAATTCTGTCATTAATTACTCACCCTCATGTCGTTCCACACCCGTAAGACCTTCATTCATCTTCAGAACACAAATTAAGATATTTTTGATGAAATACGTGAGAACGCAGACTCATTGGCCGATTATTGATACTGCCGCAGGATCTGGCCAATAATGAGTCGGCATTCTGACGTAGAACCAGGAAGTGCTGTACTGTGTTTACTACATCAGCATAGGAGAATGACAGGGTAGAGAAGAAATTGTTGAATAAAGTCATTATTTTTGTTTTGTTTTTGTGCACAAAAAGTATTCTCTTCGCTTCATAACACTAAAGTTGAACCACTGTAGTCACGTCAACTGTTTTAACAATGTCTTTAGTAACTTTCTGGACCTTGAATTTGGTAATTGCATTGCTTTCTCTGGGGGATAAAAAAAAAAACCTCACGGATTTTATCAAAAATATCTTAATTTGTGTTCTGGAGATGAACAAAGGTCTTACGGGTGTGGTATGACATGAGGGTGAGTAATTAACAGAAATTTCATTTTTTGGTGAATTAACTCTTTCAGAAACCCAGGTTTACATTAGACAATGAGTGACCTGCAATGTAGCAAAATTATTTATGGTGTACTATATATAATTTTCACATTGTCACTGTACAAACTCATTGTGGTTTGCACAATGTTAATCTTCATTGCTAGTGAATTTGGATTTTAAGAAGTCTCGTTTATTTTGCTTTGCATAGTTTTGTTAATGTTTTTTGAGAATGAGTGCATGTCACACAACCTGTCCATGTGAGCATCGTTCTTATTTGTCTAACTTTTATGTCAAAATGCCATATAGTTTGATTGGACGTTTTGAGCTTGTCCACTTTCGACCACTTCCAGAGGTAGTTGAAAACACATTTGACTGGATTGCTTTCATAGTGTAAACGCTCATGTGGTTGAATGTGTTCAAACAGTCACTAAAGACATCTACTCTCCGCCTACTGACCTAATGCGTAAACGTTATAGGAAGAACGCTAGCCAGACGGGATTTAAACTTTGTTGGCTGAAGACCCGAGTTTGTTTTGAAGATGAAAAATGTACCAAGCACAATGTTCTCTCACCATTCCTGATTTCTAACACACACTCACAGCGTTCGGCTGGTCTTGCCGCTGTCAGAGCAGAAACGAAAGCTGCTGCTCTCCGTATGTTTTTCCGTCATCTCTGTGCGCGTTCATGTGTAAAGTGTTTGAGCTTATTTTATCCAATAGATCAGAAGATCTGAAAAAGCCCATACTTTTACCCTCCCATAAACCCTCCCCTCAAAGAAATCAGGACAGAAGTGGTTGAAAGTGGACAAAAGAGACGGATTAAAGGTGCAAATTTAGCGGCATCTAGCATTGAGGTTGCAAACTGTAACCAATGGCAGCTCACCACTCCCTTTCGAAGCAAAATAAAGAGGCTACGGTGGCCGTCTGGCCGACACAAGTCAAAGATGTCATCGTCCGAGACAGCAGAGAGTATGTTAGCCAGTCAAGCAATGAGGTTCCTTCTTACTTATAACAAAGAACGGTCTCTGCTTCTAATAAACCAGAAGACTACTACTACTACTACTACTTCTTCCTTGTGTCTATTCAATGTAGTGATGATGCAAGCTGCCTCTAAAAACACGAACGATTTAGGAGAACAACAACATAGTGATGAAACACGCTCTGTAGAGTGTTTTACCCGCGGTGTACATGATAGAAATGCCTCCTCCTAAGCTAATAAAAACATAAGTTCATTATGTAAGGTCTTTATACACCACAGAAAACACAGTTATATATATATATATTATATTGCATTTCTGTTAGTACATCCTCCCAAATTTTACACATTGCACCTTTAAAACACCAGGTGTAAATGGGAATGTGTCTCCCTCATCTACTTGTGATCCGATCGACCAAAACACATCTTAATACCAGGTGTAAACAGGGCCTGTGACTCATTTTAAGGTTGTGACCAACTACTTTTATACTGGCTAAGAAAAGGAGGGGGTTGGGAAAAATAGCGTCCCATAATAAATATATCAATTCCTACCCACCCAGCGCTGTGAATGGGCTTTCGCTGTTCTCATTCACAGTTTAGGTGGATTACTCACGCTTAGCTGGTTATAGGTGGACTTAAAACCCGAGGAGACAGGAGGACATGGCGGTTCTATTCAACCTCAAGCCTTTTACAATAGAACAGCAGCCTCCAGCACCCCCAAATCCCTTCACAGCCCTCGCCGTGGCGTCCCCGTGCCCCTCTTTCTTCCGTTTGGAGAAAAGACCCCTCCCGCCAGCCCATAATCCAGATTGCTATGGAGATTAGGGGGACACCAGTGAGTCCCCAAAGATTTCACTCTTTCTGTCTGAGTTTCCTGACAACTTTTGCTCTTTCTCTTCCCTGTCTTTCCCTCCCCTCCTTCTCATTGGATATTCTTTCCATTCATCAAAGAGTCCTGAAAAAAAAAAACTACCACTGTTTTCACAAAAACATTAAACATCTGAACTGTTTTCAACATTGAGCGGCAAATCATCATATTAGAATGATTTCTGAAGGATCATGTGACACTGAAGACTGGAGTAATGATGCTGAAAATTCCACTTGGAATACATTATATTTTAAAATAACTGTTTGCTTATAATTGTAATAAAATTTCACAGTATTCGTGTTTTTACTCCTTTTCCTCTTCGTCTCATTTTCTTATTTCGCCCCCCCCATCACCCTTTCTTCCTCTCTGTCTCAGAGGGGATACTTACCCTCCTTAACCTTTATCATACCTCTGTCCTTTTCACAAAGCACCAGTAAATCTAGTAAGGGATTTGCATCCTAAACATGGAGTGCCCCCCTCGTTTCACATTCTCAATGGAGACACCAGATCAAAGTTCAGTCAGTCAAAACCCATCCTGTAACGTTAAAGGGGTCGACACGACCTGCCCACTAAACGAGGATGAGTGCCAAGCTGTCAATCTCCGAAGGTGGTGCTGGAACACATAAGAGTCACTGATCCAGATCAGGAGAAGATTAGGGGTTCACCTCACTGCTCATTAGAAACTCCAGATCTCAGGAAAACATCTGCCTGTGTGCAAGTGTGTTTTTCTAAGCTCAGTCTTTTCAGAAAGTCATTATGTTCTCAATGGCTTAACGAATCATCTGGGTTTCTTACAGTTCAACAATGGTTAAAGGTGCCGTAGAACGTCTTTTTAAAAGATGTAATATAAGTCTAAGGTGTCCCCTGAATGTGTCTGTGAAGTTTCAGCTCAAAATACCCCATAGATTTTTTTTTATTAATTTTTTTAACTGCCTATTTTGGGGCATCATTAAATATGCACGATTCAGGCTGCTGCCCCTTTAAATTCTCCTGCTCCCCGCCCACAGAGCTCGCGCTTACCTTAAACTGCATAAACAAAGTTCACACAGCTAATATAACCCTCAAAATGGATCTTTACAAAGTGTTCGTCATGCAGCATGTCTAATCGCGTAAGTATTGTATTTATTTGGATGTTTACATTTGATTCTGAGTGAGTTTGATAGTGCTCCATGTCTAAAGCTAACATTACACACTGTTGGAGAGATTTATAAAGAATGAAGATGTGTTTATGAATTATACAGACTTCAAGTGTTTAAAAAATGAAAATAACGACAGTCTTGTCTCCGTGAATACAGTAAGAAACGATGGTAACTTTAACCACATTTAACAGTATATTAGCAACATGCTAACAAAACATTTAGAAATTTACAAATATCACTAAAAATATCATGATATCATGGATCATGTCAGTTATTATTGCTCCATCTGCCATTTTTTGCTATTGTTCTTGCTTGCTTACCTAGTCTGATGATTCAGCTGTGCAGCTCCAGATGTGAATTCTGGCTTGTCTAATGCCTTGAACATGAGCTGGCATATGCAAATATTGGGGTCATACATATTAATGATCACAACTGTTGCATAACAGTCGGTGTTATGTTGAGATTTGCCAGTTCTTCAGAGGTCTTTTAAACAAATGAGATTTATATAAGAAGGAGGAAACAATGGTGTTTGAGACTCACTGTATGTCATTTCCATGTACTGAACTCTTGTTATTCAACTATGCCAAGGTAAATTCAATTTTTAATTCTAGGGCACCTTTAAATGAATGAATGTTTAAAGGGATAGTTAACCCAAAAATGAAAATTGTCATCATTTACTCATTTACTTACTGTTGTTCCAAACCTGTATGAGTTTCTTTCTTCTGTTGAACACAAAAGAAGATATTTTGAAGAATGTTGGTAACCAGACTGTTGACGGTAGTCATTAGTTGTGTCCCAAATGACACACTATACACTTATACACTATGTACTTATGCACTATGTACTCATCCATGTAGTGTGTGAATTGTATAAGGTTATTTTGTCATTTAACATCGGAGTCTGACAGCCCCTCCCCCTCCACTTCGTAATTAAAGCTGCGACAGTTGAGTGCATGAAGTGTCCAACATTCCACACTTTGTTTTTTCCGTTAATTTAGTGCATCATCCGGGTATTTAAAGTGTGCTTTTTCTTTTTGGAATTTTCAGTGTGAATGCACTACTTGCACTATTTATATTTAAAAACGTCAAAGAATAGTGAATAAGTACACAAATTGGGACGCACCTATTGACTTCCATAGTATTTTTTTTTTTTTTTTCCTTCTATATAAGTCAATGGCTACCATCAACTGTTTGGTTACCAACATTCTTCAAAATATCTTCTTTTGTGTTCAACAGAAGAAAGAAACTCATACAGGTTTGGAACAACATGAGGGTTAGTAAATGATGACACAATTTTCATTTTTGGGTGAACTATCGCTTTAAAAAGCACTTTATTATGTACTATTGTACATCCAAAACGCTTCACAATAATATCAGGGGAAAATGATCATGATTGAGGAAAAACATGACTGTCAATAGTTGTAAAGAGGGTATAAAATTTACTTTCATCAGTGAGGGTACAGGCTTGTTCACACCAAAAGTGATAACTATAAAGATAACTATAACGAGAACTGTGGTGTGGTTTTGGACGATATCAGCATAAATCCTTATCATTTTTTGATGCAAATACATTAAAGTAACTTGACATTATCATTGAAGACCAGCAATAATAATTTTCATTTTGATTACATAATAATGGCAATATATAGATGTCAAAGTCAGACATGCCCCTTTGCCAGCTGTGATGCCTGGTTACTGGTTTAAACTTGGCCCAGGTTTGTAAAAGATTTTTGGGTCAGCACACCTTAATAGCTTCAACAATTGATTGCCAATTAAGTTTAGAATACAATGAACCAATTAGAACTCAGTTTAGGTCAGATAGCTGCTAATGGTGGATATTTTGATGAATCGAAAATTTGCGTTTTTTCTATGTATAAACTGTTTATGTAATAAAATGTTTTCATAGTTTGTGTTGTCCCTTATCAGTGCAAAATTATCACAAATTAAAAAGGATTCATGCCAATATTGTCCAAAACCCCACTTTTCTAGGGCGTTTCCAAACTTTTGGAGGGCAGTATATATTAGCGTTCACACCAGCGGACGATGCCTTTCTGTTTATTTATGCAGTTCTGTCGTCTGCCGTTTTAAATGCTCGAGCTCTTTGAAGCAGGACGGATTCTGATTGTCTGTCAATGTTTGTATCGTTCATCAGCTGGAAAAAAAAGTTCTAAATGTCAATAATTTCTCTGTGCTGATATCGTTATAGTTGTGTTGTCATAAATGTTTTCTTTCTTTTTTTATAGACTGCATTGGCGTCCTCAATGAGATTTGGTCATTACTATGACGCGTCCAAAAACATGGAGCCTGAGCTACGGCAAGCAGCAAAATGCCACAGTTTTTATCAGCTCCAGGAAACACCAGTAACCACAGGATCAAGGTAACTAAGGCCATGTTCACACAGTCACTGTTCTCCACCGGAGCAGTTCATGTCGGTTTTGTGTTCTACGCGCGACTCAAATGATTCGCTCTCCACCCAGATATAAAAAGCTGCTGTCGGTTAATGAAGATTTGACAGATGAACTCGTGGTTCAATTGGACATTTAGACATTTCAGCTTTATGGGGCGAATTCCAAACAGTGTTTTTGCACCCTTCAGGAAGGTGACACCATTTGTAGAGCTTTCCTAATTAAAGTGAACAATAGTTACTTTAAGGAAGTAATTTAATCATTTATGGTCATGTGACCCAGGGTGACAAGTCTTCGTGATTCATTTTAAAACTAGTTATGTTGGTAGAGTTGGAGTTAACGTATA
The DNA here is from genome assembly GCA_036281575.1 of Ancherythroculter nigrocauda. Classification (NCBI taxonomy): domain Eukaryota; kingdom Metazoa; phylum Chordata; class Actinopteri; order Cypriniformes; family Xenocyprididae; genus Ancherythroculter; species Ancherythroculter nigrocauda. The sequence continues at coordinate 54,083,589 of VTFQ01000004.1, forward strand.
AACAGAAGAATTCAAGTTGTATACACAAATTTTTGTCATGCATTTCATATTAAAAGCACAATATGTATTTTTTTTTCTAATAAAATATCCAAAAACCACTTGCACAGTGTTATATATTCATGCAGCTGTGTACTTTCATTATCCCAGAAGTTCCCAAGGATTTGTAAATCCAGAGAAACTTGTGGTGTTCCTGGTCAAAAATGACCGGCTTAAAAAAATTGCTAATAAATCTCACATCATGCTATATTATCACCAAATATTGGATTCAATCTTTTTGTCAATTTGTTTTCTTTCATTTAGGACTTGTTTTGTTTTTGGTTTTTTTGTTGTTGTTTTTTTTTTTTTTTGCATCTGATTAATCATAGGCCTCATTTATCTGAGAGTAGGCACCTCAGGTTTTTTTTTTTTTTTTTTGGATAATTTTGTCAATTTTACAAAAAATATGAAAAAAAAAATTGCATTGTTGATCACACTAGTGTGCTTTAAAGGTGCAATATGTAATATTTTTGCAGTAAAATATCCAAAAACCACTAGGCCCGTGTTATATATTTTGTTCACTTGAGTACTTACAATATCCCAAATGTTTGCAACTATTTGTAAATCGTGAGAAAATTGCAATTTTAGCCAAGGCTCCGGGACGTGTGAGGAGTCGCCTGTCAATGGCGTCATACCCGCGTTACCCTCGGTTTCCGGTTTTATTTTGTAGAAACCATGGAAACACCAAAGATGCTTTAATATATTACAAGTTTTAATAGACAAGGGAACAACTGTTTTGATATATTTATAGACAGAAAACTAATTATTGTTATATAGCTCAACACGTTTAATGTTAGTCTTATTGTTTAAATCTAATTTTCTTGATTTTTTGCGAGTACCATGCTTTACCATGCATTGATCTGAGCTTATATTGGTCGAAAATGACCGCCCATTAAGAATTAATGGGGGAGTACAAATTCAGAGAAACAATTAGTGTTCAGGAGCGTGTTCATCATATTCATGTTCACATATATTTTACGCAAGTAATTTTTCTGCAGGCTGGTAATTTTTGACCGGGAACACCACAAGTGTGATTTTGTGCCATTTTGTAATAAATAAAAACAAAATAAAACCATTTCAAAACAAATTTCCTGTTTAAATGTTAAAGCACACTAGTGTGATAAACAGTGTATTTTTTTTTTTCATATTTTGTGCAAAATTGACAAAATTATCCACAAAAAACACTTTTTTCACTCAAACTGAGGTACATAAGCTCAGATAAATAATCTGTTCCAAAAATAAACACACAATCTGTCCTAATTGAAAGAAAACAAACTAACAAAAAGATTGAATCTAATATTTGGTGATAAGGTAGCACAACGAGAGATTTATAAGGAATTTTTTGTAGGCCGGTCATTTTTGACCGGGAACACCACAAGTGCGATCGGGTTTTCAACAACGCACAAGGGTTAAGTAAATGCTGTTGTTAATCCCAAAAATGGACAGTGTGAACATAATAGTCTTCTTAAATATATCTATTATCAGTATCTTAATGACTGTTTATTAGTTATGGCCAATATTCAAAATAAATTGACACAAAAATGATTTATTTCAAGTATAAACCAGCTTTGATAGCATTGATGTGTTTGCCAAGATGTACCCTGCTGTTTAAATGTTTGGGGACCGCAAGATTTTTTTTAATGAATTTTGTTTTGAAAGAAGTCTCTTAAACTTACCAAGGCTGCATTTATTTGATCATGACTACAGTAATATTGTAAAATATTATTACAACAGTTTTCTATTATGTTGACAAACTAAGTTTTTAATGAGAGTGCGTGTATATGTCATCTTCAGAGCATCAGACAACAGAGTCTGTCTGTCTTGCGTAAATATCTATATTGCTCTGACAGGGCTTTTATTATTACTCATGGAAGTTCATAAAAGAATGCTTATGATCAGGAACAGCTTAACCAAACATTACAACTGAACACACACGGCCTTCTGCACTTATCTTTCATATATGTCCTTCTAGCATGATAAGTGCGCTAAGTATCGTCACATATCTCCAAGAAGAAAATGCTTTCTCAATGCTGATGTCACGTTTCTGAGGAACACATCTGCAATTTCGTTTTATGACGGGTGTTCAGCCTAATAAAGGTTTTCGTAAAAACGTCTCTGTACTTCCAGGTCCTAGCCAGCGCTGCGTGAGACGGGGTTAAGTCTTCAGTGGTGTTTGCGATGCGGTTGTTTTATGGTTGCGAGGGGTGCCCGTGTAGAGGAGGCAGGAGCTTTGGTTGCATTAAAGTCTACGGCATGGCCGCAGTGCAAACAAATCAATCTGGAGCCCCTGGTTCATGGAGCCTCTCTCTGCTTTTTATGTCCGCAAACAGAGAGGTCTTCTAATTGTTTATCTGCATAACAGCACCATAGTGAAGGGGTCGTGTTCCCAGCCTGTGTTTACTCGCATCGGTAAATGTGTTCCTGTGTGGCGATACTGTGTCGGCGGAACAGCTTGTGCCGTGGCAGCAACATGATGGATGCCGTGGCCTACGCAGGTGTTGCTTTTGGAATTTTGCTGTCATTCCTTCCTCCGCGTTCAGTTTATTATGATTTTATGACGTGTTATAATGCAATCATAAAGCTTTTAGCCATTAGCTCTTTTAGAACGCCTTTTAGATGTGTTTTGGTTCCACAGGAACACCAAGAGACGTTATTCCTAGTACATATATTGCTGAAGAGTTTCTAGTCGTCATGTAATTTCCAACCCAGGCTCATTGGAAAAACATGCCAGTGGCTGCATTTCTCCAAAATGATTTTACATTGCATGTTTCCTGGCATGTTTTGTGTGAATGTGGAAAATTTTATTACGTTGGTTGTTAGGGCTGGGTATCGATACAGATTCAGTTTGATTCCGATTCACAAGATCTCGATTTGATTCTCGATTTTTGATTCGTTTCAGTGATTAAATTTTCAGTGGCCCCACCATAAAAAATTATAATAAATGAGTAAAATAGTTATTGTTTTTTGATGTTTTTAACCCATGTATCCCTGTATTGTAATAAACAAGATTATGACACCAAAATTTATAAACCTAAATTTTTAAAGGGGTCCATGATTATAATTTCGCTTTTTTAACTTTAGTTAGTGTGTAATGTTGCTGTTTGAGCATAAACAACATCTGCAAAGTTACAATGCTCAAAGTTCAATGCAAAGGGAGATATTTTCTTTTTCAGAAATCGCTTTTTAAGGACTACAACAAACGGCTGGTAGGGATTACAACGAGCTGGTTGGTGACATCACAAACCCCAAAATTTACATAAACCCCACCCTCAAGAACACACAACAAAGGGGGTGAGGTCATGTTGGGCTGCTTTAGACTAGAGAAGAGGAAGAGTTGTTGTAGTAGAGTGTTGTTGACATGCCGTCATTTTATGCCGGACTGCTTCACAAACAAGGATCAATGCAACGTTGGATTTGCACAAAAGATTAACATGACGGCAGATGCTAGTCGATGAGTTGAATCAACTCCACAGCAACTACATAAATTTATCCACTAACCATTCAGAAACGTCCAGTTTCATTCTAAAAGTTGTAACTTCTTCCTGAGTCTCTCCATCAGTGTCGACTCCGGTTTGAACAATGTAAGGCTGAACACCGTTACTGACAATCCTCATTTTCGCTGCGTGAGATTCTCCAGCTTTGTTGTTGTTGAGCAACCGAAGCGTGAGCTGTTAAAGTTCCGCCCTCTTCTGGAGCAGCAGCTCATTTGCATTTAAAGGGACACACACAAAAATGACGTGTTTTTGCTCACACCCAAATAGGGGCAAATTTGTCAAGCTATAATAAATGATCTGTGGGGTATTTTGAGCTGAAACTTCACATTCTGGAGACACCAGAGACTTATATTACATCTTGTATAAGGGGCATTATAGGTCTCCTTTAAAGACGTAGTAAGCTGTCATTAATTAAACAAAGGCCAAATTATTAATCTACAAGCAATAGCACAATTAAATAAATACAACAGAACAAAAATACAAATGAAATAATCAGTGCTTTTAAGGTTTTTGAGGTAGGTCTGACAGTAGTTTTCAGGTACAGAAATTGAATAAAATAATCAAATGTAAAACAACACTGTATATAATCTTCAATGTACAAATTAAATAAAGGTTAATGCTTATTAAAGTTACAGAAAAGTGAAGAGCAGTGAGTGATTTCTTTGTCATTTGTAGTTTGATTAACATTAAAATCATAGCAGCAGGAATATTAGGCTGCTGTCACTTTAAGAGCTGCACGGATCCAATATAATGATACACATGCGTTGTCTATCTCTACTGTTTATGTTCACTTAAGCCATAACCGACCATATTTACTAGGATACTCACCATTGTGGGCATTTTGAGATAAATTTGTGTGAATTTGTCCGTTTAAGCGCAAGGAGATGTGAAAGAGAATTCATTATATTAGTTGCATTTCTGTTTGTGCACACAAAACACACTACAGCGCAAGCCAGTTCTCTTTCGTTTCTTCTTCCCTTGAATGTTTAAATTGGCAAGGCTTGAAAAACATGTGCAAATGATACATTTTCCTGACCATGCAACACTGGTCTGATCGGGACACTTCAACTGTCTGGAACGTCTTTCACACTGAAAGGCGCATCTGCATCCGCCATGTTTAGCACTGAATGAATGACAGGGTCCCTGCTGTCACAAAAGGTAAATAAGAGGATGACATCCAGTGGAGAAGACTAGTAATAAGATTAATGTCATGTAAAAAAAGATTGATTTGTGGCTTTTGAGAATTGATATCGAATCGACCACATTTTTAAAAAAAAAATCTTTTTTTTTTTTTTTTTTCCCAGCCCTATTGGTGGTTGTACGTATCGCAGCAGCTTGAAAATTAAATGCCCGGTGATTGGTGCTTAATCGCATTTGAAAATAACATGCCACCTAAAATGCATACAAATATATAAAAATGCATTTGCTGAAGCAACCATACTATTTTAGCTTATGTCTTTGAACTCTTGAACTTTTATCGGGACTGGTGTTTCACAGGACTCGTACCAGAGCGTTTGCAATACTGTACCAGGTAAGTTAATGAGCAAGTTTACTATGTCAGAAAAGCCATACATATGTAGCTGTTGCAAAAGTCAAATGTATTAGCTTATAAATCATGCACTATGGTAAAAGTGTTTTGAGATCATAACTGTATTGTGCAAGGACTGCATGAAAATGATTTATTAATCCATACCCTGGATGTAATTATAATTTGTGTGAAAAGGAATAAAAGTTGATAATGTTCTACAGCCTCTAATGTTCATTTCAGAAGAAAACTGTTGTGTATAGGTACATTATTGGAGTTATAAAATAATAATTTGATGATATGCCTATGTTGGTAATTTTGCTATAAAGCACAAATTGGAGCTGATGTAGAAAACTGCTTCATATCATCTATTTCAGAGAAATCAATTAATCAGCAAGCTTAAACGACAACTAAATGTCTTGAGATACAAAAAACCCTCATTGTCTTTCTGTGTTTCACAGCTCATAGAATAAAAAGCCCCATGCCATTTCCAGACTGTTAAATCGCTCCGTTTCACTACGTGGCGTAATTGGCACAAATTGCTCTCCAGGTGAAAGCGGAGCCTGTTGTTTAAGACGGATGCTACCTCCACGCGCTCCTCTGGTCCCCCTCGCGCTCACATCACTGTGATCTTAATTAGCTCACCTGTCGGCCTTTATCCTCTACGGACGGCACCTTAAGCGATCACGCTCCGTTGGGCTGCTGCGGTCTCGGTGTCTCAGACACAATGGGGGTGTGTCTTCTTTTGATTACCACCACCCCCACTTCTCCAGGTCTTAATCAAAAGAGGGAAACACGTGTTTCACCCCATTAAGGAGCAAATCAGTCAGTTGGGATCAGAGCATGAGATTGTACTGTTGTTCCAAAGTTAAGGTTCAATAATATTTTATTAAAAAAAGAAATTAATACTTTTATTTAGCAAGAATGCATTATATTGATCAAAAGTGATTTCTATTTCAAATAAGTGCTGTTCTTTTGAACTTTCTATTTATCAAATAATCCTGAAAAAATCATGTACTAAGCATGATCAATATTAAGCCGCAATATTAAACTGTTTTCAACATTGAAAATAAATGTTACTTGAGCAGCAAATCAGCATATTAGAATGATTTCTGAAGGATCATGTGACACTGAAGACTGGAGTAATGATGCTGAAAATTCATAAATTATTTTAAATTGTAACAATATTTCTCACATGGTTTTTACTGTATTTTTAATTAATAAAATGCAGCTTTGGTGAGCATAATAGATTTATTTCAAAAACATTTATAAAATCTTACCAACCCCAAACGTTTGAATGGTAGTGTATGTGCGAGGATGGAAGACTAAACACGTAACATGATGTTTTAGGTTTATCATCAGTTCTGTCAACACCATTTGTGGCATAATGTTGTTAACCACATAAAATAGTTTTGAAACTTTGAGACTTAGACATTATGTGTTGACATGAACACTGCTTTAATATTTTCAATGTTATAATCCAGTATTTCCAGTCATGTCTCAGCCATGTAAAGCCAATAAATATTTCACAGGTGTGAAATTTAGAAGTTCATCCTCTTAGAACAGTAGTCCTGCTACCCAAATCACGAGAAACAGCTTAATGGCGCAAATAACTCATAATATTTAAAAAAAGGTATTCAGGTGCTTTTATCAAATTTAAAATGAGCTTCATTTTTGCTTTTAAAAATTAATTATTTTAAACTGAGAGACTTTCAGAATTAACTTCAGAACGAATTGCTGTGGACATTTGTTGGCATTATGTAATAGATGCTGTGAGTCCTTTTAAACAACTGAAAGGCACCTGGAGGTGGCTGTTTTAAGTCCAGTTGTCAATCTTTGAGTAATTGATGGCTATCAAAGCTACATGCAGAGTGGCACAGTGTGGTCATTACAACATGTTGTGAGCCAGAATTGGAGGGAAAGGCTGAAATGATTGACTGAAGTGACAGAATGAAAGACCCTGAGGTGGGAAGTGTCCAAATACTATATTTAGCATCATTACTCCAGTCTTCAGTGTCACATGATCCTTCAGAAAGAGTTATTATTATCCGTGCTAAAACATTTGTTTCAGCATTCTAGTATTCAAGTATTTATTTGAAAAAGAAATTTAAAGTAAATGTCTTTACTGAATAAAGTAAATTAATGTTGTTGAAATTAGTGTTAATTTCTTTTCTTTTCTTTTTTTTTAATAAATCTTACTGACCTCAAACTTTTGAACAGTAGTGTGTCTGTTGTTGAATAATGTTAAACTTAATATTCTTATTTTTGTAACTTTTTTGCTCACCAGCCACTGTGTCTGGTGGTTTTCCAAAGTTACTAGCCACTACTATTTTCACTGGCCACAATTTTGACATCGATACCATGGAGGAAAACTGCCATATAGATATTTTTAATATTATCTCATAATTTGGCAGCAGGTATATTAGGCTGCTGTCACTTTAAGACCTGACGCACGGATCCATTATACTGTTACACATGTGTTTTCTTTCTCAACTGTTTACGTTCACTTCAAACATAACTGACTGTTTACGTGAATACACTCCAAGACCGGCATTTTGATATCATTTTGTGTGTATTTGACTGTTTAAGCGCAATAAGCAGTGAAAAAGAACTCAGTTTAGTACTGAGAGATGGCTTTATGTGGCGCACTTTGGGTGTGAGCACAAAATCTGCAGGAACGAGTAAAATTATGTGCAATCCCATGCCGAAATTCAAGCCCTGTAACACCAATAATATTCATCTGGAGCAAATGAAAGGAGTGAGTGAGGGGAGGAGGGTTTGTGTGTCAACTCGCTGTCGGACAGATGAGAGAAAGAGAAAGAGCAGCTGGTATTGTGTATCTGTCCTGAAGAAAATGAGTATTTAAAGTGTTTCAGATGTTTCAGTATCGACATGTATCGAAAAATCAATATTTTTGACAACGCAACACTGCACTTAGTTTATTATTTCGGATGCCTTTTTAAAAGACTACAAATTAAAAATGTATATATTATATATAAAATTCAACCCAACAAAGTGGCTAGTAGGAGTGACTGCGTTACACACCACTGCTGAAATCCACCTGCATTTGGCGTGTTGGCGGGTGTTAATGTCAAGCCCTGTGTTTTGCTTGAAAGGCGTGCCTATGCTAACCTTCCTTCAAATAAATGCCACATGGTTTGGAGTTCTTATCTAGTACAATATCATTCATGCAATTTTAAGGTCTAAAAAGTAAAGACAGAATGTGCAACTTAGAGCAGGTCAAATGTTTTGACCTTCCTTGTTAGGAGTTGCACATCTTACCCCTGATTTAACATAGAAGCGCTGTGTCACTGGGATCAGAAGCACTGTCCCGTTAACACAACGCTCTGTTTCAGCTCACCGCAGACCTCAGGGGGAGCGCCCGGAGCTGACGGAGGTGCCAAAGTCTTTAATTAATTTCATTTCATTTCATTTGATTTAATTAGTGATGTATTTCCTTGCGTCTGCATGTATGGGTTGGTTGCCAGGGTTACTGCCAATGTCAACAGGCTTTTGTGATACCGAAGCAAATCCCGTTTTATGTTGGCAGCATATGCCACAGCCATGAGTTGTTTTAATTGAAGTGTACGCAGGTATCGTCAACTTTTGACCTGTTATGAAGCCGTAATCATAATCATTCACATTCAAGCACTTTGCTGAAAATAAACCCTTGCATGAAAATTAATAAAATAACATGTAGATTAAAGCTCAGATAGATTGTATCCATCTTTTAAACTTTTCTTAGATATGACTCCTTACAGTGAATCGGTATGATTAATTGCACAATTCGACACTTGTTGCTTTAGATTAAATCATCTGATAAAAGAAAGAAATGTTAAATGGGATTGCATTTTTACCCTTACACTTCCCTTTAAAATTTTAGGGTCAGTAATGCATATATTTTTAAAAGAAGTCTCTTATTCTTACCAAAGCTGCTTTTATTTGATCAAAAATACAATAAGAACTTGCGTATTCTGAAGTATTGTTGTATTCGACTAGCTTTAGGTCTCTCGTGCATCTCAAATTGCCATCTTTTCAGCCCATTGATCGGTGTATTAACCATTAAACAGGCAACGTGCACCACGGGATGCATATTCTTTAGTCTCTTGTAGGATGCACGAGAAAGAATTTTTTCATCCAGTACTGTTGTCAATATAATGGTTGAGACTATGTGGATCATGTGACTTGGTTTAAATTTTCTGTGCTCGTTTTGTCAGTTTGACCTAAAGCCAGCATGTCCGCTCATAGTGCTGGGCATTCTGACTTTGTAGAAAGTAGGTATATAAAATAGAAAATTAAGTCATATGTTGATCATGCTGTTATTTACTGCATTTGGAAAAGTCTGTATCCAATGAGATACGTAGCCAGATTAGGGTAAGAAAAAAGGATTATCCACAGTATTGGCATTGGTGTCTCAAGGTAAACGGGGCCCCCTGTACACAATCCCCCTTCTCAGTCTATGTATTGTCAGTTAACAAATGTGCAAATGGTAATATTCACGTTTAAAACTGATATTATTACATTTGACAGTTGACTACATCTTTGGATTTTTAGCTGTTTTCTTGCAGGGTTTCACACAGCTCATTTTATGGTAGAACATGGGTGTCCAACCCTGCTCCTGGAGAGCAACCGTCCTGCAGAGTTTAACTGAAAATAGTCTTCAGGGTTACTTAGAAAATAATAAGTTGTATCATAAATTACATTATATGATTGATTAGGGATAGAGCCAAACCCTGCAGGACAGTGGACCTCTACACTCTAAAAAAAAAATGCTGGGTTAAAAACAACCTAAGTTGGGTTAAATATGGACAAACCCAGCAGGTTGGGTTAAAGGGTACCTATTATGCCCTCTTTCACAAGATGTAATATAAGTCTCTGGTCTGGTCAAGTTTCAGCTTAAAATACCCCACAAATTTGCCCCTATTTGGGGGTGAGCAAAAACACGCCTTTTACTATATTACTATATTGCTGGCTAAAAAATAAATCCAAAATTGGTTGAAAAAAGTGGCTGGGTGAAAACAACCCAATCCCTGGGTTTGTCCATATTTAACCCAGCATTTTTTAGAGTGTAAGGTTAGAGTTTCCCACCCCTGAGGTTGAAGATGAAACAGTTGATCAGTAAAAAAATATAAGAAATGTATATGCCTCAATTTTAGGATACTTGGACATTTCATACATGAAGCATATTTTGCATATTACCTTTTATGCATCAAATAAATCACAGAAACATTGATGGCCCTTTTTTTTATACCTAAATAGGGCAACGTATCCTGGGAGACACAACTCACAAAATCCTAACTATATCAAATATTTCAAAAATTCCTTTAGATATGTTTTATTTAAGTCCAGATGATATAAAAAGTAACATGAAATTATTTTTTTGCTGATCATTTTCAACTCTTGCCTGCTTTAGGCTTAAGTATGTTTTGTTCTTCTCCCATTTTCTCTTAGTCTGTTACCATCACCCTATCAAGCTCTCTTGAAGTCCATCCAGACAGTCATCCGGAAGGAAGGGTTTGATGGATCCACACCCCAGGTTGGTTAGCATTTATTTAGCTATTTGTTAGGGATGTTAGGAAAATTTGGCCGATATATTAAAGCCGAACTAATGGATTATTTCCTTTAGATGTGCACTGTTCACCATGATGGCTCTGAATTGCTTGAAATATGATTGGAGTCACTTCAAAAAGGAAAATACAGTTAAGCGCAATGTACAGCGCAAGTCTGCCATATAAGCTACATAAAGTTATAATGAGAACATTATAATTGTGTGCTTGGGACATGGCTTTTAATGGTGAAACTTTTGTCTTTGCTCTCAAAAATTATATAAAAATTTGGATTTAGATTTATCTGCCAATATATCGGTTATCGGCTTTCAAATATAAAGAGTTATCGTATCGGCCAAAATCTTCATATCGGTGCATCCCTACTATTTGTTATTATCTCTGTCTCTGTTGTTTTTGTGATCATGCAGATAACGTTTTTCCAAAAGTTATGATTTTAAAGTGCCCCAATTCTGCTTTTTTGGATATTCTTCTGAAGTGGAGATTTCTGAAAAAAACTAATTTTGAGAAAACGGACTTTAAAGATAGGTACTTTAATTGAAATCTACATTCGCAAATACATAAAGTGCTATAAAAGATGCACTTAAACATGTATTTTGGATGTTTTCTTTCCACTAGTCTGAAAAAACACTTCTCAAAAATCTCAAAATTGAAAGATGCATGAAAAAAAACAGTGTTTTTGCCTGTAGTGTCCTGCCTTAAATTGAGTAAAAAGGCTATAATGAAATGCACAGTTAACAGTCTCACTGTCATTCACACCTCAGGAACAATGAAAGCATTTTGCTTCAGACAATGTTTTCACAAGACCTTTAATTTGTTGTTTCATTGATTGGTCTCGGTTGGCTAATTGTTGCCTGATTTCTGTGCTTTCACTTCCTTTGTAATGTGGCTTTTTCGTAGCTTGTGATAATTAGGAAGTAGAAATGAACTTCGAATATAAAGGCTGTATGTTTTATTTTATTTTCCACCTTTATTCCTCTTTTTCTCATCCTCAGTTGTCAGTTTCTCCATGTTGTGCTTGAATCTCTCTCAGGAGGGAGATGGATTCCCTTGGGTTCCTCTTCCTTAAAGCTGAGTCCTATTAGTTTTGTGGTAAACAGGCCAAGACAGACACTGGGCAATATGCCCTCTGTCTGTTCATATTCATTAGCTCCTACTGAGAAGCAGGGGAGCTTGGCCCCTCTGGGGGCCCCTCTCAGAAACGGCCCCATGATAGCCCCTGTCTTGACTTCCACATCAGCACTGCATCTGCTGAGCCGCTCTTGGGACCCGGCCGCTTGAGGATACACTCGCTATTTTTAATCAGTTTCTAACTTTATGTGGCTCTAATGTGGCTTCTGTCATGTGGTGAACTCCACAGATGGTCTAGTGACCAAACTTTGTGTCACTTTAAATAATAGATTGTTTTAAAGAAAGCATCTTTAGAGTATATAACATTAAAAAAACTCACCTGATCTCACGGCAATTCGTACATATGGCTAATTTGTACAAATTGTATGAATTAGTATGAGTGAGGTCGTATGAATTCGTACAAATTAGCCACCTCGTAAAATACGTACGAATTGGTCGTGAGATAGCGTTGGAAAATCATTGTCAGTTTCTCTTTCAATTAGAATCACAACTTCATTTTCTATAAATTGGCTCTCCAGTGTGTTCATGTTTTTACTTGCGGATGTCTGACCTTGATGGACTGAACAGAAAAAAATGAACCGGAGAAGATTTCTAGGCCAAAGAAGGTGGAGTCTTAAGGAGGTCGCACACCGGACGAGAAGTTCACGTCTCGGACAACTCGCAGGTATCGCACACCGGACGCGCATTATATAGGTGCGAGCTCATTTTTGAATCGACTCCTGATAGAAGAGCTGCACAATGGGAGAGTTTTACGTCAACAGGGAAGCGTTACATGACTATGCTTTAATATTTCGCAGTTTAGTGTACAGAAGTTTTGAACAACTTCCTGAGTCGTAGCTGGGCGCCGCGGACAGGCGCCGAATGTCGCCGCCAGTGTGCGTACACTCATAGAAAACAATGCGTTCAAATTTTAAAGACGTGGCGCGGCGCTGAGCTTCACGTCTAGTGTGCGACCCCCTTTAGAACACACCTAACTATTACATCATCACCACAGACCAATGGTACTTTAAAGGTGTTTGCCAGCTGGAATGAACTTTTCTGATAAGTTCGCTTTGGGAAGCTGTTTTGGACTCACAAAATTAACTTTTTTTGGCCTGATTTTGTTCGAAATGATATCACACCAGTTCGTTCTTCGATTTCGCTTGAAGTATATTGGGGCCTTTAAAATAAACAGATCTATACCTTTATTACATGAAGTTAGTGTAACCTATACAAAAATCCCATTCAAATTTATTCCAGAGTCTAAAAAACCTCTTTTATGAGTTTGTCTCACAATTCTGAGTTTCATGCAATTGCAAGGTATAAACTTGTAATTGAGAGTTTACAACTCGCATACCTTTTTTTTTTTAAAAATCAGATTTAGATCTCACAATTCTCGGAATTCTGAGTTTACATCTCACAATTCTTTTTTGTTCCCTCCCACAGAGTAACAAAATAAAAAAGGTAAATGAGACTTTATCTCACAATTACGAGTTTTTTTCTCTCACAGTTGCGAGTTATTTCAGACATTTCTTCCAATTCAGAGAGAAAAAAAAATCTGAATTGTAAGATAAAATGTCACAATTAACTTTTTATTTTTTTTTATTCCGTGACAGAAACAAGCTTCCATTAAATACTACTAATATAGCAAATGGTAATAAAATGAAATAATTTTCTTTAGTATTATTTTATTTTATTTATTTATTTTTTTGTTAAATGGAGTTGTAGTTCATTAATGGTAACCATGTCTGTGTACAGTTTTGTTAGATCACATGAAGACATTTTGGGAAAAAAGTTACACTTTGACCTTACTTTTGAAAATAAAACCTTCTGTTTTTAACTCTTTTATCAATTTCAGTCTTACCAACTGTGCAAAAATTAACTAATTAAGCTCATGTCACATAATTTTCAGTACCTGAAAAACAACATCCCAATATTAAGCAGCCTAAACAATGCTTAAAAATGAACAAGAATAAGAATTTGTCAACGCACAGAAGTCACAATTAAAGGCTTGTTCACACCTAGAACAAAAACAATAACTATATTTACTCCCACACCAACACACAATAATGTTGTTTAAAAAAGCAAAAAAAAATTGATTGACTGTAAATGTTTTTATTGTTCATCAGCTTAAATCAAATTATTATATTGGTAACGATATAAAGTCTCTCAAATGACAGTCAAATTTACTCCAGGGTTTTAAAACAGTGTTTTATTTTATTTATTTTTATATTTCAGAGATTTCTTTTCCATTTGCACATATTGTAGTTACACTTTAGGCTTATGTCAACCCAACAAGCAATTAATTAAAAAAGAGAAATTGCTTGTTGCGTAAAATTCTGCTAAAATAGAAAATGGTAATGGAACAAAATAATAAATTAAGTGGAGTTCTAATTTAAATAAAGACAAGCTAATCATGTCTGTGTACAGTTTTGTTAGATTACATGAAGACATTTGAAAAAAAAAAAAAAATCTATTTGTCCTCCCATTTACAATGAAAAAACCATCTGTTTTTTTACTCTAAATTTTTAAATTTTAGTAAGACTAAACTAAAATCAAGCTCATATCATATAATTTTCATTTGTTGGACAACTCCAAATTTAGACTTGTAAACAATCTTATTATTGCTCATTTTTAAAAAAAAATTAAAATCTGATTGAATCAAGTTCCCAATGAAATGTAACGTCTTATTCTGTTTTGTAGTTGCAGTTTCGTTTATGCTAGCTCTTTCTTGTTGATATTTGCAGTGTTTTTCTTTGAATCCGTGGCACTGATGGACACCTCGGGCTCCTCACCCTGGAAGTCCTCGATCCCCGTCAGTCAAACGACGGATTAAGCGCTTACATCATCAAACAGTGCCGTTCTGTTGGCAGAGGTCGCGGAATGTGATGAGGTTGAGAGAACATGGGCACAAAGGCAAGAATGTTCAGAATGAGAGCAAACAGGGACAACAGTGAGACTGACCAAAATGTTTGTCAGATTGGCGACTCAATTCTAGTATGATTGCAATGATCTATGAAGTTTGAATTAAACTTAAAGTAAAACATTTATTGGTTGTGTTAGCTTTGGTAGTGGACATTTATTTTATTTAAAGAATAGCAGTTGTGTTTGTTATCATCAGAAATGGTTATAAGCATATCATCTTTCTCATGGACACATAGTGGGGAAAAGAGTGTGAGTGATAAAAAAGCTGGAGTGTGGCTGAAGGCAAGGAGGAAGCCAGTCAGGAACACCCTCTCTGGTGAAATGTTGAGCTCAACCCTAAAGAAGCTTTGGAAACAGTCAAACAATGAAGTTTATTTAACTTGAGATGCTTGTGATTGCTGAACGGCGTGGAGGGTGTTTATTGTCAGTGGACGAAGGCTGATGTGAGGAGAACAACCAGGGCGGTAGACCTAATTCAACACCATGACTATTTTCAGCTGGTTTGTTTAAGATATCTACCCTCCTTTTCTCTATTTCAAAGATATGAGCAGGCTGTTTAGTTATTCACAATACAGCGATTTCATTGAATGAAGGCCTATGCACAATAATATCAATAGAACTTTTGTTTCCTATATACACTTAAAAATAAAGGTTGTAAATGGGCATTTTCGCAGCAATATCATAGAAGAACCATTCTACCCCCCCCCCCCCCCCCCCCCCAAAGAACCTTTCATTTTTCCTTTATGTGCAGAACAATTTATGGAACTTTTATGGAATGCAAAGTTTCAGTGGATGTTAAAGGTTCTTCATGGATCCATCAATTCCAATACATCAATCGCAATACCATTACTTTTAAAAGTGTAGGATGATGTAAAAGCTAGATTATAATAGCTTTAAACATTTTTTGTCTTAAGAACTATTTCTACATTTTTAAGAGTGTTTTCTACAGTTACATTAGCCAGAATTACATTTTATCTTTCCCTTTAATTAATAGGAAAGGATGCAAAATAATATTTCCATGTATATAAAGCCTGTAAAAATCATGGAAATATTATTTTGCACTGTTTCCTGATTGGCAGTTCAAGATCAGAAGTGCAATTATGATTATACGCAGCACGTTTGAGCTTCCGCAAGAACCAATGAGGTTCATTCTCTTGTTATGCAGCAGGTTCATTCTCACATGTTACACAGCACGTTTCAGCTTCTGCAAGAACCAATGAGATTCATTCTCACGTGTTACTCAGCAGGTTCATTCTCATGTTACGCAGCACGTTTGAGCTTCTGCACGAACCAATGAGGTTCATTCTCGTGTGTTACGCAGCACGTTTGAGCTTCTGCACGAACCAATGAGGTTCATTCTCGTGTGTTACGCAGCACGTTTGAGCTTCTGCACGAACCAATGAGGTTCATTCTCGCGTTACGCAGCACGTTTGAGCTTCTGCCAAGAACCAATGAGGTTCATTCTCATGTTACGCAGCACGTTTGAGCTTCCGCCAAGAACCAATGAGGTTCATTCTCGTGTTACGCAGCACGTTTGAGCTTCTGCACGAACCAATGAGGTTCATTCTCGTGTGTTACGCAGCACGTTTGAGCTTCTGCACGAACCAATGAGGTTCATTCTCGCGTTACGCAGCACGTTTGAGCTTCTGCCAAGAACCAATGAGGTTCATTCTCATGTTACGCAGCACGTTTGAGCTTCAGCAAGAACCAGTGAGGTTCATTCTTGTGTTACGCAGCACGTTTGAGCTTCTGCAAGAACCAATGAGGTTCATTCTGGTGTGTTACGCAGCACGTTTGAGCTTCAGCAAGAACCAATGAGGTTCATTCTCGTGTTACGCAGCACGTTTGAGCTTCTGCAAGAACCAGTGAGGTTCATTCTCATGTTATGCAGCACGTTTAAGCTTCTGCACGAATCAATGAGGTTCATTCTCGTGTGTTACGCAGCACGTTTGAGCTTCAGCAAGAACCAATGAGGTTCATTCTTGTGTTACGCAGCACGTTTGAGCTTCAGCAAGAACCAATGAGGTTCATTCTGGTGTGTTACGCAGCACGTTTGAGCTTCTGCATGAACCAATGAGGTTCATTCTCGTGTTACGCAGCACGTTTGAGCTTCTGCATGAACCAATGAGGTTCATTCTCGTGTTACGCAGCACGTTTGAGCTTCTGCAAGAACCAGTGAGGTTCATTCTCGTGTGTTACGCAGCACGTTTGAGCTTCTGCCAAGAACCAGTGAGGTTCATTCTCATGTTACGCAGCACGTTTGAGCTTCTGCACGAACCAATGAGGTTCATTCTCGCGTTACGCAGCACGTTTGAGCTTCTGCCAAGAACCAATGAGGTTCATTCTCATGTTACGCAGCACGTTTGAGCTTCAGCAAGAACCAATGAGGTTCATTCTTGTGTTACGCAGCACGTTTGAGCTTCTGCAAGAACCAATGAGGTTCATTCTGGTGTGTTACGCAGCACGTTTGAGCTTCAGCAAGAACCAATGAGGTTCATTCTCGTGTTACGCAGCACGTTTGAGCTTCAGCAAGAACCAATGAGGTTCATTCTTGTGTTACGCAGCACGTTTGAGCTTCAGCAAGAACCAATGAGGTTCATTCTTGTGTTACGCAGCACGTTTGAGCTTCAGCAAGAACCAATGAGGTTCATTCTGGTGTGTTACGCAGCACGTTTGAGCTTCAGCAAGAACCAATGAGGTTCATTCTCGTGTTACGCAGCACGTTTGAGCTTCAGCAAGAACCAATGAGGTTCATTCTCGTGTGTTACGCAGCACGTTTGAGCTTCAGCAAGAACCAATGAGGTTCATTCTCGTGTTACACAGCACGTTTGAGCTTCCGCAAGAACCAATGAGGTTCATTCTCGTGTTACGCAGCACGTTTGAGCTTCTGCACGAATCAATGAGGTTCATTCTCGTGTGTTACGCAGCACGTTTGAGCTTCAGCAAGAACCAATGAGGTTCATTCTCGTGTTACGCAGCACGTTTGAGCTTCTGCACGAATCAATGAGGTTCATTCTTGTGTGTTACGCAGCACGTTTGAGCTTCAGCAAGAACCAATGAGGTTCATTCTCGTGTGTTACGCAGCACGTTTGAGCTTCAGCAAGAACCAATGAGGTTTATTCTCGTGTTACGCAGCACGTTTGAGCTTCTGCACGAATCAATGAGGTTCATTCTCGTGTGTTACGCAGCACGTTTGAGCTTCAGCAAGAACCAATGAGGTTCATTCTTGTGTTACGCAGCACGTTTCAGCTTCAGCAAGAACCAATGAGGTTCATTCTGGTGTGTTACGCAGCACGTTTGAGCTTCTGCATGAACCAATGAGGTTCATTCTCGTGTTACGCAGCACGTTTGAGCTTCTGCATGAACCAATGAGGTTCATTCTCGTGTTACGCAGCACGTTTGAGCTTCTGCAAGAACCAGTGAGGTTCATTCTCGTGTGTTACGCAGCACGTTTGAGCTTCTGCCAAGAACCAGTGAGGTTCATTCTCATGTTACGCAGCACGTTTGAGCTTCTGCACGAACCAATGAGGTTCATTCTCGCGTTACGCAGCACGTTTGAGCTTCTGCCAAGAACCAATGAGGTTCATTCTCATGTTACGCAGCACGTTTGAGCTTCAGCAAGAACCAATGAGGTTCATTCTTGTGTTACGCAGCACGTTTGAGCTTCTGCAAGAACCAATGAGGTTCATTCTGGTGTGTTACGCAGCACGTTTGAGCTTCAGCAAGAACCAATGAGGTTCATTCTCGTGTTACGCAGCACGTTTGAGCTTCAGCAAGAACCAATGAGGTTCATTCTTGTGTTACGCAGCACGTTTGAGCTTCAGCAAGAACCAATGAGGTTCATTCTTGTGTTACGCAGCACGTTTGAGCTTCCGCACGAAGCAGTGAGGTTCATTCTCATGTTATGCAGCACGTTTAAGCTTCTGCACGAATCAATGAGGTTCATTCTCATGTGTTACGCAGCACGTTTGAGCTTCAGCAAGAACCAATGAGGTTCATTCTTGTGTTACGCAGCACGTTTGAGCTTCATCAAGAACCAATGAGGTTCATTCTGGTGTGTTACGCAGCACGTTTGAGCTTCAGCAAGAACCAATGAGGTTCATTCTCGTGTTACGCAGCACGTTTGAGCTTCAGCAAGAACCAATGAGGTTTATTCTCGTGTTACGCAGCACGTTTGAGCTTCTGCACGAATCAATGAGGTTCATTCTCGTGTGTTACGCAGCACGTTTGAGCTTCAGCAAGAACCAATGAGGTTCATTCTCGTGTGTTACGCAGCACGTTTGAGCTTCAGCAAGAACCAATGAGGTTTATTCTCGTGTTACGCAGCACGTTTGAGCTTCTGCACGAATCAATGAGGTTCATTCTCGTGTGTTACGCAGCATGTTTGAGCTTCAGCAAGAACCAATGAGGTTCATTCTCGTGTGTTACGCAGCACGTTTGAGCTTCAGCAAGAACCAATGAGGTTTATTCTCGTGTTACGCAGCACGTTTGAGCTTCTGCAAAAACCAGTGAAGTTCATTCTCACGTTACGCAGCACGTTTGAGCTTCCGCAAAAACAAATGAGGTTCATTCTCATGTTACACAGAAAGCTTACAGATTTCATCAAAAATATCTTAATTTTTGTTCTGAAGATAAACGAAAGTCTTACGGGTTTAGAATGATATGAGGGTGAGTAATTAATGACAGAATTTTCATTTTTGGGTAAATTAACCCTTTAATTTGACTTCTAAAGTAGCTAACTTGTTGTGTTGGCAAGTCCACAGCTTGTCCAAAAAGTATATTTGTCACCGAATGGCTTACTAAAGGCTACAAAGTAGGGGTGTGACGAGACAGGTATCTCACGAGACGAGACGAGACTCGAGATTGAGTTCACGAGACGAGACAAGATTTTTACACACTATTTTTAAGAAATCCTCAATGGCGAAATACATGACTAGAAAAAATATTCTGCAGGTGTATTTGAAATGTTTTAACTAATCATCTTGTAATGAATGTCATTTCAGTTCTACTTTCTGAGACTGAATTATCATATGCAGTAAAAGACAACAATACTCAAGCACTGTAAAAGGTTTTGCCACAAACTCAACTGACTGACTTCTCTTCAGACCTTACTGTACATGATTTATGAGCTTCTACATCTTTTGACCTCCTAACTGAACTCCTTTCCACAAACTGATCATAGAAATAAAAACAGTATAAATAAAAATGGTAACAGTTTACAATAAGGTCTCATTTATTAACATTAATGTATTAACCAACATCAACTAACAATGAGCAATATATTTGGTACAGTATTTATTCATCTTTATGTTAGTTAATAAAATAATCATTCATTGTCAGTTCATGATAGTTCACAGTGCATTAACTAATGTTAACAAATGAAATCTTACTGTTTGTGCTTAATAAGATTTAGAGAAAACTGTTTTTCATTTTTTATGGTAACACTTTACAATAAGTGCAACCATAATCACACTCTCTCAATATTCAAAGTGCAAATAAGACCCACTTTTTCTTTGATACAGAGCTAAGAGATGGTTACAACTACACTGCCCAGCCTAAAATATCTTTCATATTGAGAGATATTTGCATTCATCAGGGAACCGCTTTCAAAATGCGGGGTATTGAAATCGCGTTTGAATGCGCCCTCGCGTTTACTTTCACTTTCACGATCGCGCGTAACTCTGTAAATATGGAGCAGCGGCGACCGTTATCCAACTGAATTAAATGTTTTTTATTTAAATACAAAGCAAAACGACAGTGGAGGCATAATGTAAACGTAGCGGTGGCATATTCTTCCCTAATCATCCTAACACTGTCATGGCAACTTCACGAGACTACTTTTCGCCTCGACGAGAAATCTCGTCACATATTAGTCTCGCGAGATTTCGTGACACCCCTACTACAAAGCTATTAGGTATGATCTGTGATCATCTTCTCCTCATAAATATGCAAATATGAAATTGTCCTTTTTTTCAAGATATCTGAAACTTGTATTGTGTCTTACACGGTTCCCTGAGGCCAGTCTTATAGATGTTCTGATCTGAGACAGGTGTCCTCTCCATCTCTATTTAGCAGGTTCAGAATAAGCTCTATGGTCTTTGATGGTTTGTGAATAAGGTTCAATTCTCTGTCGCTCTATCTCAGGCTTTGCACACTGTAGAGGGCACATCTCTCACCCATGGCCCCTTAGCTTGGCTGATGTTGGTGGAAAACGTGCCAAGAATTTCCTGGCACTTGTTGGAAGCAGACATTTTGGCTCTTAGGTTGACAGCCACATTGTGGTCATGTCAGGCGACTGTCCTGATTGGAAGATGTCGTCCAATCACTTTTGACCATCGTGTTCCGTTTGACCGTGCTGTTGAGTGGTCTTGGCTGGGCCGTTTGTTTCATTGATTCAAGTTGTTTGAGAGGTACATGACCCTCACTCCAACAGACAAAAGGCTTTTCACTACAGACAGGATTCCACTACTGACTTAGTTACACAAGTCATTGCACACTTATGTATGACATACTATTTGGGCACTGTTTTGTTTGCTTTTCACCATTCTCTCTCTCTCCCTCTCATTCATTGTAGAGAGAGTACAAATGTGAAATTGTACAATAGCTAATCATGTCCTGTTGAGAGTCTCTAATTTAAGTAAATTAAGTATTGTCCTGTGATTTCAACATACATTTATTAAAAAAACAATACAAGACAGATGCACAGACGGCACTTAAACAGTCAAATCTTACTAATAATATAAAATAATTGCTCATTTTATGCATATTCACTTGTTTTTTATAGTATTGTTTGTAGTTAGGCAAATCCACAATTGTTACAGTCCTTCTCTTTCTCCTTTTCTTTCTCCTCCATTATTTTCATTATTTTAACCTTGTTAAAATAGGGTGGGACTTGATTTTGTCCATTGGGAACTGATTGGATGGTTGGATCTAGAGAGTGGTGCAGGGATGACCTCAAAACATGGAAGTCTAATTCGCTGCTGGTTCCCTCAAAATTTTCCTATAGGGTTTTTCAATTTATGAGTAAACTGGCAAGTTATGTTTACCACAGGCTTTATTTTACACACAAATCGTAAACCCCCATTATAAAATGCCATAGGAAGATCTTGAGGGAACCACTGGCGAATTAGTTTTGTTTTTTTTATTTTATTTTATAATAAATACTGTAATGGTCCATTAAAAAATAAGAAATGTTCATTTTGATTTCATGGTGACTCTAAAAAGTTTATGAATAAAGTCTCTCATAAGTTTCTCATTGATGCCGATGGTTTGTTATTTGAAATCGAACAGTGACAGCGTTGGTATTCAGTATTTGCATACTGAATTGTAATTGGTTGTCTTTCTTGCATTTATTTGCATATTGATTTATTTTTTACCACCATTTATCCATTCATAGCTATCTTTGCAGTACCATATTCATGTTGCGTGTTGATCCTCATGCACAGCAGAAAGAAATACAACGAATCCCGAATATCATGACAGTGTCAAAGAACTGCAAGCACTGATATTTTGTGTACAGTAAATGCACGTCTAAGTCATACAATGTTTCACTTGTTTTACAAAATTCTTATTTAGCTGCAGAATTTCTTGTTATATAGTTGTAAACACTGTAGGTAAAAATGAAGTATAATTTGATATATTACTGTGAAGTGCCATGCACTGCAGGTTTCTCCTTATTTCTATTCTAAATTAAGGTGCACTTATTAAAATGGTGGAAAATATTTATTCATGCATTATTGAACAAGTTTGCCAAAGTTTTCCCTATAGTGCTTTAATAAAATATTCATTGCAAAAGACAGATGTGGATTTGTTCAGATGAATTGTACATATCCTGACAATACAGTGTTGTTTTAAATTCAAATGTTTTTTGACCAAATCTTTTTGACCTCTGTAGTCCAAGGTTCGGAATGTCCTGCGGCTGGGTCTCCATTCTCTGGGATCTGCACTGTGGGGGGATGATGTGTGCTGTAAGGATAACCCCGCCCACTGCCACGCCCTCACCACCTTTCTCTATGCCCTCCGAGGCCTGTTACGCACTTCACTCTCGGTCGCTATGGTGACCGTACCCTCCCACCTCATACAGGTATGATTAATCAAATAGTTTTTGATTTCTATTTCAATTAAATGCTGTTTAACTTACTTTTCATCATATAATCCTGGAAAAAAATGAAATGGTAATGTTTTCAACATTGATGGTTTCTGAAGGATCATGTTACAATTGAAGACTGGAGTAATGATGCTAAAAAATTCAGCTTTGCATCACAGGAATAAATTACATTTTACAATATATTAAAATAAAAAACAGATATTTTAAATTTTAATAATATTTCAGAATGTTTTTGTTTTTTAATGTATTTTTGATCAAATAAATGCAGCCTTGGTGAGCAGAAGAGACTTTGTTAAAAAAAAACAAAAAAAAAAACGTAGCAACTACTCACAACACTCTGGCTGCGTCTGAAATTGCATACTTCCCTGCTATATAGTAGGCGAAAAACAGTATGTGATAAAAGAATTATTTCTGAAATTAATTCACAGGACTCATAAAAGTACTTAGATGACTTACTACTTCCGACGGGATTCTGAAGTGTGCGTACGATGGACACTTCACTATCCCATGAGGCCACGGGAGAGGAGTAAAGCGACCTAACTGACGCTGGTTGGTCACATGATAATGACAGCATGGTGAATATAGTACATGTGGATTATATTCATACTACACACATTCATACTTAATTTTAGTGGTCATGAAGTATTTACTTGTTCAGAATAAGTACCTACTCAAGAATGTATGTGATTTTGGATGCAGCCTCTATCTTGGCAGGCAAGCACCACTCACATTTTTCTCAGAAAATATCTAATTTATTTTTGTTTTTGCTGTCTTTTCAAACTTTTGAATCATCGGTACCATCAATACTTGTGATGAAGATACTTGTGATTTCCAACATCAACATCCAGAACTAATCCTGCAAAATGGCCTTTTTAGACTTTTTTTTTTTTTTTAACTGTCAGTCACATGGACCAGCATTGAGGTCACCATAAGTTTGTCCACCCTGGCACACCATAACCGCCCCATGAGCCGGAGTCAAAGAGTCGACCCCCCTCCGTTGTGTGAATGAGGTTCCGCTTGGCTGGGGTTCAGGGGGCCTGTGTGTGTATCTGTTTGAGTACATGTATGTTTGGCCTTCGGAGGAGCTTCTTCATTGGCGCGTGAACCCACAGTTCTTTGTCTGTGGCCCTCAACTTTGCATTCAGCCACCCAATGGTCAGTCTCGAGTCTTTCTGGGTGCTTCTCTCTTTCAGCGTCTTTCGGTTCCTGAGAGGCCCTTTTCTTTGTGCCTCCATTAGCCAACGAGAGTGAGGCCACAGCCGCTGTGCTCCAAGTGCGCTCAAAAGACAAGATCTCGCTGTTCTTTGTCCGTTTGGAAACAAAGTGCTAAAACCCTTCTGAGGGAGGCCGGGGGGCACACAGCGGTTTTCTGCGGTGTAAACGCTGTGATTGGTTTGAAAGTGGTTTTGCGGAATGGATGTGATGGAAACGGGGCCTAAAACTAACTTTTTGCCACACCTGCCAATGGCTGGTGACTTGTATTAAAATTTACCGGCCATAAATATTTTTATTGGCCATTAAATTGTTTATGCAAAAACAACCAGTTTTGACACCACAATTTTAGATACCAGTGAAAAACAATTCTCTATTCCAATTACTACAGCTAAAACTACTAGCTTAACTAATATAAATGTAAAACATTATTAAAGACAAGTAACAGTAGTTTTCAGGTAGAGACATTGAATAAAGTAATCAAATGTAAACCCTGGATAGTCTTCACTGTATTCATTAAAATTAGATTAATCCTTATTAAAGTTTCAAAAGATATTCAGTCAAGAGCAGTGAGTGAATTTTTTTGTTTGATTAGCATTAAAAACACAGACAGCAGCAGAAATATTAGGCTGCTGTCACTTTAAGACCTAATGCACAGATCCATTATACTGATACTGTACTCGTGTAGTCTTTTTCAACCGTTTACGTTCGCTCAAGCCATACCCGACTGTGTTTACTATTCATTGTCATAAATGTTTGTGAATATGTTCGCTCAAGTGCAAGAAAGATGTGAAAGAGAGCTCAATTCATTCAAATTTGGGCGCATGCTTCGGATGTTTGCGCACACTAAACTTCCCACATACCATGTGAGTAATGAATTGAGTTCCCTTTTGCGTCTTCTTGCGCTTGATTGCCAAACTGCCAAAGCTTAAACTTTTGTTACAATGCAGCACTGTCCCAAGCATCATTCACGTTTGTTTGTCCATGTTCTCACAACATTGCATTGTTAGAATTCATAAAATATGATGCCAGCCAACTGGTGATTGATTGTCAGCGCTGATTTTAATTTTTTTTTTTTTTTGCATTTGACGCTTTTGCTAGTTAACGATGGGAAAAATGGTCACCGTTCCCGGCGCATGGTCTAGTAGGGTTATCCCTATTCTCTTAATGAGTCATGAGTGTGTTTTGGGCGTAATGTGCAATAAGAGTCAGAGTCTCATCTCCCATTCCCTTTAAAAGCCAGTTGCGCTCGCGCCATGGCGGATTCGCTATATACATGGCGGAATTTGCAAATGGAAAAACTGAATGCTTCTCTAGCGAGGAAACGATCTGCTCATGCACAAGGTTAAAGCACGCGAGCAGACCATCTACGGGACATGCCGGATTCCACCAAAGCATTTTTATCTTTATGCACACAATAATAATCTTTTACATTGTACTCCTTTTATTTTTAATATTTGGCATGATTGTGTGCTGCTGCTCGTCACTGTGTGTGTAACAAGCAGAGTGTACATGCGTTGTGCACCCGCCTGTAGGCGCATATTACTAACGCACTCTTTAAATAACAAAAAAAATATTGCACCATTGACTTTAGACCAGGTTTCAGTTGGTCAATGGTGCAGTCTATTTCAGTTGCCTGAAAATAGCAACACGCCAACAATGCACCTGAATCCGCCTGAATTTGTTTGTTTTTTTCAGTCTAAATCTCAAAAGCTTTTGTATCAATACATCTGCTCCTATGTGGAGCTTGAAGAGGTTTTCTTAATGTACAGTACCATTACTAGTGTATAGTGTGAGGAATCAATATTTTTTGCTTTAACTGCTAAACTTGGGGTCAACGTTTGTAGAACTGCTGTGTTAATCCCTCAATTATTTGCATTAGCACCTCATCTGAAGTCCATCTGATTTATAATGAAGTAATCCGACTTATAATGAAAAGTCATGTATCCTGTCATGTATTTTTAATGTTGACAGGAAGGGCATTGAAAGCCTCCTCTGTCCATCTGAGTCTTTAATCAATCTCTGCTCAAATAGCCATAGTCCACTACTGCACACACCTACAGATACAGCCTCTGTTGGGTCAGGACCTTGGAGACCCAGTCTGAAGAATGACAGCTTTGGAGACGGAAGGGCTGGACTATCATGACTAGACTTTGGTTTGTTTTGATGTGACTTGTAGAGCAGGTCTATCTTAGATGTGTTAAGTTTTGGTTATCAATTACTTCATTGAATCTGTTCAACAAGTGCGCAGCCATCTTTACAATTTTGTGTTTGAACTTACATTTTTAGCGGTAGTTCTGTATATTTCTATGGCATCGCTGTTGAAGAGTAATTAGCTAGTGAAGTGGATTTACTTATTGTAGAGTTAACGAAAGTTATAATGAGCATTGAAATGTTTGAAGTGGATGTCATAACAAATGTCAGCAGACTGGAAAGATTTCCGTAAGATCTTACCTTCATGCTGTGGATTTATAAACCGGAAGACACAATGAGTGCAGTGCTGAAAAGGGGCGGCGCTTTATAAGGTCTATATTTAACACTGTTTGCGATTTTAAAATCTATTAATTGCACAGATTTCCCCACAAAAATGAGCAAATTCTAACTGTTGCAGCAACTGTACCATATGTGGTACTAAATCCGATACAGGTTAGATGTTTTGTAATGTGACCGCAGTGTGAACAGTCATATCGGAATTCATGTGATTTTTTTATGTCACTCGAGATCAACATTCGTCGCTCATGACAGTCTATTCAAAGATTTTACATACCCAACGTTATCAAGACATTTGGATTGGGTTACTTTTTCACTGTTTCCGCAGGTTGTTGAAGTGACCACACTAACGCGATATTTAACCACCGGAACGTGATTTTTACCAGAATACCCCACGGAACGCAACGGGGCTAGTTTTGGACTAATTTTGAGAAGCAATTGAGTGGATTTTATGGTAAAAAGCTGGCATCCCTGTTTGTATCATTCTTTTGTGTATGTAGGTCAGTTCAGAACCATGATCTGTTCACACTGGAAATCTGATATTGGCCACATTTAAAACAACAATGGCTGCATTTACACTTGGCATTAACAAGCGATCACCGTGAACCTATCAAGCAGATTGGATCATTTGCCAATCAGGACATGGCACGTTTACATTTGTTCACATGAAGTGGCCTCTGTATCCGGATAACCGATCAGATTTCTGTTTCCCGCACAATATTTAAATTAGGCATGTTCGAAAGGCAGAAGCTTCAAATGGTTTCATAGTGTAAAACAACTTTCACTTTAGCCTCTATCAATGTAGTGCACACAGCACAGATTTTTTTTTAATTGGTACTTAATCTACCAATTTAAGTTTCCCAACATTAATATTGTATTAATCTTGTATGATTAAAAGATTATTCCGATGCATTTCATGATTGAAAGGAGCGTGTAAGCGTTTATTGTTTTTGTAGCCTAAAATGTAGAAAACGCCTTTGTATTAAAGAAATAAAAGAATGCACATCACATTAAAGAGCATTAATTAGAACTAAGCTATATGACACCAAATTAAGAGTAAAGTCCATACAAATTAAACAATGTCCCATTGCTTTCACTCATTTACTTTTCAATGCAATCTCCTGGTCTTAGATCAAATTAAGTTTTTTTTAAATGAAGAAATACTTCCAGAGTTACTCATACAAAAATAACTGGGTGGGTTGATCATGTTAAACAAGTCACATCATCCGGGTTTAAGGTTATAGCGTACAATGACTATATTGACAGAATTGGGAGATGAATAAACTGAAACAATAAAAACATATGTGATCACCTCGTTTAGATAATGTTGCACAATTCAAATGAAAAATGACACACAAGGTATCATGTAAGTCTAAATAAACTGTTTTAAAGATTGACTTTTATTGTAAAGTTCAAAGAAGGTTAATTTCTTGTCAAAACTGCATCTGACAGCCACGCGGAGAGACTGGGGTGGGGATTTATATGATGTCGCCCTCTGAATGTAGATACGATGGCTGGATTGCATTTACATCACACTGTGATCCGATCACAATGCGTCTTCGACTACCTCCGAACCAGGACACGTTGATCGGATAACATTCCAATCACAAACGCGTTTACACTTGTCTTTTCAATGCGTATGTGGACAACATCCAGATACAGGTCACATGTTAATGTCAAGTGTAAACGCAGCCAATGTGAACAGCAATACAAAAAAAAAAAAAAAAAAAATCAGATCTGAGCAAAAATCCAAATTGAGCATTAAGGCTTGCTGATATATTTGAAAAATAAAGTTGAACAAAAAACCTAAATATCATTTTTTTTTAAAAAATAATAATGGGTTTCATTCATGACACATGGGCAGAATGAATTTCTGTATAAATTGCTTTATCGTTTTGCTATGTACTTGATGTAATGGTTACTTTTGCGTGTGCTTCATATCATTCGCCACTATGAAATGTGTACTTCGGTTCAATTGCATATGCTTCTTTTTCATAAATTATAATCTACTCTGTTTTTAATTAACGGAAGTGTGTTTTTCCTGCCATATCCATAAAAACATCTTTATTTATAGGTGCTTCAGGAAGTTTAACCTGTTCAACTACACAATGTTCCCTAATATCATTATGAATTATAAATGACACAAGCAATCGATTTAAAGCAGTGTCTCTTCCCCTACCTTTTGTTAACCCATCTGTTTGGATCCCATCCTGGACTTCAGCCTTCAATGTGTTGGCCCAACTGTTGTACAGTTGCATTGCACTTTTAGTTTGAATTGGTGTGATAGTGTTGATGTAGCAGTGACTGTCACTAACACAGTTGCATGGGTTAAATTTTTTATGCTAGATTTGGGAAAAGGGTCAAGGCTGCATACACAAACATGCATGCTCTCAAAGTCTGCTGTAGATGAGAGGAAGGAATGGCAAGAAAAAAAGAAAGGACACGGATGCATGAAAACTGCATTAGGCCGCGTCAGCTGCTACAGAGAGGGAGTGTATGAAATATTCAGGAGTGGCATAGAGATTAATTTTTCACTACTGCCTTTCTTTGGAGTGCTCCCACCTTTCTGAATGGTCTCTGTATTAGTTTTTGGCCAGGAGGAGGCGCTCTCAGCAGATTTGCTTCTTATACTGTTTTTGATTTGTGTTTTTTCGCTCTTTAACACTTTAAACTGGCTTATTTTCTCATCTCTCATCTGATTTGTGTTTGTTCAGTCTTATATTCAGTCTTCATATAAGTAAGGTCAAGGTCAGAGGTTTTCATATGCCCCTGTGTTTATTTAATATTAAGACTAGTGATGTCAAATCGATTAATTGCGATTAATTAAATCCTCAAGTTTGTTAAAAAAAAAAAAAAAATATATATATATATATATATATATATATATATATATATATATATATATATATATATATATATATATATATATATATATATATATATATATATATATTATTTACATTATATTTACATATATAAAATATATATATATATATACAATTTTTTCTTCTCTTTTATTAAACAGTGGTTTATTGAACAAATTGTTTCTTTAAATAAATTCAGTTATAATAAACATTTTCTTAAGGATAAAACAAATCTCAGCTAATGATGTAAACTATATACAAGGAGCACTTTCTTGCACATTATATAATTTTAAAGGTTACAATTAACAACAGAGCCCAAACTATTAAATTCAGTTGCTCATTAACGATAATTTACACAGTTACTCTCATAAAATTTATTTAAACATATATTAAATAATTAAGACATTACTAACAGGTGAAGTAAATATAATGAATATATAAACTAATATAGTGATTGAGTGATTACACGTAAACATTTCTATGCATAGATCGTCTGTTCTTCTTCTTCTGCTCTTTTTCCTGTTGTGGCTGTTAGCAAACAGCATTGCATTACCACACGTGCCCCTTCTGGATTGGAGTGTGGATCGCCTGTGACCGACTGTATTCGTTGTCTGACTGTATGCACCGAACCGTGACGTCTGTACCGTGACTAATTTGGGACGAATACACCTCTAATATATATAATAATATATACACACACACACATATTATGTAAACACAAACTTTTATGTTAGATGCAATTAATCGATTTGACACCACTAATTCTGTAATACATTTATCCTACATTTATCTCTCTTCAGCATGTTTTACCACATTTTAATCTGTTTTGCAATTAAAATCATGACTGGAAATACATTATGAGCCAGTCCATTTCAAAGCGTAAATGTAAATTTGTGTTATTCTTGCATGCCACAAAACCTTAATGAGCTAAAAGGCATATTTACACCATTTAACAGCAGATATTTTTGGAACAAAAGCATTGATGGATAAGACATCTTTGCTCTGATGCAGACGGGATCTTTGGATCTTTCCCTGAGTTGATGTGGCTTTGTGCTTACGTTCATCCAGATTTGTGCCGTATGGCGACACTGCATGAGTTGTGCGATCAGAGTAAGAGAGACAGACAGATTTGGAGAGCATGTGTTTGAGGGAATCAGAGCTCTCAATGTGTTTGAGCACCAAACGTATGTTCTGCTCTGATCTGATGGATTTAATGTTACACGAGGCAACCAAAGGCAGCAGTTCACAGAGGTGGCATCCAAAGATAACTTAATAATACCAGTTTGGATGCCATGATTAATGCTAGTTCTTATATGTTAAAACATCATTTTGATGCATTGAATGTTATATTTTACATTTTCAGGGGAAATAAATATGATGGTTGACAAAGTGTCTATGATATTCTACCCCAATATCGCCATATGTGTGAAAAGTAATACTTTTCCGAAGTGGAAAAATTTATCGTCCACCTCAATGATCATAGAGAGTGGTGTTGGTAAAATGGGTACATTTTTCAAATTTAACTGGTGACTGAGGTGGTTTTAGATGTGTAAACTCAGGCTTTGTTGTAAGATCATGAATTCTGTCTCCCTGCTCCGTTTTTTTTCCAAGCGATAATGTTGACCTAATTCAGTTCTCAGAGCAAAGAGAGTGAAACCCCTGCTTGGGTTTAATTAGCAAGAGATGCTTTCAGCATGCCTCTAGATGTTTCTACATTTGCTTGTACACTTTTAATTGGACTCCTCTCATGTATTTCCTGTTTTTCTCATCCATTCCCCCTCTCTCTTTCCATCTCGCACTCTCAGAACAGAGCCGTAATTGGGCGAATAATCAGACTGAGTGACACAGCCATCGCTCTGGAATCATTCAGAGGCTCGGAGAAGGAGACCAACCCACTTTACAAAGACTATCACGGTGAGAAGAAACATACAAACAAAAGCACAAGTATTAATAATCATTGGCTTGTAAGTCATTCTGCAATAATTGAGACCTATTTTTTTAAGCAATATGATTTAGATAGTTGGTTGTCCTTTTTACAGTGTGATTATACATTTAAATACTGAGCAGTATTAATTATCTATGTATACTTACTACAGGGTTAGGTTTGTTGTGGGGTTAGTTGCTTGTAATTATGCATAATTTATAGTTATTACTACGGTAACTACATGTAACATGTATAACAAGGACACTAAAATAAAGTGTTGCCAGATTTTTTTATTTTATTTCTGACAATAAATCTGATAAAAAACAAAAAATCAACATATCTAGTGACCATAATGTCATGAGAACCAGGGTTATTATCATTAATTAACCATTAATTTGTTAATTAAAATAATAATAAATAAAAAAAATAGCAATAAACTTATTTTATCAAGAACAACATGAAACAACATTTCTCATTTTCGTTTAGGTTAAGTTCAAGTACTTTAATAATAACAACTAAATAAACTAAAAATTAATAAATAAAAATGTATAAATGCCATATTGACATATTTTTAAAAAAAAATGAGAAAAACACAATAAAATTATGTAAACTAAAAGTAAAGTGAAAATAAAATTGAATTCAAATGAACAAAAACTATGATATTAAATCAATGACATGAGGGTGACTCAGAAATTAGTGTCGTTATTAAAAATTGTTTCTGTTATTTAAAAAGAAGCTGAAATAAAAATATAAATTATAATATAATAAATAAATATATAAAAAATATAAATATTAGATGAAAAACTTAAAAATAGAAATATTCCCCTGGCAGCTAAATAAAATAAGTTGAAGTACTAAAATGACTAAAACTAAAATAAAGCCATATAGTATATAAAGCCAAATATTAATCCCCCCCCCCCCCCCCCCCCCAAAAAAAATACTAAAAAGGACAAAAGAACAAAACAAAATTAATAAAACTTAATCTCACATGAAAACTGAATATATAGAAAAATAAAAGCTATAATAGAAAAAACAGTATATAAATAACTGCATAGAACACCTCAGCAAATGCATAGCAACACCCTGACAACCGTCCACAACAGTCTAGAATCACAACAGACACTTCTCATATTTCTTCAGAAAATCTATTTTCAAAAGATGTTTTTATTGGTCCCTCGTCTGATTCATGCCTTTTGCATCATCCGATTTTTTTTTTCTGACTCTCTCTCTCTCTCACACGCACACACACAAACACACACACCCTGGCTCAGTAAAGTGCATTAGTAGAAAGGGGCAGGCAGGGTGGACCTCTCTCTAGCTGTCAGCTCGTGTTAGTGTGGCCGTGTTCAATCAGACGTGCTCCTTGGCAGACAGGCCAGGGGGAGATTCAGCTGCCACACACACACACACACACACACACAAGCACCCAGCACAGCCCTCAGGGGCCGCAGAGTTGCAGAATCAATATTTTCATACTGGCTGAAACCTCTCTGTGGCCACACTGCAGATGAGGAAGATCTTTTGGGCTCACGCTCTTTCCGTTCGGTCCCTTTTTCCTCTCATTGTGCCTCTTTATTTTCTCCCTTGTTTTCATCGTACACTCTCTCGCCATCTCTTCATGTTGCATGCTTTATCTTTTCATCTCTTTTGTGTCCGTCTTTCTGTAAAGGTCAGTTTGTTTACAGTTCTCTCTCCTCGTTTCCGCCCCCTGCCCTGTTTCTTTCTTGCATTCATTTGCTCCATGTGTACGGAATGGCCGAAGGGGGTGTGGTTCACAAACACTAATGACCTCAGATGATTTTATTATTCATTTAGTTATTTACTTACTTATTTGCTTGTTTTATTACTTATGTTATTAGTTATTTTATTAAGGTGCTTATCAGATATTTATTAACTACACTCTAATGTTTTCCGTTTCATCAGTTAGTACTTTTATTTATTCTTAGATTATTTTAATATTTATTAATATTTTTTATAATAGCATTTTTTATTTGTTTGTTAATTTCATTAATTTCTTCAACTGTTGTTGAACAAATTAGATGCTAATGATTTCAATTTAATGAGTTAGTTTTTTTATTAAATAAATAAATACTCTATCATTCGTGTTTTTGTTTATTTATTAAACAAATAATATTCTGATATTTCTTTATTAAGATGCTTATCAGATATTTATGAGCAAATTAGTCACACACTAATGTTTTTGATTTCATGAGTTGTCTATTGTTAGATTATTTTAATATTTATCATTTTATTTTTATATTTATTTGTTAATTTCTTTAAGATGCTCATCAGATGTTGATAATGATTTCAATTTAATGAGTTCTTTTATTAAATAAATAAATTGAAATGTTTGCTTTAAATATGTATTTAAAAAATATCAGTTTTGTCAGTGTTTTTAATTTCTTATTTCACATTTTATTTAAATATCAAATCACAGTTTTCGTTTTTGTCAGAGTGTTCTTAATTTTATATATTATGTAAAAAACTGTTAGATCAGTCACTTTTGTCAAAATGTTATGAATTTCATTTATAGGTATTTGACAAGATAATACTTCCATGTATTGAATGGGTGGAAATTGTAATTGAGCATTTGTTCAGCAATACAGATGTTAGAAATGAATGATTTCCAGTTCACGTATTGAGATGTTTATGAGATATTTGTAAACAAATAAGACACTAATGATATTAATGTTGCTTCAGTTGTATGTGAATTATTGATGAGTATGTGAGTTGTACTTCTTTTTAAAGATATAATGCACAAACGTCTCGGCAATGTGTGTATTTTTACTATTTAGTGTTTTTTTAACAGTTATTGCTATTGATTTTCACCTCATTTCATGAATAATGCTTTGCCATAAGGTCTTAGTGAATGTGAAGACATACACGAGGCCACTCTTTCTTTTCTGTGGTGCGTCTACTGCACAAAGCATGTTGGGAGTTCTGTCACAGCGAATCAACTCGAGCGGAATCAACCTAGCGCACGGGTCCCTTTACAAGCGGGGCCTTTACACACACACACACACACACACATGCTCTTTCCGTCCTCTCATCCCCCTCATCTCGGTCTTCAGTGCTTCTTTTTAATGTCATATTTCTACTGGCCACATAACTGAGGAAAAAAAAGATGGAGGGAGGAATTAAAGAGGGCGAAAAAGCTTTCTCTCCTCCCAACATGCCCCTGTGCTGACTGACCTTGTTTTACCCCATCCTCCACTCACCTCTCTTGCTTTCTCTCCCTCCCACCAACCTATTTCTCTCCTCCCTCCGCTGCACTCCTTCTCTCGTATGTTTTGGTTTCTGCCCATTGGTGCAGCTAATAAAATAATGGTTGATACAATGCTATAGTGGCCAGTGTGAAAGATGATAGCTACATGTGCCCACAGTAAAACTCAGCAGACAATGAAAGACACAGTCTGTTTAAATAGGTAAAAGGCAAAACAAAACCTGGGGAAAATATTTGCTGCAGAACATGTTTAATAGCCTGTGCATTATAATCAGAAACATCATGCCCATTGAAATGCCCTGCCTCAGATTTTTGAGGCAAATGGATTTTGAATGCAGTTTCAACCAAAAAATAAACCCATTCACATGAGTTGCACCTTCTGTAATCATTTACTCGCCATCATTGAATGCTAATTAAAACTCTGACCAACACTAAATACACCTTCGTCCCCATAAGCGCTACATTGTGTACGCTAGTGTGCAAAAGTTTGGGGTCAGTAAGATTTTATTCAGCAAGGATGCATTAAATTGATCAAAAGTGACAGTAAAGACATTTATAAATTTAAAAAATATTCATATTTCAAATAAATGCTGTTATTTTAACATTCTATTCATCAAAGAATCATGATTTCCGCAAAAATATTAAGCAGAATAATTAAGCAAATAATATTAACATTATTTTTCAAAGTTGTAAATAAAATAAAAATTGTTTTACGAGACATCATTTCACTTCAAAATTTCACAAATTCAATTCAATGTGGCACTCGTCTTTGCTTTGTAATTATGAAATCTCAAGCAGCAAATCATCATATCAGAAGGATTTCTGAAGGATCATGTGACACTGAAGACTGGAGTAATGATGCTAAAAATTCAGCTTTGATCACAGGAATAAATTATATTTTAAAATATATTGTAATAGAAAACAGTTCTTTTAAATTGCAATATTATTTCACAATATTACTGTTTTTACTGTATTTTTGATCAAATAAATGCTGCCTTGGTGAGCAAAAGAAACAACTTTCAAAAACATTTTAAAAATCTTACCGATCCTAAACTTTTGAATGGCAGTGTATACTGAAAAATATCTCTGACAGTATGTATTTCCAGCACGTTTCTGCAGTGATATGATTCACTGTTAATGTCTTCTGTGTTTGTTCAGGTCTCCTGCATGTTCGTCAGTTGCCCCATCTGAACTGTCTGTCGTGTGAAATACCCGATACGAAAGACTTGGCCTTCAAACTCAAGAGGAAGCAGTTTACAATTGAGGTGAGTTCACAATAATGATGTCACAGTACACCAGATAAAGTCTCCTCTTTGAATAATATTAGTTTTAATTTAATGAATTCCCGCTAGCATATATTCATGCAGCTCTTTATCCTAACGTTTGTTCATTCTGGTGGAAAACATGAAGAGTATGACGTTTCTAGGTGCTAAAAAATTACTCCTTTTAATTGCTAATTTTATTTTCCTCCCCCATGTCTCTCGAATCGGTGCACATATTAGGAGGTCATGATTATGAATTGATGTCTACATTAGCTGTGCTTCAATAATTCCTGTTTATTTTCCTGAGCTATTGAGTGTCAATTTGAAAGGTTGAAACTATTGATTTTAGACTGGAGATGTTACACCTCAAAGAATAACCTCAAAAGACTTGGAGAATTTCTTTCTGAAGTCTCATAAATACACTTTCATTAATGTGTAACTTGTTTTCGTTGGGAATTATATGGTAGTCAGACAGGTCTGATCAGAAATTACTAGGTAAAAAGTAACTAATTCCGTTTCTTAGTTACTTTTTATGGAAAGTAATACATTACGTTACTTTCGCATTGTTTCACCTTGGCTGTGAAATGAAACACAAAAGTAATGTCTGTAATGTTAAATAATTCATTTTTGCTTATTACTATGGTTGAATTAGATCACCAAAAGTCGGCAGCAAAGACATTGGTTAATAAAGTGAGATTAAATACATAAAGTATATTTTGTGTTATTCATATTCATACAGCGCACACAACGTCTCTGCACTCGATTTCTCTCAACATGAGGTTGAAAAAGTAACTTTTTTTGTTGTAAGTAATGTGTTACTTTACTAGTTACTTGAAAAAGTAATCTGATTATATAACTCGTGTTACCTGTAATGTGTTACCCCAACACACTAACTATTGTCCAGTGCCACTAAAGTGATATTTTTGCACATTTTTATTCTTTGGGAAGTGACAATTTTAGGCTCAGTAGAATTGGAAAAATTAAAATGAGTTACTATTTTTACTGGCCATGTAAACTGTATGTTTGTCCCATTAATCAATGAACAATTTAGCTGCTTTACCTACAACAGATATAGTAGATGTAATTCTGTAAGTTGCAGTAAAAATGTTGAAAAACTTTGTGGTTTTGTTACTGACATTTCTGTTTTGACGACTTAAAGCTACTTGTTGCTGATAATTACAGTAAGTTGAGTTTAAAACCTGCTGCTATGCTGCTAATAACTCATTAATGAGATGTTGAGATTGTAAGATAAGCTTAGTTTGGCTTGCTATGTATGTAGGTTAAACTTTAAAATGATTTTGCATTCATTTGCAATAGAAATGTTTTAAATATTGGTTTCCTTTGGTGCTTGGCTAGTGTTCATTTTGGATCCTGGTTGTATGTTTACTACCACACACACACAGACTCTTACAA
Organism: Ancherythroculter nigrocauda; assembly: GCA_036281575.1. Classification (NCBI taxonomy): domain Eukaryota; kingdom Metazoa; phylum Chordata; class Actinopteri; order Cypriniformes; family Xenocyprididae; genus Ancherythroculter; species Ancherythroculter nigrocauda. The sequence goes on from VTFQ01000004.1 coordinate 54,120,738, forward strand.
TCCACTTCCAACCAATGAGTGCCTGTCCATTAAGTGGAGACAAGTGAAAGAGCCCAGGCTCTTACTGAAGCCCCATCATTGGTCCCTAATTAAGTTATCACCGTTGAAGCTGTTAATAGTTAATCAGGAAGTCTATTGTGTCCGAAGGACCAGTAGTCTTTGTCTTTAAACGCTCTCTAAGGCAGAGACCTCTCATCCACTCCTCACTAGATTTATAGGGTCAATAAAAGTCAAGGTGGTTTCCCTCAATGGCTGTTTAATGAGCCGACCGCTTTGAGTTTGTGGAAGGGCTCAGATGTGGGTTTGTTTTGGAGCAGCGCTGAAGAATTTGTATCTTTTTGGACAAACCCCTTTTAAGGATAGTAATATAGTTTGTAAATTAAACACTAAAGCGTGGCGTCATGGGTTCGATTCCCAAGGAATGCTTGAACTGATCAAATGTATACCTTAAATACAATGTAAGATGCTTGTGTCTGCCAAATGCATAAATGTAAAAATCATATTATAAAAACAAAATACGCACATAAAATCATTGTAATATTCTGATTTGGTGCTCAAGAAACATTTCTTATTGTCATTGTTGAAAACGTTTGCTAATTCAACATTTACTTGAAACAATGTTAAATGTAACTGTCAATTTTGATCAATTTATTTCATCCTTGCTGAAAAATATCATATTGACCCTAAACTTACACTCTAAAAACAATGTGTTAAAAACAACCTAATTTGGGTTGTTTAGGCCAAGGGCTGGGTAAATATAGGACAGAACACATTAATTTTATTCATTCACTTTTACTATAATAGTTGTTTGTTTTTTACTTCAAATATGAATTAGTGCTTACAGATTAACTTAAATCCTCTAAGGGATATTGCCTACATTTAAACTTAAATTTAAAAAAAAACATTAGAAGTAAAAATTAAAGGTGACCTATAATGCCCCTTTTCACAAGATGTAATATAAGTCTCTGGTGTCTCCAGAATGTGTCTGTGAAGTTTCAGCTCAAAATACCCCACAGATCATTTATTATAGCTAGTCAAATTTGCCCCTATTTGGGTGTGAGCAAAAACACAGCGTTTTTGTGTGTGTCCCTTTAAATGCAAATGAGCTGCTGCTCCAGAAGAGGGTGGAGCTTTAACAGCTCACGCTTCGGTTGCTCAACAACAACAAAGCTGGAGAATCTCACGCAGCCAAAATGAGGATTGTCAGTAATGCTGCGTTCACACCGAACGCGTCTGGGGCCTCTGATTTACATGTTAAGTCAATGTAAACGCGCGTCTAGTCATCCTGCGGCGCGAATCAAGCGTATAGCATGGCGCGAATTGGCCGTTGACGCACGAATGGCGCTGCGCGAATTGAGCGTTCACGCGCTTGACGCGTCTGACGCGCGAATTGAGTTGAAAAATCTGAACTTTGGCGAAAATTCGCGGCACGTTAACCAATCAGGCACTCTGCTTTGGTAACGTGTTTATGACGTGATCAGCGGTGGAGACCAGAACAAAGATAATAGTCTGTGTGTGGCCACCTATGATGTGTCATCATATTTTTATCGAGACAGGAATAAAAAGGATCTTGCCTGGAAAAGGAAAAGCGAAAGAAATCGGACAGTCTGGTTAGTTGTAAAACGCTTTGCATGATTTTAGCCGTTGATCATAGCCCACCTGCTCGCTAGCAAAATCCGGCCGGCATAACAGAGTTAAATTGCCGCTACTGGTTTCCAACTGACAAGATGATGTGTTTATTCAGAGGATCTGTGCAGGAAGAGATGGAAGCCCCTCCCATGACGCGAATTCGCGTCTGAACACACTTTGTTTAGACGCGCGATTAGAGCGAATTTGACGCGCGTCTGAAGCGTCTGACTTCAAAATGTTCAAGCGTCCAACTAGACACGTCTGACGCGAATTTGACACCCCAGATGCGTTCGGTGTGAACGCAGCATAACGGTGTTTAGCCTTACATTGTTCAAACCGGAGTCGACACTGATGGAGAGACTCAGGAAGAAGTTACAACTTTTAGAATGAAACTGGACGTTTCTGAACGATTGGTGGATAAATTTATGTGGAGTTGATTCAACTCATCCACTAGCATGTGCCGTCATGTTAATCTTTTGTCCAAATCCATCTTGTCCCTAAATGTTGCTTTGCTTAAATTAATTGATTTATAGCATAGTAAGGATTTTACAGATAAAATAAAACGTAGACAAGCCAATTCGATGGCGCTGAGAACTGCTCTCTTCTGAAGAGGATGCAAAAAGCCTGCGATAAATAACTGCTGGGTTGCATTTCATTTGCTCCGGATGAATATTGTTGGTGTTACAGGGCTTGAATATCGGCATGGGATTGCTTGTATTGCGCATTCCCACAGATTTTGTGCTCAAACCCAAAGTTCACCATATAAAACTGCCTCTCAGTACTAAATTGAGTTCTTTTTCGCTGCTTAAATAGTCAAATACACACAAAATAATGTCAAAATGCAAGTCTTGTCGAGTATTCACGTAAACACAGTCAGTTATGTTTGAAGTGAACGTAAACAGTTGAGAAAGAAAACGCATGTGTAACAGTATAATGGATCCGTGCGTCAGGTCTTAAAGTGACAGCAGCCTAATATACCTGCTGCCAAATTATGAGATAATATTAAAAATATCTATATGGCAGTTTTTCCTCATGGTATTGATGTCAAAATTGTGGCCAGTGAAAATGATGAGTGGCTAGTAACTTTGGAAAACCACTAGACACAGTGGCTGGTGAGCGAAAATGTTCATGTAAAGCCCTGCCCAAACTCTAAACAGTATTGCACTTAATGTATTTTATCAGTTCATGCAGTCCCTGAGAACTGAACCCATGACTTTTTGGGTTTACAGAAATGCTATATATTTTATTTCACAAATTTTTGTGTAAATATTATCTTTCTCCATACAATAACACAATTCAAATGAATAATTAGAAATGAGATTATATGACAATGAGCTCTCACTGCGTCAGGTTTGATGACATCACAATGAAGGGAACATGGCAAACTAGCAGTTGAGAATTTCTCAGGAAAATTTGATGTGAAATTATCAGTAAAAGGAAGAGATAGTGACTTGTCTTCACGAGGGATTTTCCCCATTTGATCCTAGTGTACCATTCTAGTCTACAACCTACAGACAGGCCTTTGATAAATAGTGCTTCACCAATACCATTGTCACGCACACAAACAAATGTGCCGTGCAGAGTTTATACTGGGTGAAACAAAATTCGTGCAGTGAGTTTTCCCCGCAGGGCTGTTGGTAGCGTGTGTGCGCTCCACATGCCATCATTCCATGAATATACCTGTGATGCGGTCTTGATGGGAAGGTTTGACAGAAGGACACCAATCGTTTATGTATGCTTACATTGTCACCATATCAAGAATCAAGTGCAGTATTTACTATAAAAAGGTCATATAATAAAGAATCAGAGTTTTCTTAATCTTTTTACAATGAGAGCTTTGGTGGACTTTTGGCACGTCTGAATTGACCTGAATTATGACTTGAAATATGATACGGCCCCTTTGCCTCCTGCTTGCTGCTAATGTTGAAACATCATTCTTGCTAGCCATGCCATCATTCCAACCTTCATTCCTACAAAGAAAGACATGCTCTTCACCTTCCCTTTAAGATGAGTCAGTGTGAATCAGAGGTCTGATCTGTGTTCATTGATTGTATTTGAAAGGTGATTGGCAGGCCAAGTGTGTGTCAGTCAGGTCGTTTAGAGTGCACACATCAATCAAAGATTAGCCATGTCATGGCAACGTGACCGCAGAAAGATGAGTTTTCACACATAGAAACCATGCAAGACATGTGGAAACCTCAAATTAAAATATTAGGCTGAATTATTCCCAACTTGCTTGAAACTTTCTTGTATGCTCGATTCATTAATTATTTTTAGGGATGCAGTGAGATAGAAATTTGGTGTCATGTGTTAGAATTATATTTGTTATGGTTGATAACCGATAATAGTTTGATGATTGATCATCATCACTTTGCTTGATTTCTTTTATTATTATTATTTAAAAAAAACACTTTCATGCTTAAGTCTTGCCTCAAGTGAAATTAGGCATCAGTATAAAAATGTAATTTTTATATATATATATATATATATATATATATATATATATATATATATATATATATATATATATATATATATATATATATATATATATATACATATATATATATATATTATACACATACATATACGTACATACGTATACATACACACATACACACAATACAATCTAAAATGACTAATAAAATAACTATAATTACCATTTTATTAATAAGAATTTTGTATTCATTCATTCATTAATAAAGAATTTAATGCATTATTTTATTTTTATTTTATTATTTAGATGCAGCGATATAGAAATGTGTGGTCATGTGTTATAATTATATTTGTTATGGTCAATAACTGATAATAGTTTATTTTGATGATTGATCATCATCACTTTGCTTTGTTTATTTTTTATTATTATTATTTTAATATGATTAATTCGTGCCTCAAGTGAAATTAGGCATCATATACAGAATTATTGGCACCCTTGGTAAATATGATCAAAGATGACTGTAAAAAATAAATCTGCATTGTTTATCCTTTTGATCTTTAATTCATAAATTTAGCAAAAATCGAACCTTTCATTGAAGGAAAAGAATTGAAAGTGGGGGGGGAATCACATTATGAAATAAATGTTTTTCTCCAAAACACGTTCCAAATCAATGTTTTGTATTCATTCATTAAAAAAGAATTGAATACATTATTTTATTTTATTTATTTTATTTTTTGTTTTATATATATATATATATATATATATATATATATATATATATATATATATATATATATATATATATATGTGTATATATATATATATATGTGTATATATATGTATATATATATATATATGTATATATATATATATATATATATATATGTATATATATGTATATATATATATATATATGTATATATATGTATATATATATATATATGTATATATATATATATATGTATATATATATATATATATGTATATATATATATATATATATATATATATATATATATATATATATATATATATATATATATATATATATATATATATATATATATATGTATATACATACATATATATATATATATATGTATATATATATATGTATATACATACATATATATATATATATGTATATGTATATGTACACTTTATTATTTTATTTATATTTTTATTTTATTTTATTTTATTTATTTTGCACTGTATAGTGAAGATAGGAAGAATTGGAATCTAATCAACCGAAGAAGCTAAAGTATGTCTTTTAATTGGTTTAACGTTTTCATTTGTTAGAAATTTTCCCAACTCTCAAAAGAAAAAAGAAAAATATTTAAATTTAAATTTGAATGTATTAATTTATTTATTTTGCACTGTATAGTGAATCTTATCAACAGAAGTATGTCTTTTTATTTATTATTTTTTTTTTTTTACATTTTCATTTGTAAGATATTGAGTCAGTCTTGCTTCCCAACTTTCGAGAACAAATACAGCCACGCGTGATTTTTGCTGATATTCTGCCTGTCTGTTGAAGTGAGTTTCTGTGCTGTAATGTAATTAATACAGGCTAGGTCTACATGCTGTCACTCAGCTACCCAGAGGAGCATTTTGGCTTCTTGTCTTTGACTGACTGGTAAAGTTCAGTTGGCGGTTGATGAGCAGTCAATTGCCCAGAATGCCCTGCAGCCAGAATTAACCTCTGTCCCTGCTCCGGCAGGTAGAGAGAGAGAAAGAGGGGTTATGAGGAAAATCGTGATTAGCAAACACTCACGCATACACACGCATGTCAGTTGTGCGCTCGACAACGAGTGGAGTGATCAACTGAGGATTCAGACAGGAATGTAAGAGGTATGTGATTAAACTATACTTACCCTAGTGTGACACCTGACCCAAACTTGAGCCAAACACACCTTGAGGGTGTTGGGGTTTTTAGAGGTGAGGTCAGATACCTTCAGCCCAGAATTTGGGTAAAATTAGCCATGGCTTATGGCGGTACAATCTTGAAAGATCAGCACTGGGTTGATTGTCATTATCTATGAGAATTTTAATCGCAATACCTGCATTGCTTTCTTTGGACTGATTGAGCCTTCAAGTTTTTTTTACTAGTTGAGGGGCATATTTAAGACTTGTGTGGGCATATTTATGGTGTTATGTCAGAACATTGGTTTTATAATTTTCATAACCACACAAGCATTCCTTTAGTAATTGTTTTTTTGTTGTCCCATCTTAGTTTTGAAGGTTCTGCACCTGCGGCAAGATCTTGATTGATTGGTTGTGTCTGGGCCAGCCTGTGCTGTATTTTGGTCTGGCTGGTTGGGCCTTGCTGCCGTGATCCAATTTTATATTTATAATATATATATATATAATATATTATGGTTGACCAGTAACATTTTTTTTTTTTTTTCATTCAGGCAATTGTTTTAATCAGGCAAACTTTTGGACAGTTTTAAACTAAATTTAGGAGATATTATTATAAAAGAGATGATATTCCATGCAGTGTGCTTTGCATTGACAAATTTGGCAAATTTTGTAGGCCATGCATGCGCAGTACTATTCATGGTATGCATACTGCATACTACTTTCTTTCAAAAAAAACAGTTGTGTGCCATTCTGAACATACTCTATGTTATCAAAATGTAGGTTATGAATGTAAAAGCAAGGATTGTGTACTTGGGGGATAATCAGATCAGCATATCTTGATTGAAAAATGTATTAAGTAATTAGACTGATGTTGTTTTTAATTGTTAAACGGTTAATTTCTGACTCTGCTTCCCTCTGCTCCTGGAATAATTGAGCAGATACATGCAATTATTGCCTCTTTAGAGGTGCACTGCTTCACTTTAAATAGTCTGTGACACAGTTTGAGCCAAACTTGCCATCATCAGCAAAGTCCTCCTCACCCCCACCTGGCCCGCTGTCGGCCGGTTCAAAGGTGGAATTTTGATCCGGAGCAGAAGATGGCAGAGTAGAAGTCTTTGTCGGTTCTGGCATGGCTGCTAAAAATAACTTTCCCACACTCTTGAAATGCTCCAAGGGCTTTTGCAGTACTTTCTTTCAACTGACAGCTAGTTTCTGAACTCTGTTCACGGAGTAAAAATAGGTTTGTGCATCATAAAGGATATTTTGCAGGTGAGGGGTTTTGAGAATTGCACTTGGTTAGTAATGGTAAGCCTCTGGTTATGTATAAATCCAGCTCCCTAGTTGTCAGTAACTATATACTTAACACTTGATGTGTTTTAAGATTTTAATGTTGAAAGGAGGAATTATTGGGCTGCTTTGCCCTACCTCTTTTTCTTCTAAAGGATGCATAAATCAAAACCTTTAAACAGGCAGTCGTTGAGTAAGTGGTCATAAAAACTTGATGAATTTTATGACCATCTTTACCCTGACACCTACAGCTGGCGGCTTTTCAACGGAACCCAAACAGATGACCGAGGTCACTGGAAATGCAAATTAATGAGTTCTCAATGCACTTTAATGTAGATTAATAGATTATTCATGAGTCAAAATGGGAGGGTCCTGATCCATATTAAAGAATGTTTTTGAGAGCGAAGCCCAGCCCTGTGTTGTCAGGGTTTTGTGACCCCAGCTTTGTGAACTGTGAGCCGACCTGTGCTATTTCTGCTTTAGACAAACTTTCCCATCGTAGCTAATGAGGAGGAGTAATGCTGAGTGACAGTGGTATTGGGACAAGGGGCGGGGCTACAGTATGTCAGAGCCAATCACGTTTGAACTGACAAATTACACTCAAGCACTGCTAAAGTCTTCATTAAAATTTCACAAACACATTTTTTTACTCTATGATTGAATCATTGGAAAATGGTTGTTTTAATCAATTATTTGCTTTTTTTTAACTTAATAAAGACTATTTTTATTAAATTTGATTTATATTAATATAAGCCTATATTTAATATTTTTTGTGTATATTTTTTAGTTATAGTAAACTCTATATAATCTATATATTTAAATAAATATTGACCTATTAAATTATTGATATTCTATAAAGTATTGTCAGTATTTAAATTAAGCATTACACTTTTATAGTGACAGTTAAACACTTGACAATGTTACAAAAGATTTAATTCATATAAATATAAGCCTATATTTAAATTTAAATATTTTTAGTTTTAATAAACTTTATAGTTTAAAGTCTTCATTAAAATTTCACAAACACATTTTTTACTCTAAAATTAGTATGATTGAATCATTGGAAAATGGTTGTTTTAATCAATTATTTGCTTTTTTTTTTTTTTTTTTTTTACTTAATAAAGACTATTTTTGGTTTGTGAAAACGTTATACTTAAATTTAATTTATATTAATATAAGCCTATATTTAATATATTTTGTGTATATTTTTTAGTTATAGTAAACTCTATATAATCTACATATTTAAATAAATATTGACCTATTAAATTATTGCTATTCTATAAAGTATTGTCAGTATTTTTAATTTATACTAATATATTAAATTAAGCCTTACATTTTTATAGTGACAGTTAAACACTTGACAATGTTACAAAAGATTCAATTCATATAAATATAAGCCTATATTTAAATTTAAATATTTTTAGTTTTAATAAACTTTATACATAATCTAAATATTTAAATAAAAAAAAATGCTCTATTAAATTATTGTTATTATATAAAGTATTGTCAGTATTTATTTTAAGAAATTAATACTTTTATTCAGCAAGGTTGCTGTTGAATTACGTTGATTTAAAGTGACAGTAAACACTTAAAAATGTTACAAAAGATTTAATTTATATAAATATGAGCCTATATTTTAATTTTAAATATTTTTAGTTTTAATAAACTACATAATCTAAATATTTAAATTAAATATTGGCCTATTAAATTATTGTTATGTAAAGTATTGTCAGTTAGATTTTATTTTAAGAAATTAATAGTTTTGTTCAGCAGGAATGCATTAAATTGATTTAAAGTCAGTAAACACTTGACAATGTTACAAAAGATTTCTATCTAAAATGTTGTGCTTTTGTTTTTAATGAGATTTTAAATTAGTTTTAAAAAAACAAATAATTCACTCACACACACACACACACACATATAGGCTAGTCTTCACTAATTTTAATCCTTATTAAAATTTCAAAAGTTATTCAGTCAAGAGCACTGAGTGAATCGTTTCTTTGTCCTTTTTTGTTTGATTAACATTAAAAACAGACAGCAGCAGGAATATTAGGCTGCTGTCACTTTTAAGAGCTGCACATGCTTTGTCTTTCTCTTCTGTTTACTTTCACTTCAGCCACAACTGACTGTGTTTACTAGGATACTCGCCCAGACGGGAATTTTTGACACAATTTTGTTTGTATTTGTCCGTTCAAGCACAAGAAGATCTCTTCACGGTCTGTCTGAGATGTGGAGTTTGGGCGTGCGCTTCAGATGTTTACGCACACCTCACAGTGCATGAGTAATGAATTGAGTTCCCTTTTGCGTCTTCTTGCGCTTGAATATTCAAATTGGAAAGGCTTAAACTTTCATGACGATACAGCACTGCCCCGTCAACTGCATATTCTTTATTGCATCCATGTAAATATATTCTTTATCATCTTGTTTCAAAATTGTACTTTGTAAAATTACAGCAAATCAGTTTATTTTCTGCCTTCAGTCACCCTGAATACATCGACAGCTCTTCATTTGTGCATTATAGTACTGGTGTGCATTCCCTTTTGGCAATAACTACAATGTTTGCGTGCCAGGGTTTCCCATGAGGCAACTGTCATGTGGCAATTCAGAAAGGTAGGAGAGCAAGTTTCCTATCACACTTGCATTTTATGGCCAAACAGTCTCCGCCCACTTCCCCCAGCCTCCCTGGTTTCCTTGTATCGTGGCGGTGATGATGTTAATGACCAGTGACAGCTCACCTATCCCTGGCGTGCCTCTAGTTCGTCCCATCCCCCATTCACACGCACACTGCCGCAATCACGCACATTTGCTGTGAATTCAGGATTCAATGTTTGTGTTTACACACACGCACTTATGAATACTTGTGTATTAGGATGATTAATTCTTCATAACCTCAGTGTAATTAGATATTAACTAGTGTTCATGACACAATCTGTTATGCCAAACATGAACATCTTATTAAGAATATGGTGCATCTTGCAGATTGTTTTTATTTTTTCAGGAGTTTAATTTGATGTGTGTTTCTTATTATTGTTCATGAAGCATTAGATTTGAAATAGGAGTGTTATAGTTTGGATTTCTTATGGTTTGGGTTTGAGGTCAGAAGTAACAGGGTCTGGGCAGAGATGTTTCCAGTTTCCTTGCTTTCTTTGTTGTATGAACTATCACTTTTGGATTTTGTTTCTTTTCAGGTTGTTGTATTGCCTGACATTGTCAAACATGGACAGCCATTTAGGTCTCAGTGTTTATGGAGATAGAAAGTGGCAGTGTTAAAGTGGCAAGTGTGTCTCCTAACTGCTCAAAGCACTTGGGTATTTTCATAGTGTTTGCTGTGGGCGAGTGAGTGTGTGTTTGTGTGTTGTGAAATGGAGGGTTGCGTGCTGGGCCAGTGTGAAACAGAGCACAAATGCCTGAGTCGGCATGAATATGAGAGCAGCATTAGAGTCGTATCTGAGAACAGTCATGTACTCTTTGTTTTTTTCTTTTTCGTTTTTTTCCCCTTTCTTTTCTCTGCCCCTCAACAGGCCGGGTACAAGCAGTGTTCTCAGAGGACTTTTCCCATTTTTCTTTTTTTTTTAATAAATATAAATTATTATAATAGATAAATTAAAACATTATTTTCTTCATTCTTAAAACACACATGCTTCTCCACTGGATTTTCCCTAATGTCATCCCATTCTGTGCAACTATTTTTCTTTATGTGGACTTCTTTACTCATCTACTTTTTTCATGAATAAGATATTACATTTCATAAATGGATAATTTATGATTTATGATTTGACCTTTTTAACTTTAGTTAGTGTGTAATGTTGCTGTTTGAGCATAAACAACATCTGCAAAGTTACGACGCTCAAAGTTCAATGCAAAGGGAGATATTTTCTTTTACAGAAATCGCTTTTTAAGGACTACAACGAACGGCTGGTAGGGACTAAATGACCGTGATTTTAACAATAAAAGACTGTAAAAATGCTGCGGTGAAAAACTATTAATTGGTTTACAGAAAGTTTCCGTACTATATACGGTGAATAATTGTAACAGATCTAACGGTACATTTAATGTAATTTTACGGTAAAAAACCGTTAAATTCACAGTTTTTGGAAGTGAAAAATAACAATTCATTGTAAAATTTACAGTGAAAAACCGTAAATTGACATTCCCACAATTCCCTGCGTGACACTTCACATTTGATATATTTTCGTTGAAATAACTCTGTTTCTTCTTAGTTTTTCTCATTTTTTTCTAATCAGTTATGTACATTAGGTTTTTATGTTACATCTAATGTTGTTAAATTAATGTTTATTGCATTTTTAAAATTTCATGCATGTTACCATGATGGTGTTTAGTGTGTGTGTGAATGACAACAAAGGGGGCGGGTCCATGTTGGACTGCTTTAGAGAAGAGGAAGAGTTGTTGTAGTAGAGTGTTGTTGACATGCCGTCATTTTACGCTGGACTGCTTCACAAACGAGGGTCAATTCACGATAGATTAACATGACAGCACATGCTAGTCGATGAGTTGAATCAACTCCACAGCAACTACATAAATTTATCCACTAACCGTTCAGAAACGTCCAGTTTCATTCTAAAAGTTGTAACTTCTTCCTGAGTCTCTCCATCAGTGTCGACTCCGGTTTGATCAATGTAAGGCTGAACACCGTTACTGACAATCCTCATTTTGGCTGTGTGAGATTCTCCAGCTTTGTTGTTGTTGAGCAACCGAAGTGTGAGCTGTTAAAGCTCCGCCCTCTTCTTGAGCAGCAGCTCATTTGCATTTAAAGGGACACACACAAAAACGCTGTGTTTTTGCTCACACCCAAATAGGGGCAAATAAATGATCTGTGGGGTATTTTGAGCTGAAACTTCACAGACACATTAAAAGGTCCCCTTTTATCTTTTTTTTTTATTATTATTAAACTTGATTTAGTTAGAAATGGTTTGATTGTGAAGATTTCTTCTTTGTAATAATCTGGGGTGTCTGCATTTTTTCATCATCTTTCAGCTGGTATTTGTATTGCTATTACTGTGATTAAAGTGCTGGTAATGGCCATCAGTGAAGCAGGACTAACTCTAATACATTCACTGACCTTTATGTTTTAGTGTGGGCTTAGGGAAAGCAATAGAAAGATGTCACATGGACACACTTCATTTACTTTGAGCAAGCTGTAATGGTGCTGTGTGTTTGCCTTTGATTTACTCAATCTTTATATGATTTTTGTACAGAGAGGAGTCTTATCTAAGGTGCTTAATTGAGAAATTAATGAAGATAGTTTGAGCTTTAATACAGTGGCCAGAAAATTACTGGACAATATTCTGAATTGACCGAGTGAATGAGGACTGGAGCTGTTAAGCTTCAAAATGACCAAAAAAAGCATCGTAAAACTAAGTCTTCTGAAGCCATCTGTGTGTAATGAGCAGATTGAAATTTAAGCAGCATTGTCACAATATTTTAATATTATTATGACTATTATAGACCTTTTTTTTTATTATTTGAGCAGCAATTTTAGAGGCATTAATTAAAAAGTATTATGAGATCATGGCAGTTTCCAGCTGAAGTGGCACAGCCTTGGCGCTATTACTAATGCTAACGGAGCACTGAGTACCAATACCTGATTAATATGTAAATTTACCCATAATTGGAATGTAAATTTTTACATTTAGATGAAGACATCAACTGTCACATAGCCATGTCATTATATCCCTTTTTTCACCCTTTGGTGGCCAGCGTACATACACATCATCATTTCTTGACGTTTCCCTTCAGTTTTTGTGTTTTAATGAAAGCACAGCCCAGCTATTCTGTTCAGAATATTCTCAGTTCATTTTCTGTACCTTTTGTTTGGTTTTGTATTTTTATTTCACCCGTGCTTGATACTTTTGCTCCTGTGGGATTTGAGAAATTTGCGTATGAAAATTGCATTCGTTTTGGTGCCAGTGTTTTGATTGTGCATCCATTACTTCTGCTGAATATTCCTCAATGCAAATAAGCCCAGACCCACCGAAGAGCTACATGTATCTGAGATAATTAATTTCCCTTTGAAAGCCAGCTGAAAACGAGAAACCCTGCCAGGAACAAGCAAAAAAATTAGTGTTCATTTAGGGTTTTTTGGCAGTGGACAAATTAATAGTTTTTGCCCCAAACAATATGGCCACCTAGGGATATCTGCTTTATTCCTTGCTTCAAGTAGTTTTGGCCCGGGTGGACTGGTAATCAATTAACCATGCTGACTGACATTAGCATGCTAATGTTTTTGTGAGCGAGGGTCAGACCGGCTAGGCTAACGCCAAAACTTTTGCATGCATTTATGAGGTGTGTTTTATGAGTCTGAACAGGCTGTTGATCATGTGAAGATCGGCAGCATTTTTTCATTGAAATGCCTTCCAGCGTTCTGTACTTGGGTGAGTTTCACAAAGAAATGTAAAGATCATATTCTTAATGTAAAAGAAATTACATTTTGCATAAAGAATATGAAGCATATATATTTTATTTTAAGGTGTCCTTGTCACAGTGTAATTATATATTTAACTACATGTACTTACTATACACTAAAAAATGCTGGGTTAAAAAACAACCCAAGTTGGGTTGAAAATGGACAAACTCAGTGATTGGGTTGTTTTAACCCAGTGGTTGGGTTAAATGTTTGCCCAACGTGCTGGGCAGTTTCATTTAACCCAACTATTGTTTAAAAATTACTGTTGCTGGCTTAAACTGAACCCAAAATATGTTGGAAATTAAAAATCAGACACATAATTATTAGATGCAACAATAATAATCAATCAGATGAACATTGATTAATAAGCAATTTAATAAATGTTCATTTATTAAACATATTAATGTTAATTTCCAACATATTTTGGGTTCATTTTAAGTGACAATACAGTGATTTTTAAACAATAGTTGTGTTAAATAAAACTACCCAGCAGGATGGGTAAATATTTAACCCAACTGCTGGGTTAAAACAACCAAATCACTGGGTTTGTCCATTTTCAACCCAACTTGGGTTGTTTTTAACCCAGGATTTTTAGGGTTAGATTTAGGATTAGGTTTGGTTTATGGTTAGCTGTGTCATGTAATTTTGCATATTTTTTAGTTATTACTTTAGTAACTACTTGTAACATGTAACAAGGACACTTTAAAATAGTGTTACCAATTTTTTTTTTTTTTTATGGTGTAATTATTTTTGAAAACGACAAGTTTCTTTTCCTCATTTTCTTATTACAGTAATAATAATTAAAATTTTAGATTATTTAAATTTTAAATGTTTTTGTAATACACCATGGTAGTATTTGTCCTGCTGGTTTTAAAATAAAATAATTTTAAAAAATAATTAAAACTGCATTTTACTGTGTTATGATTATGATACCTGTCATTGAAAACTACATAAACTATATATAATATTACATTCAAAAGTTTAGGGTTGGTAAGATATTTTTATGTTTTTGAAAGAAGTCTCTTATTTGCTCACCAAAACTGCATTTATTTGATCAGAAATATAAGCTGTAATATTGTGAAATATTATTACAATTTAAAATAACTGTTTTCTAATTTATTCCTGTGATGCAAAGCTGATTTTTTTTTTTTTTTTTTAGCATCTTCAGTGTCACATGATCCTTCAGAAATCATTCTAATATGCTGATTTGCTGCTCAAGAAACATTTATTATTGTCTTTACTGTCACTTTAGCGTAATTTAATGCAACCTTGCTGAATAAAAGTTAAAAAAAAAAAACTAAAAAAAATCTTACTGACCCCGAACTTTTGAATGCTGGTGTTTATGTAAAAATATATCTTACAGGTCTTTGACATGAAAGGCTGCTATATAGATTCTGATCCATCTTTCAGAGAAATGTGGTGTGTTTAGCCACTGGTTGTTTTGTACAATGGATTTAAGTATTTTTTTTTTCCTGTCACATTGCCTCTAACGTAATAAAACTTGTATATATAATCATTTATGTCACTAAGTGTATGCACTGATCTTCCGCATGCTCACACGCAATGCAACAGGTAAAGATGTCACAGTTCATAGCTGCCATTCTCGACACTCTTTGTTCTCAGGAAGCCAGTTACACTTTGTTCGGCGAGACGAAAGCCTGCCTATAAGCTGGTGAAAATATGTGCCTGCCTCCCTCCTCCGTGGGAACAACTGATCGAATGGCATGACAAATACTAACTGTATGCCCAGAGCCAAGGTGGTGCTTGTGTACAGGTGTGCAGGGATTCTTTTGAAAGGTGTTTTACCATGGCAGAATGCTGACAATGCACTGGATGCACGTTAACCCCCGCCGCTCTTGTAATACCTGCGATGGTTTCCAATTAGTTCCCAATCAGACTGGATTTTTGATGAGCCCGTTTCATTTTTGGTGTCAGTTCACATCAGTCAGCGTCACTCAGCTGCACAGGATGCGTTTTCAACTGCATTTCTCGTCAAAATCATTAGCTTGGCCATGAGCGAACACACGCCTCCTGCTTTGTGAATGGCCGTGTTCATTCATGCTCCCGTGAGTGTGATTGGTCTCTTGCTGAGCAGGACTTAAAAACTGGTGATGTGGGAACAGCCTTTTGGCAGGTGCGCTGACTGCTCACGTGCTCCAGTCTTATGATGATTATGATTGAGATCACCGATAGATAAACGCCTTCTGCTCACGTCTGTATCTATCTGTCTGTCTATCAAATTCAAATTCAAAATTGCTTTATTGCCATGACTGTAAATAATACAATATTGCCAAAGCTTGGAATACATACATACATACATAAAACAATAATAAAAACATCAAAAATAATAGAAGAAAATATTATAACATGAATTAAACTGAAATAAACAGTGTTAGAACATGTCTGAACATTTGATAACATAGTGTTTTAACACACACACACACACACACACACACACACACACATACTGTGGTGGACGGTAGGGAAACACACTGAGGTCAGACACACACATTACACACATTCACCTGCTGTCTCTCAGGCTGTGGCACATCCACACGTATCTCGCAGCCAGTGCTGCTGTCGGTCCCTCTCCTAATATTATCTTTATTAGCTCTACTTCAGTCATGGCTGTAAAGTTCTTCATTGAGTTTGTAAATTTGTTTAAGTAGAGATCTCTGATAGATATGTATTTGTGGCAGTGAAGGAGGAAGTGGATCTCTGTCTTAATTTCTGTCTGTCTATCTATCTATCTATCTATCTATCATTTTTTATCTGTTTGTCTGTCTGTCTCTATATATCTATCGATCGATCATCTGTCTGTATCTATCTATCTGTCTGTCTGTCTCTATATATCTATCGATCGATCATCTGTCTGTATCTATCTATCTGTCTGTCTGTCTCTATATATCTATCGATCGATCATCTGTCTGTATCTATCTATCTGTCTGTCTGTCTCTATATATCGATCGATCGATCTGTCTATCTATCTGTCATTTTTTATCTGTCTGTCTGTCTGTCTCTATATATCTATCGATCGATCTATCTATCGATCGATCTGTCTGTCTATCTATCTATCTATCTATCTATCTATCTGTCATTTTTTATCTATCTATCTGTCTGTCTGTCTCTATATATCTATCGATTGATCTGTCTATCTATCTGTCATTTTTTGTCTGTCTGTCATCTGTCTCTATATATCTATCGATCTGTCTGTATCTATCTCTATCTATCTATCTATCTATCTATCTATCTATCTATCTATCATTTTTTGTCTGTCTGTCTGTCTCTATATATCTATTGATCGATCTGTCTCTCTATCTATCTATCTATCTATCTATCTGTCTGTCTATCACTTTCATTTTTTATCTATCTATCTATCTATATCTATCTGTCTGTCTGTCTATCTGTCTATCTATCTATATATCTATCTATCGATCGATCTGTCTCTCTATCTGTCTATCTGTCTATCTGTCTGTCTGTCTGTCTGTATGTAGGGTGAATTGCCCTAATGTGGGACATTTTTTGCATTTCAGACTTCTGTGACATATTGCGATTTGTAGTCAAAACATTAAATTCACACACAATACCATTTTAAAAACCCCAGGATGTCTCCTAATCAAATCAAAAGAGAAAATGGAGATAACACATTCATAAAAGAAATTATAGACATATTAGTGCTCTTAGTGCTAGTCGTCTAAAACAATCTGGTGCTTCCTAATGTGGGACAGTTGTGTCCCTAATGTGGGACACTGAAAATTCTGTGATAAAAGGCCAAAATTTATGATGATGATATTAATAATAATGATGACAATAATAATAATGATGATAACAATAATAATCATAATAATAAAAGGTCTATGAAAAGGCCAAAGTCTATGATAAAAGGCCAAAATCATTTGATTCATGCAGAATAGTAAAAATCTTCCTAAGTTAGTAATTCTCTTGGTTATGGATGGATTGATTGGTAATTGAACATCATCAGATAAATAATACAATATAATAGTTTTAATGCATTTATTGTAAAGACATTAGGCAACTATTTTCATAGGCTATGTTATGTTATATATAGAAAAGAGTTGCACAGTCAGAATTCTTCACTGTTCTCTTCAACAGGCATAGCCTAGGGTTATATGAAGGCAAAATATAAAATCTTGCAACCTGGAGAAAAAAATAATTTAAAAAACCTTAAACAAACTTTAGGCTAGATTTAACCTCGAATCAAAATTCATGAAAATGTTGTGAACTGCATAAATGTTTAAGACCATTTGGCCTAATGTTTTCTATTTTACTAAACAACGAACACACAAAATCATTCTATTATTGCACAGCAACACTAAAACACTGTAAATAACCATTTTTGTCCCACAAACCATGCCCAACCACACATTTTTGACTGACTGAAGTACTGTCCCACATTAGGCGAATCATACTGTCCCACTTTTTGAAACCACATTTCCTAAAGTGGGACACTAGGACATTTGATAAAAATATAAAATATATAGTTTACACATACAATGTTATAGTATTTTGTGATGGACATACATTTCATAAGCACATTAGGCCAAAAGATATCATGATTTTTTTTGTTTAAAATTAATTTATACTCCTTAATATCAAGTTTGCCAAAACTCTATGTCATTGAGCTTTGGGTGGCTTTCACACAAGGTCCTTCCTTTTTGATGATTGCTACAGTCTCATATATGACTGGACATTTGAGAGGCTATGTGATTTTGATCACATGGCATCACAGCTTCAGATAACCTATAGTTTCATTGACATTCATGTATTTATGCGGGACCTACAAACACTAAACCTTAGGTGTCCCACATTAGGCAGTGTCCCACTTTAGGGCAATTCACCCTATGTATGTATGTATGTATGTCTGTCCATCCGTCTGTATAAATGTATCTGTCATTCTGGCTATCTAGCCATCTATGTAGCTCTCTGTCTATAAATCTGTTATCGACACACACAGATAAATGTATAAACAGACACAGATAAGTTTCTGTCTGACTGTCTGTCTGCAAATCTGTCTGTTTGTTTCAATGCATGTCTATCCATGTTAAATTTGACTGTCTGTCTTTAAATGTATCTGTCATTCTGTCTAATCATCTATCTATCTATCTGTATTTCTGTTTCAAAGTGTTTGTCTATCTATCTATCTATCTATCTATCTATCATTCTATTTATGGTTCTTTCTATCTAATGTTATATCATTCTATCATTCTATCTACATCTATCATTCTATCTTTCTATTGTTCTGTCATTCTGTCTGTCTGTCATTCTAATTCTTATAATTCTGTCTGTCTCTCCATTTATCATTCTGTCTATCTGCATATCTACCTATTCTGCTACATGCAAAGAAATGTAACTTTCCTTAGTGCAAATAAAAATGACCCTCCTTTACATGAAGGCCTCAATGTATTGCCCAATGCTGTCTATCAATAAATCCCTGGTGTCCTTCTGAATGATCTCTGCAGACTCTTTGCACTGACCCTCTTTAGCTCTTAAATATGTAGATCCTCCAGGTCTGAAATAATTTTTTAAATGTGTGCGTATCTCTCTTTGTCCATGGCCATTATCCAGCAACACTCATATATGCATGCGAATTGCGTTGGATACGGTCTCCTTTTGGGCTATATGTCATTGTTGTTGCCAGTAGGCTGTGTGTATTTATTTAGGGGTAATTGGAGGGAGAATCTAGGGGGTAATGAAGTGTATCCACTCATGGCTGCTCCCCTCCGCGCAGGACTCAGCAGCACAGCAAGCCAGCATCACATCGCCAGAATGCTTATTTTATACCCAGGTGGACAAACACAATTACAGGCCTCGTCCTCATTGTGGTGGCCCAGAGTCTGAAGCAATCGTTTGTGTGTGTGTGCGCCAGATTGGCTGTTCAGTGGAGCTCGAGGAAGACCTTTCAGTGTCTCGGAGCCCTCTGCACCCCTGCTGTTCTCTTGCCTGGCCCTCTGGAGCGGCCGTATGATTTCTCTAACACCTCCGGTATTTAACTCTGTCGTGGAAAAGCAAGCCGGACGCTGTTCATGATTTACATGTCATTTGCTGCCTCATATTGTGT